>CM077709.1:600000-1087121 GCA_039657295.1 Cryptosporidium meleagridis
AGTAAACCCAGTTTTAAATTGGATTTGGATAAAATCAACTATAAATTTGAGGCAGGAAATAAAAATAGCAATAGTTGCAAAGCTAATGGTAACAGAGGAAAACATAACTTAGAATATGGAAATTTATGTAGCGCTATTTATCTGGAAGATAATGATAGTCAGATTATGGAGCAATTAAAACGCATAGAAGAAGAGAATATAAGGCTCCGCGAAATAAATGAACAGCTTTCAAGATCACTTTGTATTAGTACAAGATCTATTTCAATAAATAACAATAATAACTCCTTTCAAATGGACGATGTTTCCAGGCAGTCGTCATTTCTTAGTAGTCAAGCATTAACAACTAGATCAGTGTCTATGAATCCACAAATAATAAAAAATTTAAAGATTACGGTAAGCGATATAATTGGAGATAGATCAGAAATAGCACTAAGAGTTATGCTACTAGAAGATGAGTATTTTTTGGGTTTAGAACCAATTTCTGACAGACAATCTGCAAGAGTTGTACTATCAAAGACTCCTTCCTACTGGAGTATTAAAAAAATACCTCACTTTTGGGAAGGGTTTTCAAACATAATGTCTTCCGTAATTAAAAAAGGGTTCTTAAACACTATAAGCTATTGGTCTTTTCTTAGGGCACCTCCGAGCCCCAAAAAAAATGTAAAAAAATGGGAAGGTATCACAATTAAATACAAAGGGCCACTCAAAGAATTTAGAGGATATTCATTAGCTGGCAATGATGACGGATTGTTCGTATATCTTGAATCAGAAGAGGATGCATATGACAATATATTCTATTGCAACTTCAGGAAGAAGAAGGAAAAATGTGCTGATGATTTTGGAGATTGTACTAATGATCACCGAACAAATATATTAAATTTGCTACATGCTAATACAAGAAGTTTTATTTGTATAGAGCCGAATATAAAAAGTAAGGGTGGTAATATAATGATTAAATTGTCTGAGTCAAAAAGGAACAAATTGATGTTTGAAGAGATAAGTGCAAGTGAATTACTTGCTAGGCAATTGCTGATATCCGCTGAACAGATTTCCCAAGATTTTGATCTAACAAATAGAAATATTAATCAAATGGCATCCCTCCCATCTTTCAGAAATTACGAACAAAACTTTCAGAAGATGAGCTCGAATAGATATTTTCCTGATGAAAGCCTTACGAGTAGAACTGTGGAGCTATGTTCCTCGGCAGAGACGCAAAACAAATATAAGCGAGGTTCACTTGCGGATGAATTATCAAATGAACTTTTAACTCAAAGAAATCAGTCACTAAGTAATTTTTTTGGTGAAACAAATCATTCAAAATACAATTTAACCGATAATGTTGACTTTAAAGAAGAAACATCTCATAAAAAAAGCTTGAAAATTACAGATACAAACCTTGGAGAAAATTCCAAAATTTGCTCACCAAGAATTCGAGCATCGAATATAATAAACGACCAGTTATCAGGATTGGAGTATCATGAAGTCCCGTTAACTAGAAGGCTAAACGTGGTGTACATTCCATCTACAACTGCTGTATTAGTTCATGACTTAGTTGATAGCGAGGAAGAACTAAATAACAATATAGATAGTGGAAAAATAAGCGATGTAGAACAGGAGTATTTCAAGGTTGAATAATGTTCAATTAACTTAATTAATTATTAAAAATAGTAAAGCAATTATTTGTGAAAATTACCGTTGATCGAAATTTTATTTTGAATACAAAAATGATCTTTTTATATATACCTAGCTAAATAGTTTTGATTCATTAAGCCAGTTATAAAGAGAAATTAAATCTTGGTTTTCGGTATTTTGAATTGCGTTTTTATCATTAATTATATACTGGAGAAAGTTTTTTAATTGATAAGTAAGGCCTTTTATGGATTTAATAATTCTGATTTTTTTATCCATTATTTTCAATAAACTAGATATTCTTTCAATCTCATATGTAGCTATTGCATTTCTCAGAGATAGTTTTAAAACGTAAATCTTCAATGCGTTTATACCTGAAATATTGACTACAAACCAAAATAATTATTGTTTAAATTTATTGTGAAACGTACTGGGATTAGTTTCAGCCTCACAAAGGGATTTAATTGAAGAAATCAGTCCCTTCAGAATATTCCGTTTATAATGCATGCAGTTATCACGCATCTTATTTTATTCATAACTCAGATAGAAAGAGAAGTATTGAGGGGCGAGGGGGGGGCCACAACAAAACGTATGGAGCTGTGAAATAAGAAGAAAAATTTATTAAAATTTAAAATGTTTACTAGCAGTATTCAATATTTCTCTGTAGACTAAATCAATGAAACAGCTTTCCAGATTCAACTGAATACTCTTATTAGAGGATTCAATTAGTAGCTTTAAAATAAGAAAACCTAAGTCATTTGCTATCCCCTTAACAACAGATGGTGTGAATCTCTGTTCGATATGAAATGCGACGTTCTTGATTAGCCTATCAATCTTATCTGGGGAAACCTCAATCGACATTTTTTTTGAGAATTTAGCTAATAGAGGCCTCAAGTAAAAGTTTAGCATATCAACGACTTCTTTTAAGTTCCATTCACCGCAACCTGGAAGAGACAAATGAATAAAAAATCTATAGGGCTACACACATTATTTTAGTTAGAAGACACCGGTGGATTTAAATAACAGCTCAGACAAATGCCTCGATTGTAATCAACATCAGCCAAAAGGCTAATGAAATTGATACAAAAAACTAGCAAACCTTTCGATAAGCTCGCATCGTATCAAATTCATGCTCGTCATCTGATTTATCATCATCACTAGATAAATCCACTCAAGAAATAACATACCTGAAACATTTTGGTGCAAACTGTATGTTTATTTATAGATGTGCCAAAAATCATTATTTCCGAATGCATCCATTTGTTAGAACGAGATATAATATCAAAAAAAAACATGAGTAAAGGAAGTGTATTAGTTTCCTCTCGTAAATACTGATCTATATCTTCAAAAACCAATATAAATTTGCGTTTTCTTGTACAAACATCAATAATTTCTTTCAAGTATCTTTCAAGAAATCCAATAGTTGCGTTAAAAATGTCTGCAGTATTTATGTATTTAACACTAAAGTTTAAAGAGTTGGAAATTGAGGACACGAGGAAGCTCTTACCTAAACAGTGATAAATATTTGTTAGATTAAATGCAGGCATCAAATTTAAGGCTCAAGTTTTCAACATGAAAAATTAGTGACCTATCATATAGTTATTTTCTCATTTGCCTGACTAAGATCAAACTTACCACAACCTTTGTCACCAAAAACAATAATACCGGATGCTTCATTAAAAACTATAGGAAGTTGAAAGTTCAATATTTCTGGATATGGTGAAATACAGGGGAGCAAAAGATTTTTTATCTTATGAATTACTTCGCCAAAACCAATTATTTGCATTAACCCATTTTTGCATGAAATGCTCTCTCTATCACAGCTCGAATCACAAATTGCAAGATTTGAATTGCTGATTGATTTATTCAATCTCCCAATAACAAAGTTAAAATAATGTAAAAATACATTAAAAAAGTCAGGTATTACACCATTGGGGGCTACTGCAACAAATCTACCACATGAAACAGTGTATGGAATATCATGCAGTCCATTATTTAAAATGTCACTGATACGAACTAGGTCAATCTCATTTACAATGAATTTCAACTCTTCATTGGATAAAGTCATAATATATTTGGAGTGAATGCTGAGAATCTTTTCCATTAGATAATTCAGAGAAATTTCGTTGATATAATATTTCTTACAAATTAAAAACCTTAATAAAGAATTTTTGTCGATCTGGAACGAGGAATTTCTGAAATCTATTTCAAAAAATTCTCCATATACATACTTAAACATATA
This sequence comes from Cryptosporidium meleagridis, assembly GCA_039657295.1. Taxonomy (NCBI): domain Eukaryota; phylum Apicomplexa; class Conoidasida; order Eucoccidiorida; family Cryptosporidiidae; genus Cryptosporidium; species Cryptosporidium meleagridis. Next base: position 603,872 of record CM077709.1, read on the forward strand.
TTTTATATCCATAGTCTTCGACTTTAAAATCTTATTAGATACTTCATAGTCATCTGGGTCTATATCTGAAATAAAAAATGAAACAATTGGAATGTCTTTATCATCCCAAATACGGATAAATTTAGAGATCAAATTAAAAGTAACTATTTGTTTTGAAGCATCACTATGATAGTTGCTATTCGGTCCTGTGCAATATTTATCTGTATTTGCACTTCTAAAACAAACCAATATGGCAGGAGGGGAAAAAGATCCACTGCATAATAAGTCTCGTAATTGCATCCCTATTTTTGATATAGACGTTAATTTATTATTCAAATAATAAATCCACTTGTCAAAACAATCATTAGCTCTAGCGTCAATAAAATATTGATCAATTAATATATTGAAAGTCACAGGATCAAAAAATTTCGAATTTTCAAAGTAACAAATCTTTGAAAAGCTCGATAATAATTTTCTCACAAAGTATTTCTTCCCAGATCCACTATTACCTATTAAAATCAAAACTTTAGGAAGTCTGTCAATGAAGAGGCTGATATCCACTCCATTCGTATCAACATCACAGAAAGTAGTTTCATGTCTTTTTATTATTAGATAGAATATCGACCCAATTTTCTCAAAGAAATCATCAAGCAATGGGCCACCTATGAATGACTCATCCAGTTTCAATCTCCATTTAAAAAGAAAAAAAGAGATCCGTCTCAGAGAAGGCTCGTCATACTTATCCCAATACATAAATTGAATGAAGAGTTAGAAGTCCATACTCGACTAAATTTGATGGCTGCAGTAAATCAAGCTGTTAAGAGACCGATGTAACAAGTAGAATAAGACATTGTCTACTTATTGGCGCAAAAAAAAAAATTGTAATTATAACGATCATATAATAGAATAATTACGAAATAAACTAAAAATATCTATATTTGCCTTGCACTCCAAGATTTATTATTCGCAATTTAAGAAAGGCTTTTATTATTGAAAAACAACACTGTTAAATATCTATTTAATGTTAACCTCTCAAATTAGATTTAAATTAACATACCTTCCAGAGACTTGGAAACCAGAAAGCTGCTTCAGCGCACTTTTTGCATCCTCAATCTCATCATATACTACAAATGCTGTGCCCTTTGTATCTTCACCTACACCTCTATTTCAGACTATTTATGAACGAGAAATAATGTTAGCCTTACCTCCTTATTTGTCTAATTGTTCCATACCTTCCAAAAGTATCGTAAAGATCGGTAGAAGAGATATCATATGGAAGTTGCCTAAAACAAATAATAGATGAACTTAAAACAATGAATTATACATTTCATACCTTACATATAGAATTCTGCTACAATTAGACATTGATTAGTTTAAGCTAAACAAAGTTGAACAATGCTTCTAGTAATATATTCTTAATATTATAAAAGTTACCTTAAATAAATACTAATATATTGCCATAGTTTAAAATTAAATGTCAATAATAGTAATAGTTCAAATATTGGCGGTATGTAAGTAGCGCTTTCCTACACACAATTTTACTCGCGCGTGCAACGTAGAAGTTATAATATTGCGGAATGTCGCACCATCGATTTCCTCTAATCCTCATCTAAGGATAATTTTAAGATGAGTGGGCTAGCCAACTCTCCCTCTATTGGGAAGACAATACAATTTGAGAAGAACAACGATTGGGGGCTTAATTTTGATTTGGGCGAGCTCGAAATATATGAAAATCAGGACTTAAAAACTAGGATAAAGGAATTAATTTCGCCATTCAAAAACACATTTTCTTCTGTATCTACTCTAGAATATTTGCATCCATTTACATTGAAGTTTCGAAGCGAGATTTTGGAAAAGAAATTCGAAAAAAAATTTAGAAAAAGAACAGAAATTGGTATTTTTTGGATTGGATTGCTAACGTTATTTTTAATAATCCTGGACATCTTATTAGAAGTTTACGATCAAAAAGTAAATGAAGTTTCTAATAGTTCAGTAACTGCTTATTTTATAATTTGTGGTGTAGTTGCAACATGCTCATTATTTCTAATCATCTCATTTTTCGTCAATTTCTTAAATAAACATTTGGAAATTATATTTACATCAACTACAATAATAACAACAATACTTAATATTACAGCAGGAAATTTATTACTAGATGTCTCACTTTCCCCTAATAATAACTACGATCCTGCTGCCCACAATTCCAGATCACTAATTGTTATCACAATTTGTTCAATTCTGCATTTTATGTTACCAATTTCCTTTATGAGCATGTTAATTTATTCAATAACGAGTATCTCATTTTATATTATATTGGTCCCTTCTATGCTGATGCCTATTCCTAACGAAACTCAATACGTATCCACAACAATTTATCTTTTTGTGTTTTGTTTTGTATGCATTTTGGCCAAAAGAGTTAATGTGAGCTCTTCTAGAAGAGACTTTTTTAACATCAATTTAGTTAAAGCAGAAATGCAGATATTGGAGAATTCTATAAATCAAACACCTAAATCTACAATGATCGAAGGAACATTGGCTAATATCAATAAGGTTCAACTATTTCTTCGCTATTTAAATACTTCCTGTACAAAGGGAATAAATCGTAAAATGTTACATGACGCAATGGTAGACTTGACTTCTGCTCAAGTCACTTTATGTAGGTCAGATGATATTTATGCAGTTGATCCAGTTGCGATTTTCCTGCCGCAATCACTTCAGTCAAATGTGCCACAAACTCCTAGACAATCTAAGGCTAGAATAATAGGTAGTGGTGATGTAACTCCAAAAGAAAATTGTTCTCCAACTACTTCTCAAAGGATAAAACAAGAGTTGGGTATATCTTATGATGTTAGAATTCCTATATCTCCAAATTCTCCAAAGTCAATAGGGCAGTTTTTATCTCCAAAATCACATGAGAACAAGACAAGCTATATAAGCACTGATTCCATATCAGCCAGGAGGAATACTGAATCAAGAGCTACTGTTACATCTATTCCTGGCCCTTCTCGTCGAAGACTCTCGATGATGATTGCTACTGCAGGAGAGAACTCTTCAACACTTATTGATCCATCCGTTGAAAAGGTGAGGGAGTATATTACTGCAGAATTTACTAAATCTTCTGCATCTAGAAGAGAGGTTTTATATACTTCTAAAGTTTTTGATGGGCCTACTGCAAACCCAAGCAATACTAATGAAAAAATCAAAAGTACATCTCAGAATTTGGATAAAAATCATATAGTGGAAAGTATGATTTCTCGTCAAGGACCCTTAGATGAACCTGCGGTTGGCGGAGATATTGAAGATAACTATAGATATCTTTTAAAGAATAAGCGTAAGATAGCTCACTTTGCAACCCATTTAGCTTCGAAACTCATTTCTATTAAAGACCCTTCTGGAACAATCTCATTATTAAGCCAATCGTATTTTAATGAAACTAATCCACATAATTTTAAGCTACCTGAACTTCCCAAAGGTGTTAGTGCAGAACTTTATTCCGATTTAGATAGGGCATTGCAACTTATGAATAACCAGTATTCTTCTAATTGGGATTTGGACATGTGGAGACTAAACGAATTAACAAAAGGTAATTGCCTTTCACTGGCAGGACTATATATGCTACACTTGATTGCATCAGAAGAAAAAAACCAAGAAGCTGGCTTTGATTCATCCAATTTACCTAGGGGAATTACTACTGCATATTCTTATTCAATTACTGCTCCTTCAAAGCTTATTGGCAATATATCCAAATTCAATATATTTTTTCGAGAACTAAATATTAGATACCTCAATAATAAATACCATAACGAATTACACGGCACTAACGTATGCCATCTTGCAATTTGCCTATCAAGAGCGACCGGATTATGGAGTCATTTGGACACTGTAGAGAGGCTTGCCTCGGTTATTGCATCTCTTGGACATGATGTGGGCCATATTGGGAGAACAAGCAACTTTCTTGTAAATTCAAGACATATGCTTGCAATTAATTATAATGATCGATCTGTCCTAGAAATGTTCCATGCATCCCTAACATTTCGGATAATCTACTACTATGGAGGTGGAGCTGCTGATTTCTTGCAAAGTTGGGACGCAGAACTCCACAAAGAGTTTAGAAGAATAGTTATTGAATTAATATTAGAGACAGATATGCATAGACATTTTGAATGCGTTTCTAGATTTAGAGTGAGGAGGCAGGCAGTTGATTGGGACCCATACGGAGATGCTCAAGATAGACTAATGCTTGCTAGGACATGTTTAAAGGCCGCAGATATCGGACATGGAGCATTGAAATGGAATCAACACTACAAGTGGTGCAGATCTGTTGTAGAAGAATTTTTCCTACAAGGAGATGAGGAGAAGGCATTATCGCTGCCTATTTCTCCAATTTGCGACAGAGAATCTACAGATGTGCCAAAGTCGCAAGTTGGATTTTTAAATTTTGTTTGTCTTCCATTGTTCCAAGAGTTATGCTATGTAGATGTGGAAGGTGATGTGAGAAGATGTATTGATCGAATTTTGGAAAATATTAACAACTGGGAAGATATAGCTGAGGCAGGAATTCAGTGGGATAGTGAAGATGCATTAACATTTGTTTCAGATGAAAAAGTTGATTTGCAATAGACAAGATTATATTATAGAAAAGTTAATGATAGTGCTAGTATTAAGGGTGATAGCAATCCTATCAGCAAATGTTTTAAAATTGTTGATTTCAAGCATCTATCATCCCTAAACAAATGAAATAAATTTTCCGTAAAAATTTCATAAAAATTCCTCCCGTTGTAATTACACATATTTTTTTCTATTTTAATTTCTACCCAACTGATCCACTGCAAAATAGGGATACTTTTAATCATCTTATACTGTTTTGAAACTTGATCGAAACTATCTAATGATAGCCTCCTACAGAAATTATTTATTGCTTCCGAAAAATATTGTTTATGACAGAATATTTCGTTCCCTAAAACGGAGTTCCAAATAGATGCAGAATTTCTTGCTTTGCTAATATCGAAACCAGGACTGTAAATAAAATGTTTTGAATGTAAAATATTTGCAATACCTATCAAAAAATATCTTGTCCTCATTGCTATTTTCGATAAAATACATGCATAGTCGTTTCTTTTCTTGTTATATAAACAAAAATTTAGTAAAATCACCAAGAGAATTGTCCACATCATAAATTTTCGAAAAGTTGAAGAATCCGTTATAAAAATAATAAATAGAATGATGGGGATAATAAAAACCAAAATACTGAAATTTTTTGTTGAAAGAATAATTGAGAAGATAATCAAAAATATGTTATTCATTATCTTAATAGAATTGATAATATCTTTGTATACGCTACTATTCTTTTGAATATTAAATAGTGTAATAAACATATTAATGCTTGAAGTAACAAAAAATGTGACAAAGAAGACCACAAAAGTTAATACAATAAATAAGGGCCACAAGTTTATATATTTGGATTCAGATAAATTAGAGCAATCAAATAAAAAATAACCCATTTTATCAAATAAATGCATAACCAAGAGTATTATTGGAGCAGTTATTGAAATCAAACATGCTATTAGAATAATTCCAATCAATAGAATACTGCTTTCATTTGATATATGTGTTAATATTCCGATCGCAAATGATATTAACATCAGAATAATTGGGACTAAATAAATACCAAAGTTTAGTGTTGAAAAATATGAAGTAAAATAGTATTTTTTACTTGATTGATGCAGTTCATCATGAAGGTTACTTTGAATCTTAACAATACCTTCTAAAAATTTATAAATCTCAAATTTTTGAATTGGAAATATTGAAATGAACTCATTTACATCATTGCTATCCTTAAAATGATCCCATATTTTATTATTTGCCATCGAGAATTCATCAACCAAAGAAAGTGTAAATGAATTGATATTATTTTGCAAAAATCGACTGTGAGGTTTATACGATCCTCTATTAAACGCTTGCCTGAAGCAAATATTTTGACAAATTTATGGTTTTTAAAGCTTACCTTGCAATTGAATCCCAAAAATTCCTTGTAATTATAGATATTGGAGGATAGGTGAAGCTTGATTCAATCTCCCTAATGACAGAATTGGGGAAATCTTGATTAGTTTGTAGTCCATCCATAGATTCTACTAAAAGTTAGAAATTAACATGTATAATTGAATCAACTTACCAGTATCAATAAAAACTCTTGTTGGAGTTAATGATAATATTTCAATACAAATTGCAGTTCGTATTCTGCCATTATATTTTAAAAGTCTTCGGTCAGTAGCCAGATCCTTCAGAAATGAGTTAATTCCCATTGAATTTGAAATGTTTGAATCTGTAAAAAGTAGAATTATGTCTTTCGAAGTCCAGTAAACTTTTTCAAAATGTTTGGAAAGAGGAATAATTAAACCTGCTGCACTTCCCAGTTCATCTTTTCCATCTCTATATTTCCATGGAAAAGAAACAGAAATTATTATTGCTTCTGAAGAATCGCCTCTTTTTGATGGAACTACAGCTGCAATATACCCAGAACTTAAAAGGTATGAATCTCTATATCTGTACGAGGAAAGGCTTTTATTTTTTATTATATCAATGTCTCCAGAATCATCGCATTCAATGCAGTGAGTGTCTCTTGCGATTGAATTAATTAAAGTTTGGGCAACCAATTCAGCATTACCCGATTTTTGAGAGGTTAGTATCTCTTGAGTTACTTTCTTATATTCAAGTACAATGCTGCGGTCAATTGTAGGCTTATTTACTCCTTCAGAAAACCCACTTTCTTTTACTTGTGTAATTTTATCAAAGCCTGGAAGAGATAAAAGCAATAAAACCCCAATAAAGAACAAGGTCAATCTATAAAAATAAGAATGTAGTTAAGTTTGAAAGATTATACACTTACCTGATTATTCCAACTATATTAAAACCCATTTCCGACACAATTGTAATGATTAAGGTATTTTCCCTTTGTATTTGTGCGCGCATGTAAAGCTTACAGTTTTAGCTCGTAAATATTGAAAGTAGTGTGGAAATTTAATTTATAATAATGTAGATTTTTGCATATCACTAAAGAAACTGTTTCTTTTTGGTTGCAACATACTTGCGATATTTTTGTCCGATTATACATATTTATTGCATTGATTTTTTTAAATTTAGAATTAGCACATCTTACCCGCAAAACAATTATCTTTTTTACCGCATAAGCAAATTGTCACTTTTGACGAATATAAATGGCTAAAGGAACATTTCAAAGTTTTGGTTTTTCTCCAAAGCTTTTGGAGGCAATAAAGATAATAGGATATTCTCTTCCAACTCCGATTCAGCGTAAATGCTTTCCGTCCATTTTAGCAGGTAGAGATGTGGTTGCTATGGCAAGAACAGGTTCTGGCAAAACTGCGGGTTTCGTATTACCTATGATTGAACGATTGGGTTGCTCTCACTCGCAAATTGTTGGAATCAGGGGAGTTATATTGTCTCCAACTAGAGAGCTTGCATTACAGACCTATCGTGTTGTGCGAAAGCTTGCCTGTAGAACAAACTTGGTTGTTTGCGCACTTACAGGTGGCTCATCGCTTGATAGACAGTTTGAATCATTATCTGGAAATCCAGATATTGTAGTTGCGACGCCAGGAAGATTATTCCATCACATTATAGAAGCAGGGCTTTCATTAATAGCTGTCAAAATAATTATTCTTGATGAGGCAGACCGTCTATTTGAATTGGGATTAGCTAGCCAAATTGAGAAAATATTGGAGTCTATTCCAAAGAATAGGCAATGTGTATTGGTATCGGCTACAATGCCTACAACACTTGCATCATTTTCTAAAGTTATGTTAAACGAACCAGAAGTTATTCAAATTGATTCAGATTATATATTAAGTGAAACATTAAAGTTAACATTTCTCTTTGTAAGAGAAGATGAAAAGCTTGCGTCCTTACTATACTTGCTTAGAAACACTATTCCTTCTCATGAAAGAGCTATTATTTTTTGTGCAACTAAACATCATGTAGATTATATCGTTAAAATTCTTGAATCAAACAACATAATAGTTAGTTATATTTATGGAAATATGGATCAAGAGGCACGTACAATGCATTTGAACACTTTTAGAAAGAATAAGAGCAGAGCATTAATAGTAACTGACATAGCTGCAAGAGGCGTGGATATACCAATGATAAAATATGTCGTAAATTTTGATTTCCCATTGAGTCCAAAATTATTTGTTCATAGGACTGGAAGAACAGCAAGAGCAGGGCAATATGGCAGAGCGTTTTCACTTATTACTTCCAGAGATTTGCCGTACACGATGGATCTTTGTCTGTTTCTTGGCCTTAAAATGACTACGTTAACTAGCAAACAGACTTTAGATTCATCCAATGATAATTTAAACACAGAAAAAAGAGTTAAAGCTGGAATCAGTGATGATGATATTCATGAAGAATTGACATCTTTGATTAAACCAGCTTCTTTAAATGATTTTCATGGTGAGTCAAGATTAATTTTAGCTAGTTTCCCTGATCTTACACTGGAGATAGAGTCTATTGAAAGAGTTCTTACTGAAAATTCCGAAATTGAGAGGTGTAGAAGGTCAATGGAATCTGCGTATTTATTGTACTTAAAAACCAGGGCACCATCTTCAAAAGAAAGTTTAAAAAGATCACGGGAACTTTTAGATAAATGCGGAGGGGTATCAAAAATATTAATGTCCATTCATCCAGATTTAAATATAGATGCCAGTGAAACTAATTTAAATATCTTAGCTCTTCAAAATCTCGGAGTTATCAGCACCCCTCTTTTGGACCATTTGAAATCATTCAGACCAACTGAGAGCAAAACTCACATTAATTATGGGTGTCTTAACCAAGTTTCTGGAAAGACGGTATTAAAATCGTCAATCAAAATGAAAAAAATTAAAGATATGGGCAACGTTGTAAAATCAATTCTAAATGAAGATCAATTTACAATTGACACCTCTGTATCTGAGGGTCAAAATGGTATTTCAGACGAAATATCTTCAAATAATAGTATTTCACAGATTACTGTGAATAAAAAAAGAAAGCCTAAGAAACCATGTAGTAGAGTTAAAGAATCAGAGCAATTTTTTATTCCTTACAAAAATAGCGAAGATGAAGTTTCTAGATCAACTGGATTACAATTAGAATCATCAAGTTTTGATATTAATCCTGATGAAGAAGACGAGATGAAAAGACTAAAGTACGTTAGAAAATGGAACTCTAAAAGGAAAAGGTATGAGCTAATCGATATTTCTAAACAAAACTCTATCAAAAAGTTTAACGAAAGTGGCGTTAAGGTTAAAGGAGAGCTAAAGTGTACGGGGCAATATAAGAAATGGAAGGCAAATACAAATTTAAAGATCCAGAATGTTGGTGAAATCGAGGATATAGAACTTAATAAAACTAGTCGTAATAATGGGTTTAAGAGTAAGTACAATACGAGCGATATTAACTATACATTTGACCATTCAAACATACATGATAAACACAAAGGGATAATTGAGTCTATAAGTAAACGTATTAAACTAACTCACAAACAGAAGCGTATTGCAAAACGCATTGGAATAATCGAGGAAAAAATGGTTAATAAAAGCAAAAGTTTGCAAAATGAAATAAGAACTCCACAACAGATTCTTAAAAAACGAGCGAGTGATGTTAAAAAAAGAATGAAAAATGATTTAGAATTTAGGAGAAAGCAACTGGCAAAAAGAAATAAGGAGTTTGCAGAGAAGAATTTAAAAAAGGTTATTCAAAAGGGGAGACCAAACAGGAGTAAAGTTGTGGTAGTTGAAAAGCGTAGATAGTAATTTTACTTTTTCTAGACTTAAAATAGTTTTAATTTATTCTTTTTTTAATTTCATTAAGGGATTCTTTATTGAAAATTACTTTAATTTTCAATGAACAGCTTTCACATTGTAAAACTACGGAACTATCATTCTTTTTAGCTTCTGAATTGACTATTTCTTCAAGATAAGGAAGTGTTGTCCAAAATATGTCACCACATGAGCAATTATATGATAGAGTTCCTGAATGAATATCCAACCATTCCAACTCATCAATGTTTATGACTTTCCATATAAATCCGTTTTTATCATTCATAGAATATTATAATTAGCAATCAATGCAAATTTAAATTGTTTTATTTAAATATTTTTGCGATAAAACAGAAATTGGGTCAATCTTAATTAAAGGCTCAAATACTTCGAACGGTTTTATCGGCTCATAAAATTCTAAACTTGATTTTTTCGAATCACTATTAAATATCAGAGATAATGCAGAAATTGAAAGAAATGTATGTAGCGGATCTGAGTGACCTATGTTAACGGTATTAAAAGGAGATTTTTGAAAACCGCCATAAATATTATTTTGATGGCATAGAATCCCATTTATCAATATCTTTAATATTTTTGAGTTAATGTATGATGAGGAGTCCATATTTCTATTTATAGTAATGGCTTTCACGATCTTAAGACTTGCAAATACCCACCATGAATAGCAAACATCACATTTTTTTCCAATGCGTCCATTAAAGCAATACGATTGATTATTAGTATTTTCGTGACTTTCAGAGGTGATTATTCTCTTTAATAGCCACCTATTTAGTCTGTTAAAATTAAACAACAAATCAATTGAGCTATTTTTTGTTATTTCTCTGATTATTGCTATCGATGAAACTGCGCAGAAAGTATATCCTGCATGGGACTCGTCTTTATAGCGTTTACCGAATCCACCATCTTTGTTTTGCATATTAACCAATAGCTTTGTTAGTTCTGAAATTCTGAAGACTGAATCTTGTTGTTTTAAATCCGAATAGTTTGATAAATAGTATACAAGTAGTGTTGAATAAATAAACCTGACATCAAATTGTCTTAAGCAGTTTTGGGAGTTGTTGATATATATTTTTTCACCTTTCAAGACAATTAGGCTTTTTATAAAAGCATTTAATTCATATTTGTTATCTTCGGTAATTTTGTTGTTTAATATTGTTTTTATTTGTATCCCACTGAGTATAGAAAGAATAGAAGGCCTAGTAAAATCAAATGGATTAAGAGAATAAAATTTTGACTTAAAGTTATCTATAAGTAATTCACGTTCGCATTTTTTTAATAAATGAAAAAACTTATTTCTAGCATTATGGAATTGATCGCAAATATTTAATTGAATTAAATCTGAGCAGCACAAAACCCAATAAATGCCATGGATAAATACTGAACTCAGCTGGGTTTCAGATGAATCATAGCTGTTTATTGCATCATTTATTACGAAAATTAGGTATTTTTTGTGTAGTTCCAGGTCGAATTTTCGTACTGCATTATACATTATATCTTTTTTGTTCCCAATGATTTATGCCGCCGCAACAGTTATAAATCACTTTGAATTAAATAATATGAAAAAAACTCAAATATCAAACGGTAAGTAATTTAATTATCACTTTATGTTATCATTCTGTTTTAGTTGCAAGTGGGATTCTATCTAGATCGGTTTTAAAGGGAGACCCTGTTTTTTCGCAGGAAGACTTGTCGAACAGAAAAGTAATTAAAAATGAAAGCAAAAAGCACAGTAAAAGAAACGTAAGTTATCTTCATGATAAAAACTTCTAATAACTTATATAAATAGGCCAATGAAAATATTTCGAATATAATTTTTTCAAAACCAATAGCAAAAAACCAAAGGGAGAAGGCTTTAAAGCAGTTAGCGACCAAAGGAGTCGTAAAGTTTTTTAATATGATAGTAAACTATCAAGAAAATTCGAAGATTAAATCAAGTAAAGACACAAGTAGTTTGAGAAACGCAGGACATTGCGCAGAGACTAGAAAGGTAAAAAGCGTGGAGTCCAACATTAAGCCAAATAGATTCGGAACAATTGTTGGAATGCATTCAGATAGGTAATGATGAAGAAACTAAATTACCCTACTAATGTTTAGCAATTCCTATTGCGTCTAAAACTATATCCCAACAGTGATTATTTATTATATCGTCAATGCATTGTTCAAACGAATATCTAACAGTATCTTTCCTCAAAGCAGTAAACTTTTCCAAATTAGTGAAAATAATTTTCAATTCATTTTGATCTATATAGTACATATCACTTTCTATTAATCTTGTGGCGAACTTCATGTATTGACTTGAAATGGTTATAATAGACTTGAGAGTTTGCCATATATCTGTCATAATCTGTTCTTCATGTGCCGAAAAGATTAATTGTAGTTTTTCATTGGCATCGAGTAGATAAGCATCAAAGTAATTTCTAGTCTTACCGAGTGGTTTCTTTCCAATTATTACACATTTTGTAAGAGCTGATATTTCAATCAATGTATTTGGTAGAAGAGGAGCATAAAATAATTTCTTTGCAGCAGAAATGGCCAGACTATTAATGGCAGATACATGATCTGAACGATGAAAGAATAAATCCCCAGCTTTATATTTATTTTCTTGCAAGCGATTTATTAAATACATTGTGCACTTCAGTGATTGGAATATGTTTCCGCTAGACTCTAATTTATAAATTATTGCCTCAAACAACCAATTCAACGGTATCCCCAGTCTATCGACTAGGAATTTCCACTTTTCATCATTTAAGTAATCTTCAGGATTAGAATAATCTGGATTCTCTTGTATATTTCTCATGATAACGCAATTAAGAAGATCACAAAAGCCTGAGTTCATATTAGTATGCATTATTATAAAAACTGCCCATTCCCACAAACCAAGAATTTCGAGTTCCTCTATAAGCGTTAAATTTAATTTATATGTTGGTGTAACCTCATTACCATTACAGATACTATTGTGATAGAACGTGAGGGCCCTTACAATTAGCCAATTAAATGAAGAGAATTTGATAGATTCTAAGTTGTTCAATCGAAACAGTTCTACCTGTCTAGACTTCTCATCGCAAAAGAAGAATTTAATTATTTGAAGTTGTATCTGCTCAAATACTTGTTTTTTGCCTACTTCTGATGGATTCATATTAATAGGATCATCTGAATTGATTAATTTTCCCAATCTCTTTGTATTATCAATTAAAGAGGCGTTTTTGATTTTTATTAACCTTTCACCAAGCTTTGGATTTGTCGAATAATTTGCAGATAGGAATACGTTATTTTGCCATTCGTATAGAAATCCATCCGCAAATGCATCCATATTAGATATTGTTTTGTATATTCTATTTGAATAAGAAGTTAAATCCGAAGAAAGACCGATTTTCGACCACCACTGCATGTTTTCCCTCATCTGAAAAATAGAAGTTTTGTTATTTCCAACCGACAAGAATAACGATACAGTCCTTGGAATCGTTAAATATGATAAGCTTGCGCCATTACTAACTAGATCAAGTAAGTTTCCATTTACAACATTATTCAAGAGAAGGCTAATTCTTTCTTCATGTAAACATTGAGAATTTTGTTTTTCATTACCAAACCCAATCACCGGAACGTTATTAATCACAGTCTTTGTCCACCAAGAAATCAGTTCTCTTAAATTAGACTCGAAGCGCTTTTCAGATGGATTATTGAAATTTTTAATTATTAATTCCAATATTCCACCAACCAAACCAAATGTTTGTTCAAAATATTTTAATCGCTCAAAATTTGAAGAGTTAAACTCGAGTCCTGATAAATGCGAATAAATTTCAACTTCCTTTTTTGTTATACTCCACAAGAGGAAAATGAGTTTTATCATTGATTCAATTGAAACTCCAGAACAATTATTGCTTGTTTTATTTCCTATTATCTCCAAATATAGCCTAAACCACGCAGAAACCAACCTTCGAGAATAGCACAAATTGTTTATTGAATCTTTATTTACAGATTCAGTCAGGTTATTTATTCTAAACAAAGTAAACGATGTATTATAGTCACTAACACCTTGAATACCTTTGCAAAATGATCTATGTGGTACTACAACAAAACTATTTGAGCCAATATACATACCACTTCTGAAACAAATTCCATTATAAGCAGATTTCTTTAAGCTATTGTCTTTTTCCACAATGCTTTTAATTTCTGAGTATAAACTAAAATGATATTGGCTCTTCATGACAAAAAAATGACCTTTATATTGTTCTCGCATAGAACCTCGAAGAAAATGATTTTCCTGGTCTGAGACATTAAATTTAGTCTCTTCTTTAGACACTAGAGCATTAGTAGGTTCTTTAGTGTGAGGTAAAGAATTATCTTCACTCAAAAAACCATATTTAGAAAAATGTGTGACCTCAAATTTCCATTCCCAGGTAATAGTATCAAGCGAAATAAATCTTGCTCCCATTTGCTCTGTGTAAGATTTAATTTGCTTTATACGATTATTGTTAAACTCTTCTATTTCTTGTGGATCTTTAGAAGGTATAACTCTCTTTGGTTTGCAGTTCTTGAGTGTTATAATGGCTTTTTTATTTAATCCTTCGCCAATAGGAATAGAAGAGTCTCCATCACCATATACCGATACACATAGAGGTTCAATGGAAACAACTGCATCAAGATTAATCCCACGTAAATCAGTAATTCCAGGCCAGACAATCTCCCCAACCCCTTCTCTAACAATTTTGAAGTCTTCCACAACTGCAAGTCTTTCCTCCGAAAATGTTTTTAATAATTCTATTGATGGAATACAAAAATAATCATGCTTGGTGAGTATTGGGGTCAGGGACTCGATAACAAATTCTTTTTGCTTCCTTATATAGGACTTAACTAGATCAGATGGGACGCCATCTATCAACTGATCTGGCCTTCTAGTAATAGGTCTAGGCGTTGTAAGACCAATGGAGCTACGTGCCTGACGTTCATTACTAACAGCTGAAACAGAATTTACTGAGTTTCTGTGTTGGTTTAAATATGGAGTTCTTGCTGCATTATTGCCTTCATTAATTACCCTGCCAATTGAAGTTCTGCAATCATCACTTTTGGAAATTTGCACATCCTGGGAAATTCGTGAAATTGAGTCGAGGTTTATCAATGGCTTTGAACTATCATAAATTGACTTATTCTCAATTTTTGAAGCTCTTGGAGAGAAAGTAGCTGAACTAGAATCATCTATTGCATCTTCAAATGTTTCGTCTAAAGGGACAAACTTGGTATTATGAGATGTAGTAAATACCAAGGACCTAGTTTTAGAATTTGCAGGTGAATTTCCATTTTGTTCTGGAGACTGTACTGCGTCAAAGAACTGTTGTTGACGTTCAAGCAAGTTTAGAAATGCTGCAGGAGTCTGAGGATCAATAGTCTTCTCAATACGTCTAACAGAAGTTAAAAGAGCAGTATTATGCCTCGCACTCTCGGTTGCAACCGCAGGAAGAGCCAGTTCTGATGAACTTGTAACTCTTTCATGAGAAACGTGACTCAAATTATCGAGTTGATATCTATTAGAACGAGAAATAAATTGTGGTAGAGGCTTCCAGAGCCATAGTGATTTTCCTCTTTCATTCGAGTCAGAATATTTCGAATTCTGGATAATTGGTTTAGGAAGCACACTATTGGATAATTTGCTTGAAGAAAGCCCATTGCCTAAAACTATTGACGAGTTTTGATTTGAAGGCTTTGCAGATTGCCCACCTCCGAGTAAATTTTGTAGCTGAATTGAGTTGTTATTCAATTGAGAATTCCCTGGTAAACTTGTTTGGCCAATTGCAGAACTCGAAACCCCAGAAGTCAAAGATGGCCATGATGAGTTAGGAGGATTGAGGCTTGAGAATCCAAATGATTGAGACAAAGAAGTTGATTGGCCAAATAAGCCTGAACTGGATGTGTTTGTATTATTATTATTATTATTCAGTGCATTCTGAGGTTGAGTAGAACTAAATAGACTATTTGAAGAGTTATTAAACAAGCCTGACGAACTAGGCAGCGTTGAACCAAATAAACTTGTAGATAAATTAGTTCCACTTGTACTAACAGAACCTGCACATAAACTAGAGCCGCTTAACGTTTGACTACTCCCAAACAATGGCTTCATTGAAAGAGAAGGATTTGACAAAGAAATTTGAGGTTGAGTATTTGAATTTGAATTAAAAAGAGTCAAGCTGGTACTATTTGAAGTCGCTGAGCCCCCTCCAAACAAAGGACCGGAAGTCTTTAAAGAGCTATCCAATGAACCTAAATTGGATGGTTGCTGCCCAAACAAATTACTACCATTTAAACTGCTAATACTTGTACCTAAGTTGCTGCTGCTGTTACTATTATTAATCATGCCATTATTGCTATTGTTAGAGAACAAACTGGGAGTAGAAAATAATCCCGAGTTTGAACCGCTTGTTGAAGATTGAAGTGGAAATGAACTTGTATTGTTCGAATTACCAAATAACCCATTATTAGATACGAATTGAGTATTACCTATGTTTGATTGTGAGTTTTGAAGCCCTTGACCTAGAATTGAAGTTTGGCCCAAACCTGAGGACGAGCCACTAGAACCGAAAAGCGAATTTTGTGGCGTTGTTGATGATATAAAAGATGGCTGAGTTTGCCCAAAAATTGAGTTCGAGATAGGTCCTTGGGAGCTAGGAGCAAACGCGCCAGCGTTAGAAAATGAGCTATTCCCAAAATTACTGGTACTTGTTGCAAAATTCGTATTGATGGATGATAAACTATTTGCAGGTCCTCTTTTTTCTTGATAATCTTCCCATCTAAGCTCTTCAACTGACTTTTTCTGATCAATGTCCTTCTGATATACAATAGACATGATTCTGGCATCGCTATCTCTATCGACTACGGGTTGAAATGTAATCCCATTTGTGCCTTTCTTTGCCCCAAAAATATTCGAATTTGTTCCCATTGTACCTCCAAAGGGTGAAGCTGAGGTATTACCAAAATTCTGAATAGGCATTGAGCCGAAAATACCACTATTGTTTTGCTGCCCAAAAAAGCCCGACGGGTTGTTTTGAGATGATTGGCTTCCAAAGCCTCCAGAAGTTCCAAATGAGTTTTGAAAAGAGCCAAAGCCTCCAGAGTTATTCACCGAGCTAGAATTAAAAAATCCAGAGCTAGAACCTATCGTAGAAGAGGAACTTGAACCAAACATAGTTGGTTGTGTAGAATTTATTTGCTGATTACCTCCAAATGTATTCATTGATTGGCCAAATAAGCCGTTGGAAGGCTGACCAAAAACTGAAGATTGTCCAGTATTTCCAAACCCGGAATTAGAAGAGCCAGTACTTCCAAATAACCCAGGGTTCGCATTTCCTCCAAATAGTGAAGTTGACGAGTTAAACAATCCCGTTGAAGCTGGTTGTACCGTGTTAATATTTTGCGATACACCTTGCTGGCCAATCCCAACTCCAAAAGAGCTGGATGTTCCGAATAATCCTCCAGAAGACTGTTGGTTTTGGTTTGAACCAAACCCTCCACCAAGCATTTTGTTTCAATTAATTGGAAAAAATTTCGTGTCGTATGGCATCTGCCCCACTAAAAATTGCCGCTTTATGGCGGCGTTTTTATTTTATAGACATTCTTATATCTTTTTTTTTAGTGCTTTTTCTCGAATGTATTTGGTCTGTGATATTCTTATTTTATTCCAAATTGGGCGAGGAATCATATTTGCCTGAATACAAAGTATCAAAAAGTAGTTACACTCTTTATTTTACTTACTATTAATAATTGTATTCGATGACCAAAATAAGGAACAACTGTTGAGTAAACCGATGGAGTTTTTTTAAGCATCTTTATAGATTCAACAGAAAACCTAAGAAATAAGTCAAGATGCTATAAAAATAATAGTTTATCGCTTACTTTTTTGTTGAAATTGTGAACAAGGTTTCTCTTTTGGCTTTTGACAGTTTAGTGGTAACTAGTAGAGGAGTATGACATTGAATTGTGATATTCTCGGACTCACATTCCGCTTGTAAACTCCTACATAGAGATTCAGCAACACTTTTTGTAGCGGCATACGCAGAATAGAGAGGGTCAGTCTGAAGCTGTGACGACCCACTTCCTATACACAGAATAGCTCCACGATCCCTAAATTTATGCGTTATTTATTGAGTGAAATCTGAAAGCACTACTTACCTCTTTTTCATGTAGCTGTAGACAATATGAGTCATTATTAATACAGACCTAACATTCACCTCTATTAATTCATTGATTAGATCCAAGCTAGTCTCCTCAAAATATTGTGCATGCGGGTATGAGATGCCAACATTATTTATTAGAATCCCAACATCATCAACCGATTTCAAGTACTCACAAAAGTTTGAGTAACAAGTTGGGTCAGTAAAATCCATTAAATAATACCTTACTTCTTGATTTGAATCTGGTTTTTTCAAGGATAGCAACTAGGGCAAGAATTAGCATTTTTGAAGTATATTTAAAACTTACCTCATTTACAACACTTTGTAACTTTTCTCCATTTCTCCCTATTAAAATTAAGTTTAAATCCTCTTCAAACAATTCTTTTGCCAACGCTTTTCCAATTCCGTCGCTTGCGCCAGTAATAATTGCCCAACTTCCAAATGAAGTGAGTTTTTTCTCAGGTCTGCTAAGCAAAAAAAATAACTTGTTTATGGCCATAGAAAGATAATTCATTATTAATTTAATAAAAATTCAAGCAAACAGTTCCTGCTATTTTACTAATGCTAACTCATTGCGGCAGGAATTTTATTGAAGCGTAAATTTATTTGAACTTTTTTTTTTTAGCCTGGAAGAAATTAACATTTATTTTGATATACTTTAGACTTACTTTAGATCTTCTATTTCTGTCTCTTGAACCTTAACAAAAAGGCAAGTGCAACATTTATATAAGATTATCAAAATCATCCCCAATATAACCAACGACAATAAAACAAGACATAAATAAATCCACCATGGCCATGCTGACGCACAAATATTTGACATAGTATTTTTTTGGCAAGATGTAATTGAATCCACTTTTGATGTACAGAAAAATTCTGAACTGCCCGAAACTTTACAAGGCGAACAAAACTTAGAAAGCTGGCATTCGCCACACGAATTAATTGATCTACAAATATTAAATATATCCACTTCAGTCAATTCATTGCGACCGAAAGCAGAAGTTCTATTCGCTACGAAGTTGCTACTCATGTTTATTCTAAAAAAATGTATGTGGGGGGGGAGTGAGGCAAGATTCAATACCGCAGATAAAATATACAATTAGCTGAAAATCTATGTAAAACAAAATTCAAACTAAGTACTAACTATAGGTTTGTTTTTCTTCTTCTTTTTCACTGAGAGTGGAGTTGAAAGAATTGAATTAATTTCTTGATCCGTTACCTTGAATTCAGAGTCACAAATGTTTTCTTGTGTGAACTGTAAGCCAGAAATGCGTTTTGAACCATTTGGAAGCAGTAGAAGTGTACATTTAAAGCTCGCAACGTACTCACCTTGTCTCTCTGTTAATACAGGGTATGAATACAAAAGGTTATGTCTTATACATTCAGAAACCCCCAATCTTGCAACCTTTTCATCTGATATCATATTTAACGAAAATGGTAATGTAGGGAATCTCTTGTTAACTTCACTTAGAAATTGCCTTGGAATCGGACTTTTCAAGTTATAGTTCGTTTCAATAGCGCGTTTAAAAACTGTGCTTCTGTAATCAGAATCCCTGGGAACGCCCTCTCCACTGCTTACTAGAATATCCAATCCATAAACCTCATTTTCCTCGAATGTGAATTCATCAACTTTCTCATCTAGTGTTTCTTTTGAAATGATTACACGATTTCCATCAATAACATGTCTCTTTAGTTGATGTGATAAAACTCCCTGAACCATATTGCAGTTAAATTCCTTAACAGTCTTGTTAAGCATAGATGTTACATATGTGTTGGTGTTTCCAGGTTTTACAGTTCGAATAGCCACTTCCAACGCAGTATGTGCAGCCTTTAAAACATCCGCTTGCTTTCCTGAAATACGTTCAACTCCAATAACAATAGAATGCGAGCAAATACTAATGAACCCATCTATATGAGCCCCGAGGTCAATCTTAACTAAGTCGCCATTCTTTAATTTCAGGCTTTCTGCAGGCAAAGGGGAAAAATTACCACAAATTTCATTTACAGAAATACATGTAGGAAATGCAATACCTTTATCCAATTTTCTGCCTCCCTCTTTTTTGTTATAAACTGAACTAGATTTCTCCTCGATCATGGAGTCGCTTTTCCTACATATTTCTGAGATATCTGCACCATCTAAACATAATGTTATTACATACTGAAGCGTTGAATTTACTATCTCCGCTGCTGTATAGTACTTAGTAACAACTTCTGAACTGGATATTGACTCAGACATGCAAAATTCGTCCACGTCCTCAAGCTCTTCTCGTTTTGACATTTTTTGTTTAAATTTAAAAAAATTGACAACTATATTACTCGTCTTATCATTTCCCGCTACAAACACTATAAAAAAATATTCTAACAAATACTAAATTGAGTATTAGCTGTTCAAGATTCAAAGAAACAATGGTTTGTAGCGTTTGACTTATTATTAATGTTATTTTTATCAGATAAATTTGTTCGTAATGGCGAGGCTAACGCTATTTCTAAAATTAAATTATGTATTTTGTAGGAATGGTCAGCTAAGTTTTAGTTGTATTTCAATTTTTTTTTTGCAAATGGGCCTTTTTTGTTGCTCTTTGCGTTGTTTGGACAAATTGTTAAAGTCATTATCCTCGAATAACTCTGATACCTCCTTGGGAATTTCATCAACATTAGTGTTAAATTTGGGATCGGGGTCACACGTTTCTTTTATCGTGTTGTCTTCAAAACTGTCCGGAATATCTACTCCTCTATCCAAAAATTGAAACTTGTGACTTTGAAGTTTTCTTTTTTCGCATATAAAATAAGATTTTAAGTCATGATCAGCGGTTAAACATGAGTGTGTATTAGATGATAAAATGTCTGAATCATTTTTTTTGCAGTTATTTATAGATTGAGTAGATTTAGATATTGATTTAAATGACTCGAGCATTCTAGAAAAAACTCTGCATTTCGAGCCTTTAGATGCCTTGAGGTTCAAATTACAAATTACAATAATATATTTCTCCAGTAAATATTTTAAAATTAACTGAATATTATTTCTGCATATAAAGTCAAGCATTTCAATGACCACGCTTTCCAATATTGATCCCTCTCCTCTATTTCTTGGCACCTTCAATTGGCCCATTATTAAGAAAATGTACTTAAAAATATCAAGTTTAGTGAATAGACGGTAATAAAAGTCGTCTCTAGTTCCCAAGCAAGTTCTCAAGAATTTAATAACCGAAATAGAAAAAATTTTATGAAATGGTCGAGTAGCAATACGTAGCAATTTTCTTGGCAATTGATTTTGAAGGATTTTGTATTTAATTCTGTAGTTGTGCTCTTGTACACAAGTTGCGAGAATATCGCAAAATAATACTCTTGCAGAGTACAATGGACTAAATTCAGTAAAAATTAAAGAGTCGTTGAGCAAGCTATCTATTAATCTGTCTAGAATGCCCATATCATAAAATAAAGAGAGCGAATCATCTCTTTCCGGAACATCCATAGTCTTGGGGTCCAATATTCGTTTAAAAATTGTACATATTTGCATTTGGATGCTCTCGCTCCTTGAATTGATAAAGATTTCGCATAGAGTTCCCCATAGTGAGTGAAATACGTTAGATTTATTGGATAAATTTCCCATTTCTTTAATACTTTCTCTTGGGCTATTTTGGAGAGAATCATCAGCGTATAAAATATCATTTTCATTCGAGCCATATAAATCAGTTTCTTCGTGAGATTTAACATATTGAGAAGTTGATTCATGAATAGCGTGTCTCAAAAGACCAGGATTAATTTCGCAAACCATTGAATATATTTCAACTGCTAAATCAATTGGTCTTAAATTAGTATAACTTATGAATGACAAATCATTAGTATTTGAAAAATTTCTAAAATCATCATTTGGAGAGGACAATTCTAACATCTGCCTAGCTCCAATACAATTTTCATTTAAATATCCACTAAACTCGTATAGAATATTGTTAACTTTAAGATTTATAAATATTTGATGTCGTTCGTAAATCGAAAGCATTGGGTTTTGTTTTAAAACCGTCAATACTGCATGAATAAATTTTGCAACAAGAAAATTCTTCTGAATGTTTTCCTTGAGATATTTCCAAATATCGCTTGTAGTTACGATCATGCTAATTATCGATGAGAAATTATTATTAATTATTGTTGCTATTCTTTGTAGGCTTTGCTCATCAAGATGCCTTGGCATAACAACATCTCTTAAATACATTAATCTATAGTTAAGATGAATTGTTCGAACTTCTGGTAAAGGAACAACACTATGAAATTTAACATTTTCTAAAAATTTCTTGTGAGAAAATTTTATTTTGTAATTTTCTAATGACTCGTCATATTCACAAGCTTTAAAAAATTTTAAATAGTAGTCATCGCTTAATAAAATTTCAAATACTTCATTGAAGCCACTGTAGAAAACTATTATTCTACGAAGTACTTGGAATATTTTATGCAGCCCAATCAAATCAGAATTTTGTTCAAATTCCTCCATTAGATTAAAAAGTGAATCAAAAAATTCTCTACTTAATAAATCCATAACAATATTTTCAGAATTAATATTGGAATCAAGTTCTAGATCATCAATTATTTGGTCTATATTACTAGAATTTGGCCTCTCTAATAGTGAATAGCTTGTACTTTCTTCTGGTAATTCTGCTTCTAATAGGTCAACGCAAAGATGTGGGACTAAAGAAGTGATCATGTTCCATATTGAATTACAACTTTCTGAATGCTGGAAGCTTAGTGCCCTGAATAGATCTGAATTTAGTCCATCCTGCCAAGTAATAATGCTTTCTTTTTGATGGCAATACTCTCGGTTCAAGTCAATAGGAGTGTTTACTAATTTAACTATATTATAGTTTTCTATTTCTAGTAAATCCTCAATATTTCTTCTTTGTGAATGTAATTCTTTCTCAAAATTTGGATCTTCATCACTTAAAACCTAGGAAAGTGAATAGGAAAACAGTTATTTATATTAAGCTTACCAAAATATTAAACTTATCATTATCTTTGATTAATTTTAAAAAACCAGTTCCGCAGTCAATCCAGTTACCATTTTCAGGATTTACTTCGTAAAGTTTAACCCTACGGTATTCCAATGGCCACGAATTAAAACAATAAGCTTTATGTTCTGGGATTGAAATGTTTTTTATAGACTCCAGCTCTGAAAAAGCCATAATTTGTTCATTTTATATTGAATTATATAAACTATGCGGCATGCTTCCAAAAAAAAGGGTGACAAACATTTCAATAAATTATGTGGAATTATAAATTACTTTATTCGGAAGCTTTACCATAAACTAGAAGACGATTTTTGACACTAAACTATAATTTAGCTCAATATTAACTATCCGCAAACTCCAGCAAGTCTAACAAAAAAACGTTATACAAATTAATTCATATTTAAATTACAATTACAAAAAGTAAACTAGTTTGAAATTGAAAAATATAAAAAATAGAAGCTATCAGAAAATATAATAAATTATCAAAGCTAGGCAATCATTTAAAGCTTTGTCAAACAATTTTTTTTTCTTTGAAATGAGCACATTCGAGAACATGTATGATCAAAGCAAAATGATTTAAGCGGCACAAAACCTTATTTTAAAATTTATGTTTAATGAACTAATCGCCTAAGTAGATTATGAATCATTCTTGTTTCCTAAAAACAGTTTGATCCGATCTTTAAGGCATGTTTGAGGTATCAATTCATCCTTTGTAAGAGGAAGCCTATTAAATGGGTCTACCCCATCAGATATCAAAATTCTTTCAATTACCTTTCTATCCATTATTTTTGAAGACGTTGGAAGTAATACAGGATCTTGCATAATATCCTGCATAATTGGATCCAGGAACTCCTCCGGTATGTCTGCTTCGTCAATATTAGCCATACTTTGTCCAACTTCATTCTCTTCAAGCTCTTTCTGTAAATATTTGATAAGTTGGTTAAAGCAATCAGATTTACTTTTATTCATCAATCCTTCCCTTCGAGCAATATGGTGTGCCTTTACAAAAGTGTGAATCTTAAAATACCTTTGTTCATTTATTATTTCCAAGATCAAAATTTTAGAAAAATCTTTTTCCATTGGCCTGCATTCAACTTTAGAATTAAATGCAAGAGTGACATAGGTCATGCAAACATTAGCCAATAGTTGCCTGGGATTAAAGTTATAAGCATCAAAATTGCTTACTTTCAGTTCTAAGCACTTTGGTCCTACCAGCCGGTCAAGTGTGCAATTCAAGCAGGTCACTATTTGAGGCAGTATCAATGGAGAGTCTAATATTTCAAGAGTATAATATTCCGTAATTTTTTGCAATAAACTCGCCGATGCATGTGAAAGTTGCATATAACCTTTGCATGCATGTTCTAATCTTTCTATAGGCATTTCTTCGATTGTACTCTCTATTTCTTCATGATTAGAACTTCTTGACTCATTATTGGAGTTACCAAGCTCGCCATTATTATTATTAACATTGGGAATTTGATTGCGCTTAGACTCTCTCTTTTTTATCTCTGCTAGCATTGAAAGTCCCTCTTCAAGTAAATAGTTCAGATCTGAAACGAGTAAATGAATAAATTTAGTGAAGGACTCATCTCTCTGTTTAATGAATTTGTGTAACCTTTCTCTGTGCAAGTCTATTTTTAATAATGATTCAAATAACATGATAATAGGTAATCTTAACGAGAACCGATCATAGTATGATGACTTTTGCACATCATTGAAAAGAGAAATTAAAGCTGGAAGAACATACTCTGCAGTAAAATCACTAGCTTCTATTCGATGCCTAAATTGAGGAATCTGAAGAAGGTAGTGTATCCCAATTACGCCTCTTTGGCATCTAATATGATGATTTCTAAAATAGCTTCCATAATTTATTATAAATACAACGAATGAAATGTATGAATCAAAATCGAAACCAATCAAAATCTCGTCATTTCCTTTAATTCTTAACAATAGCTCAGTAACTGATAATACATCTTCAATTAAGCAAGATGGGAGCGATGAAAACTGTGGTGAAGGCTTACTTGATGGAGTAGTTGACTTAAGCGCTAATGTTATTCTGCCTTGTTTAGAAGCTAATAATGTATTCCAATCGCAATTCTCAATCCCATTTTGATCAAAAGAATAAATTGTTCTAAAAATAAATTGAATAAATAGAGTCAAAAAATGCCAAAATGCGGAAATGGTGTTTTGATGGAAAACTGCGCATTCAAATGATAATGCCTCACAGCTTAATTGTTCAAGATGATGGTCATTTTTATATTTATGTACAGAAGTGAGTCCGCTTCTATATTCATTTAAATCATTTAGAATACCCTCATATTCAAGTAATACTGGCTGCATAAAACATTTGATTGATTTACACGAAATCCAAAATATTTGAGTTGGGAATTTGATAAAGTCTTGATATTTTAGATTAATTTGATTTAAATCACTCAATTTCTTCTTTGCTAAATTTAATGCAATTTCAACCTGGTCTTTCTCGCCAAGAGTTGCATCATTTACTAAATCTCCTAAAATATTGTGAACCTCATTGCCAATATCATTGGATTGGTTAAATCTCCCGTACAAATGAAAATAGCAGTCTAGTTCTGAAACCTTTTCAATCTTAACTGGCTGTAATAGTCTCAATACTATGTGTAAATAATTAATTGAAAATCCACTAGTTGAAAGACCAGAAGTTCTCATTATTAGAGACCGTAAATTTTGTTGAATTTCTCGTGAATTTTGCATATTTCCAAACATTGACAAATCAGGTATTGAATTGTATATTTTTGATTTATCTTCATTTGATGTGCAAATAATGCCCATCCATTTTATTACCATTCTTCTACATTCTGTGCTTGCTTTAAGCATATTTTTTATTACTAGAGCTGAATGTTCATATACCAACGAAAGATCTTGTTTAATTAGCATCTTACTTTGATTGATATAAGAATGAGTCTTAGATAGCAATCCTGAAAAATATTTCATAATAGTGGGGTTTTCATTTGTTTTGAAATCTTTGTCTATTGGATTTGGGCTAATAATACAACCCAAGAGAGATTCTTGCTGTTGAATCAAACCTGATGATACCTTTGTTCCTTGATTTGTTTTAGATGATTTAATAAACGATGGGGTTTGGGTTAAAATAAATGTAGTTTGTTTGAATTGGCTGAGAAAAATAATATTTTTTATTGAATGAAGTTTCAAGTCAGTAAATTTTCTTTGTCTAATAATATCAATTTGTTTCTCAATATAGTCGGTAAAGATAGAAACAAATAATTTAGGATCGTTACTTTCCATTTCTTGTATCAATGTAAGAAAAAATGAATTTGGAACTGAAATTTCAAATAGATCTGAGATTGCACACTCATTGTTACATACTATTTCAAAAAGTTCAGGGCACTGAATTATTAATGCACAATATTTGGGGAAAAAATTAGCAAGGTTTGAAATCTTTTCATTAATTTCGATTTTCTTAGGAATTGTGCTCTCATTAATAAATTTGTTATACGAATCGATCAAAAACTGAAATGATTTAATTCTAGGTTTATTATCTGATGTTGAGAAAAAAATTTTCAATCTATGGAAGATAATATTCTCGAGATCATCGAATAATAGTGCAACCTTCTTTTCTTGAATTAACAATTCATTCTTGTAGTCACTCAAAAATATCCGCTTTGTTGATGAATTTTCAACAGGGCTGTCAGTACAAATCAGTGAAACTCCAAGAAGAGCACCAATGAGTGAATTTTCAATTTCCTCCTGATTAGTTAACATAGAAATTAATTTCTATTTACATAATTAAATCATGCGCGCAAAAAAAAAGAGAAAAAAAAAGAAAAAACAGCTTTACTATTATTTTATTTTTAAAAAAAAACGTCTTGTATTTTACAGATAATCCCAACTATTCAATGAACGAATACATTGGGAATTATTTAAAATATATAACACTAGTGACTATGTTAAATTAAAAATCAAAACGAAATTAATAAATCTCATATCTAACTTGAATATTAATTTAATTCTAACACATTATTTATTCACCTAAAATTTTAAATTTGTAAAACACGTAATTAAAAAAATAGTGGCTACCGCTAATGCACTGTGACGTGCAATTAATAATTAACACGTAAAGTAAATAAGATTTTTTACCCCTTTCTTTCATAACTATTAAATTGAAAAGAATGTGTAATTGTGAATAATATGTAAGTTTTGTGATAGTTTTGTGGTTTGATATACTCTTATTTAAAACAAGTAATGTGAACTTAAATGAAAAAATGAGTGCAAATAAAAATATTTTATTCCCATGTATGAAAAAGGCGGAATGCAACATCTTTTGTCCAAACGAAGTTTTGAGAGAAAATAATAACTCTTATGGATCTATAGACATTATGGATAAAATATCAATTTTTCATATTCCTAGTCCACTAAATAACCAAAAGCCAAAAAAAATATTCGTCACTAGAAAAGAATGCTGTAAACTACTTGATATCTCAATAGATGAATATTTATTCATTAATCAAAATTTGTGTGGATTAAAACCAATAATTAAATGCACTGGAAAGATTATTATTAAAATGTCAGTTACAAGTGTTATTATTGCATGCAAAGATGTTTGGATTCTTAATCCGGAAAATAGCAAAACTTTAGAGATCATTGAAAGGCTATTAGAGTGCACAGGGTATAATATTTCGGTAGACAACAATACTCCAAGTACAAAAGTTTCATTTGCAGATGGTGTCAGCAAAGAATTCATTTCTCCTTTGGCAGAAAATTATAATTTTAGTTTAGAATGTACTCGCAATCATTTTGAAGAAACAGAACATGCACTTTCGAGCTCAATATTAAGTACATTTACTGATTTAACTACTTTGGATAATTCGCATGACTATAAAAGACAGGAATCAATTGAATGCTCTATTTCAAGTGCTACCCAAGAAAGGAATATTGATATCTACAATTACAGGTTTATTCCCACAATCAAAAAAGATTATTACTCTCATTCATTTGCTGCTGTATGTATAGAGATAGGATTAGAAGTACTAAATAAAGAATTAATTGAAAGTATTAATTGTACGAAAAACGAAGTACTAAAAAGTTGTAATATATTAATAAAGAGCAGTAAATGGTACAAATACCCTTGGAGATTTACCTTTAGTGATTTTACAAATAAAAAAATGATATCTAAGTCAGTAAACGTAAGTTTTTTCTCTTAGATTAACAATATATTGATTCCATATTTAGACGTTAGAAATTACTACTTCTATATTAATAGATTGCTTAAAGGAAATTTTGGAAGAGATTAAACAAATTAGGCACAAAGATGGAGACGAATTAGTTATTTGCATTGAAGAATGGGAAGACATTTTACACCGTTACATCCCAGCAATATACTTGGCATCCAAAGAATTAACAGAAGTCAAATCTTCAATTACATTCAGTGACGAATTGTCAAAGGTATATCTTGACTTCCAGAGAAACGAATATATGTACACAAACTTAAAGATCTCGCTACTTACATTATCATGCAGCATCACCTCAGTAATTACAGGTAAGAGTGACTTTGAAAACACTAAAAAAAAGTTAATTAGCCTCAAAAGGAATATTCGGAATGAATCTTCTCACTGGAATTGAGCATGACCCTATAGCTTGGTATGTCGTCACATTCTTAGTTGTCGCCCCAATAATATTGTGGGGAGTGAGTTGCTGGTTTACAGGAGCAATGTGTAAACGCGAAATAAACTACATAAGCCATAACCAAAAAGAAAGATAAAAAAATTAGGATACACTAGAATGATAGTGCTCGAGTGAATATCAACTATTTGTGGTCATTCAATATTAATAAAGACTCCCACAAAAATACTACGGTAGAATAGATTTTACCTTTTTTTTGCAGCCGCAGCTGCTCTACTACCACGACCAGTAGTTTTAGTATGTTGTCCTCTAACTCTAACACCCCAATGGTGACGAAGACCCCTATGACTTCTAATTTTCTTAAGACGCTCCAAATCCTCACGTAGGGATGCTTCTAGATTGTTTGAAGTAATATGCTTATATTTTCCATCCTTGACGTCTTTTTGTCTATTGAGCATGTAAGAGGGAATGTTAAACTGCAAAGGATTCGCTACAATTGCTACAATTCGATTAATTTCTTCTTGAGATAACTGCCCTGCTCTCTTCGAGAGATTTACATCGGCTTTTTTACAAACAATGTTTGAAAAGCGTCTACCGATACCTTTGATTGCTGTAAGAGCATACATAATTTTCTGACGCCCATCAACATTCGTATTCATAATACGAAGGATGTGCTGAAAATCTTGATCCATTATTTGCAGTGACATCTTTCAAAAATATCGAATAAAACTAAAGTTTCGAAACTGGAGACGAAAGGAAAATCACGTCTTAGCGCAAAATGTCTAATTTAAGGCAAAACCCGCATTTTGTTGGCGCTATTGCAAAATCAAATATTATTGAACATGCTTGGATGGCATGTAATTTATTTGGATGAAGAAAAACATTATATTATTAAATTTGGCTTATATCATTTGGGGTGCTGTGTTAGTTTGTCTTCTTATTAACTTGCTTTAAATCTTAAGTTATTTATACTAATAAAATTTTTAGTCGCGCCGTTGTCATAAATAAATCTATAAATTGTTATTAATATGGATGAAGAATTAAGGTTGTCAAATAGTAAAAATACACATCAGATTGAGCTATCAATTTATTTAGAGTCCATAAGTGTTACAATTAGTGATGATAATCAAATGAATTGTAGGTTTTTCTCACTTACAGTTGATATTGAACCATCATTTAATTTAGAAAACAATTTACAGGAAATTAATGCGCAAGCTCAGAACATTTTTGATTATAATGATTCAGAGATAGATGATTATGAAAAAACTCAGTTTCATACTAGCTGGTATGAAACAACGGATGCCCCATTACATGCAGCCCATGGTATATTTTCTAGTGAAATTAATGGTATTATTAAAGAGTGCAATATAAACCAAGAAATATATTTAAATCTGAAGTTGCCCATATGGATTTTAAATATGGCAAAACAGTTTTATAATGCATTCAATCAAACTGGTTTTGAAAACTTTCTATTAACAGTTCTTCAGTTAAGATTCACAATTTGGGCTACAAACAATTCAACTATTGAATCAGCTGAAATATTTGAAATTGGTGAAACAATTATCAAAGTTTCTGAGGATCACATATTATCAAAAAATTCATTTTGTTTTATACATAGAATTCCTGAGTATGATGCTCTTGCAATTAAGGAATATTCCGGGAATGACAAAGAATGTACAATTGGTATTCTTAAATGTTTTTTTAACTCCAGACCCGTAATAATAAAAAACATTAATCATAATTTAATAGATACTTGTAAAAATAACGCAACACCTCGCGATTTTTCCAAAGAGGATTTTGAATCAATTCGGAAATTGCAAATTAGTAAAGAAAATGCTCTAATGCAGCTTAATGATATTGTTCCTTTGAAATGGGAATATTTAGATGATAATAATATAATTAGAGGGCCATATAACAGCATTTTTATGATGAGTTGGATAGTAAAAGGGTACTTTGGAGAAAATAGTAAATTGCGTTTATTTGATTTTGGCCAAGAGTGCAAAATTGAAACTACTACTCCAAACAGTTTACAAAAGTTTCAACCTTTGAGCAATTACCTATCTTTGATTAAATCAGATGTATCTAGAATATTTAGATGCTCGCCTAATTATGTAATAAACAGTGATTTAATAGTTAAGGAGCCGAATAATGAAAACATGAGCTTACATACAATGGAGATGACTAATAAATCAAGTGCACAACGAGAAAATGCAAGATTTGTTTACACATCCAACGAAAGTAAAAGAATTGAAATTGAAAACGCAGTAAATATGTTGAAAACCCAATTTTCGCATATTGAAAAAGAATTTCAAAATAAGTTTAGAGGAAAAGTACAAAATAAAAGTATTGATAACAATTTTTCCTCGGAAGCAATAAATATAAGCAAAGACGAGTTTATAAAATTTGCAACAAAAAATGTTTTTAGACAAAAAAACAATGTTTTATTCAAAAAATGGTGCGCAGAATATGGGCCTGAATTAGTCTTAGAAGCATGCGCAATTAGGATTCAAACCGCATTTCGTAAATACATTAAAAGAAGATATTTAAATGTAAAATGAAAATTACATCATATATTCAAAAAATTGTACCTAATAATGAATACTATTCGACCGCAATATGGATTTATCAACTCAAGCTTTCCTAAGACATGTATACAAAGTGTAATTAGAACTAGCAGAGGGATATGCAAAAATAATTTTATACATTATCAAGTTATATAGAATTAGCAACCCTACAGAATTTTGGCTTCTTTTTATTCCTACTTTTGTCAGTTTGACCCTTGCATCTGACTCATTGCTACCAAAAGCGAACATTGCCGCATTGTTTGCACTTGGATTGGTAGCTTCTAGAAGTACAGGATGCGTAATAAATGATTTAGCAGATCGCCAATTTGATTCAAAGGTTGTTTACCATGCTCTTTTTATTCATTATCATCTGCTTTCAGGTTAAAAGAACAAAAAATAGACAACTTGCTAGCGGAGAAATGACTTTTATTAAAGTAAATTACACAAGTTTGATGTTTCATTTTTCATTCTAGTTTAGCGCTAATTGCTCCTATTGGGTCTTCTGCAACTTCGGCAATTGTTTTGTCTAGGCTTAACAGATACACAATTTATTTAGCTGTTCCGTCTGCATTCTTAATGGCAGTATACCCTTTCATGAAAAGGATAACGCACTATCCCCAGCTATTTCTAGGTTTTACATTTAATTGGTACGTATTGCTTGCTTGGACCTCTATAAATGGCTGTATTAATCCACATAGGAATTCGTGGTTATGTCCAATTTCATATTAACTCTTCTTTTTGTTGGAGCTTACATTATGATACGATCTATGCGCATCAAGATAGGTTATATGATGAACAAATTGGATTATTCTCAACTGCATTAAAATGTTAAGTATTTTTACCTCAATTATTCCTTATATCTCCTTTAGGGATGAAGCTACAAGAAGCCGTTTGTTTATCAATGCAATAGTTTCTGGAATATTTGCATCATCTGCAGGCATATTTACAAATCTGGGGGTAAGTTTTAATTACTTTGTAAATAATGTTAATCCAAAAAGCTGGAATGCCAGCTCTCTGTTCTTTTATATACAGCCCATTTAATTTACCAAGTAAAACTACAAATTTCTTTTCTGAACAAGAATGCAGGAAACAATTTATTATAAGTAAATATTCTGGAGTAATACTACTTTTAGGAATCATATTTTCTAAATATAAAGCGAGTAAAAAACATTCCTATAAGGACTCAAATACATTACACAAAGGCTGATAAGTTATGAACGAATCATAAATCAGCTTCAGTAAATGCTATTCCAATAGTTTGTTTTGAAAAAAATTTTTCCCTTTGAACATTTCTTTATACAAATGCCCACGTCTACAGAGAGAATTTAATAAAAAATACAAGTCTGGATTGAAGTTACTTTCTGATTAATAATAAAATATTTTACTTAATTAAAGAACCTAGTTCA
This sequence comes from Cryptosporidium meleagridis, assembly GCA_039657295.1. Taxonomy (NCBI): domain Eukaryota; phylum Apicomplexa; class Conoidasida; order Eucoccidiorida; family Cryptosporidiidae; genus Cryptosporidium; species Cryptosporidium meleagridis. The sequence continues at coordinate 636,423 of CM077709.1, forward strand.
ATGACACTAACAAACAACGTACCAGTTGTTGATAATTGGGAGGATTTGTTAAATAGTGATCATGAAGATTCCTTTAATAACAACCCAGAATCCCAGACAAATTTGAATGCTACTTCAACTTCAATTCCGAACAAGTGTTTTAATGACTATGAGGAACAGAGAAGATGCCAAGAGCTCGTTGAAGAGATGGATGGAAATGTAATGGACGATTTGTTTGACGGATTTGTAAGTCAACACAAATCCACTAGTAAACTTCCTGGAAATAATTCTACTCATCCAATTTCGAATTTAAGTAACCAACAAGATGCGTTTAGTAATTTGAACCTGAACTCATATGGGAAAGTTGAAACTACTGCGTTTAAAATTGCAGAATGTATCAAGCCGGCTTTGGCTAAAAGTCCAGCCTGGCTCCGATTTATTGATATTTGTCTAAATGAGATTTTTCAAAAATTAGATTTAAAAGACCTGAAGACTTTAAAGAAAAAAGTTGACTTACAACTGTCAACTAGGGAAAAAGAGGAAAGAGAGAAGTCTCAGCAAAAAAAGAAGCCCAACGATCTTAGTACTATTTCCAAAAACTTTAGGGAGGAGCTCGACATATTTGATGGAATAGACTCCCTTGATGAGTCTGATGATTATTAATTTCAGAAGTTATAGTTTCAGCTTTAGTGTTACTTTTAATTGTTATTATTATTGCCTTCGAAATCCCCTCATGTTTTTTAGTTACCGCAAACTGTTTATATTTGATCAAAATGAGTCAAGATTTAATTTGTCGAAAAATAGCTCATCTAAAGGTTGATGCTGAGCCTTCTCTAAGAAATAGCTCTTCAAGAATTGAACGGATACTGAATGATGGCCTTCCAATATTTCCAGATGAAGTAGGTAGTTTTTCGTCGAATGCAGAGAAGTTTTATATTTCAACATCTAATAGAGAAATGGAAAACAAAACAATAGGTATGAAGAACTACTTAAATAATGTAAAGTGGGACTTAGTTAATAAGTACTATATTAATGTCTTAAAGAACCTAGACAGCCTAACGAATATCATTTTTTGTATACAAAAAAACTATTCTGACAACATACAATATATTAACATCTCGCAATCATATAGCATGGCTTCAAGTATTGATAACAAAACCACAAGATCGCTTCGAATTAACGAGGCATCAAAGGGTGAATTGCTAATTTCATTATATAGAAGGTTATTCATACTAAGACCTTTTATTGAAAAAATCAATAATGAAATTCTGAAAATACCAGATCATATTATTACTCACAAATGTGCCCTTAGTACATTGAATGAACTATTGCCTATTTGGAAAATTAGTATAAATTCCCAGGCCAAAAATGAATCTCAGTGTCTTTACAATCGTGAAAATAAATTGTCAAGTATAATATGCCTACAGCTACCTCTTGAAAATATTTTCTTTAAACAAGGAAGTTTTGTACCGAGGCCAATGGCACAAATAGATAATAATGGTTTGTTCAACGATGTGCTTGTCACACTATTTTTCAGCAATAATAATTTTAAGCCTTATGGCGGAAAATATAACCTTCGTGCTTCTTTAAAACTCCCAAAATTTACTTCTCATTTGATAAACAACAATTATCAACTTTATGTTAGAATTAGCCCAAGTGGTTCAGAATATAAGAATGTAATTTCCAGTACTCTTCCTCAAGTTGATTTTCCATCTTGCATAAAAAGCGCACTTGCAAAACAGATACATTCAACTCTTCATAGGGTTCACTGGGCATTAATTGATAGGTTAATTTTCCATATCATTGTTCAACAAGTTGTCAATGCCCAAAAGGATTCTCAAGAAGCTATTTATATTAATGAATTAAGCAGTGAGCACGTTATATTTTCTATCAATGAAGCAAATTCATCAACTAGCTCTACAGAAGATTATTCTGGTCTCGAAGTAAAAAATATTTTTGTGAGTTATAAATCCATTGGGGCTGAAAATTGCTTTTTAAGTAATTATGAGCTGAATGCACTGAAATTACTTAGAGAGTCATTTTTAGAAATTTGGAGAAATTCCATTAAATTAAATAGAGATAATTTATTTGAAAACAAAATGTGTGGCATTCAATTATGTAAATATTCTAATAAATTACTTGAAAGGTGGATTTATAAACTCGCAAAAAAATGCATAAAATATTAGCGCAGCATCTCTCTAAAACGAGAATAAAAAATTAACGATGATGAATTTTAATGGGAAAAATAGGCTGGATACCCATTGTAGAATATATTTTTAAATGCTAAATTAGTAATATCTTAAATAATTTTTTGTTTAAATGAAAAGTTTTTTTAGAAAGAGTTTAAATCCTATTCATAATACAAAGAGTGAAGCTTCACAGCAAATAAAATCAAGTTTGGTTGCAATAAACTATCTTAGTATCACAATTGACCTCTCGAGCATTATTTTTTCAAGTGGTTACACACCATCTAGACTTGATATTTTAAATAAAGGTTTTCTCTTGCTATATTACACTGATCCCTACACTGCTACTATGGCAGCATGGTTCTTCGAAATCCAAGGAATTCCTACTGCCACAATTTCAGGGTGGTCTCTTATTCGCATATGTGGCCCTATTACATTAGATGAAGTTACCGAAATTATATCATTCAAACCTTTTGCAATTGCCTTCTTTAACTATAAGGTAAAATATTCATGGATTGCTGTTCATGGAATTCACACAAAACAACTACTTTTAAAATACATTAGGAATCAAAACTGGAATATTGTCGAGGCACTCCATAACAGAAATTTTCAAGACGTTGTTGAAGTACTGGAAATATCCAATAATGAAGAAGTCCCAAATTGCTATAATAAATTGGAATACATGTTTGTAAGCCTACTTGAAAAAAAAAGTTATAATATAGAAAATCCAGATCAATATAGGTTACATCAAAAATTAGTTCTATTATCTAGATGTTCTAGACTAACTAATGAAATTTACTTAAATGGAGTATATATGAAAAATGCTCATGAAAGTTGCCAATCTCCTCTCAAAAGAGATTTGCTGCTTGCAATTAGAAAGTATCTATATAGTATTCCAATTTTCACAGAAGCTTGTATATCTAATAGCTCTCTAAAATCATTGAAAACGGAAAAATGGTGCTTAGAACTAGATGAAAAACCCATATATAGAAGAGAGAACGGATGTTTTAATGACTGCTTTGAAGCAAACAGCAATTACAAAGCACAAAGCAATCATTCTCTAAGCAGAAATAAGTTACTCGAACGCATGTTAAGGGTTATATTAATAGAATTAATTACCCATTTAAAAGTAAAATATAATAATAGTAAATACCCGAATATCACTGAAGTGAGTGAATTATGGAAAATTAGGTTTGGAATAGAAGTTGACATTATTCAATTGTTCAAAATGGCGGGACTTTATGAGGAAATTAAAAATATTGTCGAAGCCACTAAGGAAATTAAAATAACGAGAGATTGATTCAAATTTGGGCAAAACCATTTTTCGAAAATGTTAGCTATATGCAAACTCAGATTACAAAAGTATTGACATTTTCAAGTTTTTGTATCTTAATTAGATGAAAATTATTCAAAATTATAATTTATTGTTTTTGCATATGTAAAATCTAGACCTTTTTTAATTTTTGATCAAGCCGCGACTTGTTAACAAAAATGTTTTTTGATAAAGGGATCTTGGCACTGCTAATGAATCCATTTAGGAAAAATATCAAGAGAAATTTCTTTAACATTAATACATTTAATAGAAAATACTTTGATTTATTCAGAAATAAAGATGGTTTTTCTTTTAATTATACAATTTTTTCGATTTCTATATCCGTTGCCTTTCTTGCCAAATATTATTATCAAAACACAAGAAAGCAATTGAATATGGAAGCGATATCTAGTGATGAAATTGAAATTTTAAGTTCTAAATCTAAGAATATGATAGTATTAAATTTAATAAAAGGAACGAAAATTAATAAAAGCAATTTTATTAAAGAGTTGATCAAGCAAATAAAAAGCAAAGAATTGAATAGGTTGAACATTCAAATATATTATACTGAAAAAACTAGCAGTGAAGGTGCACCTAATGTTACTCTTTTCAAGGGATATGGAAGCCGAATTTCTAATTTTGATTTAAATTTTATAAATAATATTGAACGAATTATATCATTTTTTGACCAAAAATCTGAAAAAATAGTAAATGACAAAACTTCGATTATAAAAAACATATCTTATGATACTTTTGAAAGTGATGTGATAAATAAAAGCGACGAAAATAACCCATTGTTGCTTATGTATTATGATGATTACTGCTTAATGTGTTTTCTCATTAGACCATTGATTAATTCATTAGCGGTAAGACTAAGAAACACAACAAATATACAATTTGGGAGATATAATATTGGAAGAAATGATCTACACGAGTTCTCACCACCAGTAAAGGCAACACCAACATTTGTAGTATTCCGTGGTAAACAAGAACCTGAACGATTGGACGAGTATAAGCCTAAAGATATAATAAACAAAATTATTGAAATTGAATGCGGAACAAGGAACCACGATTGTGGCAAAAACGAGTTAGCTGAACTTAGAACTTTGGAACAAAAGGTTTTAATTAGATTTCATCTATTCACGATTTTAAATATTTGGAATTTATACTTAAAGGAACTACAAGCAAAGTTAATTAATACTCCAAAAAGTCAACTTGATAGATTAAATTTTATGCACCTTGAGGAATTGCTTTCTATTTCATGTTTATTTCTGCAGGATCAAAATGTCTCATCAAAAAACAGCAAAAGTTTTGACGAAACAAATTTTGAAAAAATAAGCTACGACAAAATTTCTGAAAACATAAACTTTCAAGAGATTTTCTTGGAAAATATTAAAAAAGATATGAAGAGATCTGATACAATAGAAGAAAATATCGATCACCTTCTAAATGAGATTGAGGAATGTTGTAATGATTATATAGCTATTAAAAAATTAATAAAAAATAGTTAGCATAACTGTATTTTAATATTTGAATGGTTATAATATTCTTCTTTGGGGATAGCTATTTCTTCAATTTTACAAATCTCTGTAGAAATATTGTCAAAGCATGGGCAAATTAAAACTAAGTTGCCAAAAACCATTGTCTCGTTGAATTGTAGTGATTTTTGCAATATTTTATTATTTCTAAAGCTCACAAAATAAATATCATGGTTTTCCTTAACATATCCATTTATCCAATGGTCTATTGGCCCAATTTCATATTCCAACTTTGGCCTAATTAAACTAATCAAATGTCTTGGAAATCCGGAAATAATTACCCACTCTTCGTTCTTAATGCTGTCGAAGTTCTCACCAGCAGCATAATTAGTAAATTTTTGTTCAGGTGTTATTTCAAAACGTTCTCTTGGAATCAATAATTCCTTACTCATTTTTTTCCACTACCGATATTTCAATACGCGCAAGTGCCCTTAAAAAAATCGACTGATCAAGTATAACAATTAATATTTTCTACAATGTGAATTAAAAAGTTTTCAACAAATACGTGATGAATTATAAATCAAAAGAAGATTAATTTAAGATTATATTGGGAAATGCTAATATTACCAAACTATCTTTGGCCAGGGAATACTATTATTTCGGAATGCAGACACTCTAATTAATTAACCATAAATAACTATACCTTTCTAAACTGTCGATTATGGAGACGCGGCCTCGTCGTCTAATGGATATGACGTTGGTCTTCGGAACCAAAGGTTGTGGGTTCGAGTCCCATCGGGGTCGTTTATTTCGTTTTGAATTATTTTTAGGTAATGTAATTCCGCGATTGAAATACCTGTTGTAATGAGCTATATTCCTTCTGCAGTCTAGATACATTTTTAGATTTTTTTTCACGTTTTGATTGAGCTTTCAATAACTTTACAACGATTTTGCGAAGCCTTTTGGTGTCTACTTGATAATAAGGACAGCCATCCATGTTTTCATTTGTATAATCTTCGTCATCTTCAAAGAGAAATTTGGACTCTGTTGAATCAATAGAGCCTAGTACCCGACATTGCAATCGCTTATTTTTAAGCCGTTCATATAATATAGAAATGCGGTCTGAAATGTGCATATTTTTTTTCGTAATTCTAGTTAATGCCAATCTGATCCTTGACCAAAGAGTTGTAAGGGGAATGTGCGCGGAAAGTAGTTTTGGCCAGTCGTTATATTTAATTTCATCTATATGAGAATAGTTAAATCTGGTTTCATAAAGATAATTCACAGCTTGAGAAAATGTGTTAGAAATTAGAGACAAGGCCTGCTCATCTTGAATATATTTGAGCTTTGGATAGAGAGAAGAAACATACCTTAATCGAATTTGTCCTTGGCTTATTTTCCCATAAAAATTTGATAGATCGGTTCCATCTATAGGTTGAAGATTAATACCTAACTTTTTGTTGATCTTTCTGCAACATTTTTTCCAAAAACTAATATATTCCGTAGGAAAATTTGGGGAGCAAAGTGATTCAATAATTGTTTTCCATGAAATTCCTTTGAATGGTAGAAATTTCCCAGTATAGCGTTCAATGCAATAAAGTACAAACACATCAATTACAAAGGGCATTTTTGATTTGAGCGGCTTTTCAATCTGGGAATTAAGATTTAAAATATATCCTGAATCGTTCGAGTTATTTTCTACAATTTTTGTATGTAAATCACGCCATTTGTCCCTAATAGAGGCTGCTGATCTTCCAATAAATTCAACAAACATGCTCCATTTCTTACCATATTCATTAACGAGTTTGATAAGTTCTTGCTCCTCTTCTTTTGTCCACTTTCCCTTTTTTCCTCGCATTAACATCCTTTTTGCGCAGTAATATATTGACTGAAGCGACCTATTTGGTAGGGCCTCTCCAATAATTGGCCAATGCCTGTCTTTTTTCCCACCCCTTGTAGAAAATAAATTATCTAGTCCTTCATCCCAGTTCCATTGTTGAGACTTAATGTAGTCTCTAACTGAATTTTTAATTATGTCTCTTTCACTTGAGCTAAACTTTCCTTTTAATATATTTTGATTATTTAAATGGTCGTTCCAACTTCTTGTTTGAAATATATTACTTGCCATGTTCTCTTTCACGATTATTTTTTGTTAAATTTTTTCAATCCAACTTGAAGCGCCAACATATTGCTTGTGTGAATTAAATTTGATTAGCTAAAGTTGATATGAATAAAGTATTGCAAAGCGATAATTTAATTGAAGCGAGTTCTCAAAACAACTCTAAACACTCATTTATCTTGCAACTATCTGACTATTTTAGGCTATTAATAGATCGATCGATTGAAATTAGAAATTGGAGAAGGGGCGAAAAATATTGTACAATATTACAACTAATAAGGCCGTTAGAAATTTGCGATACCTTAAGATGGTGTGAATGTCTGTTTAATTTAGCAGATTACCCTGCTGTTATCAGGATTTCTCAAAATTTGCTGATTGAAAGCGTGAATGGCTATTGCCCAGACATGATAAAAATTTTCATATTCAGATCAAAAAGTGAATTTTTTATGGGAAAATATTCAAATAGTATTGAAACATCAAATTTAATATTGGAAACAATTAAGCATGGACTAAATATAGAGCCAAATGTTAAAAAAAAATTAATTCTTAAACAACTAAGAATAAGGGTCTTGCTTATTAAAGCTCGAATATTTGAATTGAATAATATGTTTGATGAGTGTGATAAAATTTACACGGGCATATTATTAGAGGATGATCCAATGAATATTGTATCTTTAGAAATGGTATTTTGTTCACATAAATTTACATTAAATGAAAAAATTGAGATATTTAAGAAATGGAAAGATTTTATTCCAAAATCTTATTATTGGATTTTAATAATTGTTTGGTACAGAATAATGCATGATTACTCTCGAATGATAGACCACTATAATGGAGACTTCAAAGAGGATTTAATTTCATTCTCCCTAGACTCAAAAATATCCCTGAATAAACTTCTAATGAACATACCTGTTTATTCTAAAAAGACGGTATTTTTAAAGGACAAAATTTTCTCCTTGACCAATTTAAGCAATAATATTGATTCATTAAAAACACAAAATTTCGACGTCTCCAGTAATTTGGATTGTGAAACTCACATAATTATGCAAATGATTTCGACAGTATACGATTCAGGATATATTTTGACAGTTTCAAATATTCTTGATGAAAAAATCCCTTCATCACCGCTTTCAATCTTCACAATAGGATGCTACTATTATGAGCAGTCAGCATATTCGAAATCAGCGCATCTTTTTAGAAAAGTAATAGAGATAGAGCCTAGATTTTACGAAGCTCATCTGCTACTTGCGCATTCTCTTTCACTTAATAATAATAGTAAGCAAGCAATTATTGTTTACTCGCATATTCAAGATCAATGGAGAGGAAGTTACTATGGAACTTTATATAAAGGCGTAGAATATTTAAAAAGTAACAACTATGACATGGCAGAGCTCAATATAAGAAGCACCCTCACACAATTTCCTGATAACCCAATGGTACTGAACGAATTTGGGGTTTTACAATTTTATCAAAAGAAATTTTGTGAATCAGAAGAAACATTCAGAAAAGCACTCCATAAATTACATATAAATAAGAGTAACCACCTGAAATATGTTTTAGAAATAAATATGAGCTGTTCAATTATCTGGTCGATACTATATTGTGAAGAAATAGTTTGTAAGCCCCGCGTAGTTGAGGCAATTTCAATTCTTGAAAGGTGCAGTAAAATAAACAACTCAGCTAATAAAATGTATTTAATTAGCTTTCTTCTCGCAGTTGCATATCAGATAAGTGGTGAAAAAAATAAGGCGAGTTTAAAATACTTGGAATGCGTTAGTTTAGGTATTTTTCATCCAATTACTATAAAATCCTTACACACGATTTGTAGCTAGTTGTTAATTCGCGCTTAAAGTCTAAACCCTCACTAATCTTAAATTTTTGTTACAAATTTTTAAAAATTGAATTACAATGAATACCTACTTAAATGCTTATTTTTCTGAAAAATCGACAAATGGATTCTTATTTGAAAATAATATTGCAACTGCTCCCTGCCTATCTGGCTCAACTGAGTTTAATACAGTTAAAACTGGAACTACGATTGTAGGAGTTGCTTGCAACGATTGCGTTGTTCTTGGTGCAGATACTAGAGCAACAAGTGGTCCTATTGTTGCAGATAAAGATTGCGAAAAGATACACCGGCTTTCAGATAACATTTTTGCTGCGGGGGCAGGAACTGCTGCTGACCTTGATCACGTAACTTCTCTTATTGAGGGAAATTTGGAATTGCAGAAACTTCAAATGAACCGAAAACCCAGAGTAGCGCATGCGGTTTCTATGCTTAGCGACCACTTATATAAATACCAAGGCTATGTTGGTGCCCATTTAATAGTTGCAGGCTCCGATTCTACAGGAAATTTTGTATTCCAAGTTTCGGCAAATGGTTGTATCATGCAGTTACCCTTTACATCTATGGGGAGTGGCTCTCTATGCGCAAGATCAATCTTAGAAGCAAGGTATAGGGACGGCCTAACAGAGAGTGAATGTGTAGAATTAGTTTCGGATGCGATTAGGGCAGGGATTTATAACGACCTCTATAGTGGGAGTAACGTAAACATTCTTATTATCAAAAATAACTATGTTAAACATTTAAGACATTTTGATACTAAGGCCAGCGAAAGAATCTACCGACAGCCAAAGCCCATTTCATTTCCCGTTGGTACGACCCCAACTATTGCAGAAAATACGGAGGATCTGAGTTCATTTGTTGTAGAAGTATCTGAAGTACAAGTTGATGAAAATATGGATTAAATATTACTAAAATAGACTTTAATAGGATAGAAAACTAAAACTTTTATCTCAAAATTTATGGTGGCTAGTGCCACCTGTTCTTTCAACCGTTAGTCTGATATGTTTGTAGTAATTAAGGCTTGATCATTAACTACCTTTCACCTCTAATTCTTCTTGCGAGCTGAATGTCTTTTGGCATTATTGTTACACGGTGAGCGTGTATGGCGCACAAGTTTGTATCTTCGAAAAGCCCAACTAAATAGGCCTCTGCAGCCTCTTGTAGTGCCATTACAGCCTGAGATTGGAATCTCAAATCGGTTTTGAAATCTTGCGCAATCTCTCGTACTAGCCTCTGGAATGGAAGCTTTCTAATTAGCAATTCAGTAGAACGCTGAAAACGACGAATTTCTCTCAAGGCAACAGTACCAGGTCTGTAACGGCGAGGTTTCTTTACCCCTCCTGTAACAGGAGCTGATTTCCTTGCGCCCTTAGAGGCCAATTGTTTACGAGGTGCTTTACCTCCTGTCGATTTTCTCGCTGTCTGTTTAGTCCTTGCCATTCTAAAATTATGCAAGTAAAACAATCAGGTAAAAAAAATTCCAAAAAACTGCGCCAAAACAGGCGCCAAAACAAAGATCTGACGAACTAATTAGAAATAAAAAAAAAAAGTGGACAGCATAAAAGCTATTAAACATTAATGTTGTACAGACACAATTATGTATTTAGCTTGAAATATTACTTAATTTTCGAAATTCTGATTTATGTACTTCTATCCTTGAATTTATATTTAAAAATAAACGAAACATAGTAAATATTAAACCAGAGGTCTTAAATTTAGTTTGATTGAAATTTAAAAAAAAGTTAAAATAAATTTGCGCGCGTAGAATTTAGCATTACTTTTTAAAATGTTTTTCAATATTCACAAAGAAAATATATCATCTGGATTGGTAAGTTATTACCTATCAAAGTTGGGTTATTGTAATTTCTGTAGTTTAAGAATATAGGGAAAGATGGCATTTCTATTGAACTAACAAATATTGAACCATACATTATTAAAGATCTGATGCGATCATTTATTTATACGGAGGGTAAGTTGGCCAACTAGATATAACGAATAATATAAATTGATGCAGATATTAATGCTTCAAAGCAACGAAATTCCAATTTCCCGAAGTTTCAGTTTAGTTTTTCTAAGGGTGACAATTTTAATAGCCAATTATATGGCGGCTGCCCGAACTGTGGCAGTTCGTATGACTTTTTGTTTTTATTGGATGCTTTTGAGAACGAGTACACTTCATCTTTTCGCAGTTTGACTGAAAACCATTATTTGAGATGCAAAATATGTAATTACCGATTTCTTAAATTACACAATAATAATTTTTCAGATTCTACAATTGGTACTAATAGTGATTCTTCTGAGAAGAAGCGCATTTATATAACAGGTATTAGAAAATCATTATGTTTTGGAACTAATAATAAGTGGTGGGCAAAGTCTATTAGTGTTGGGAATAGAACAGAAAGAGAGTCAGATAATAAGCCAAGGAAGTCAAATAGTGTTATTAGGGTTCTTGATGCTATGCATAAAAAGAAGGCTCCTAAAATTCAGGAAATTTGTCCTGAATGCTCGCATAACGAAGCATTCTTTACTCAATTCCAGGCTAGGTCTGCAGATGAGGGTACTACAGTCATGTATGAATGTTGTAAATGTCAGCATCGTAGGGTTATTAATAATTAACGTATATTTTCTCAATTAGCATTTTTTTCTTTATGCGCTCTATATTTGCGCTCATCTTTTTTCAATCAAATAACTTTATTATGGGTTAATGTCTCTTGATGTTCCTATTAATTCAACTGAGCCTACAAAAGAGGGTCGTTTTCTATCCGTTTTGAATCAGGAATGTATTGATATTAAACTTTTACAAGACTTACTTTGGTCCGGTGTTCCTATAGGTTCTCCGCCAGAGTTACGAAGAGATGCCTGGCAAATAATGCTAGGATATCTACCACCGAGGAAAGATCGAAAGAATTCGTATAAACTTAAAAAAATCAACGAATACAGATTGCTTTTGAAAGAACATATTGAACATGATAATTATTCTGAACAAGAAAAGAAGATATTAAGGCAGATTAGGGTAGATCTCCCCAGAACCTCAATCGAAAATGAATCCTTAAAAAATCGAATAATTCTTGATTTAATGGAGAGAGTATTATTTCTTTGGGCAATTAGAAACCCTGCCAGCGGATATGTGCAAGGAATTAATGATTTATTACCTCCTTTTCTCGTAGTTTTCCTACTTCCGTTCTCTCCAGAAGGTAACATTGAACTTCTAGATATCAATAAAATATCTTCTGAAAGGATGTTTGAGATTGAGGCTGAAATATATTGGTGTTTAACGAGGATGCTTGATACGTTGCAAGAAAATTATGTTACAGAACAACCAGGAATACACAAACTTATTGTGCACCTACAAGATATTATAAAAAGGACAAACAAACCTTTATTCCAACATTTGAAAGAACAGGGCGTTGATTTTCTGCAATTTTCATTCAGATGGATGAACTGCTTGTTGACCAGAGAATTCCCCACAAAGTGTGTTGTGAGGCTTTGGGACACATACATTGCAGAAAATACTCTCAACAAAACAAATAAGCCACTAAGATCAAGCTCAATTACATCATTAGATCAGATTTCTACTGGGAACAATGTAATTTCTCACTTTAATGCGTTTCATGTATATGTATGTGCAGCATTCCTGTTGCACTGGGAAAAAGAACTTAGAAATATGGACTTTTCAGAAATCATGTTGTTTCTACAAAACTCTCCTACAAAAAATTGGACAGAAAGAGATATTGACTCACTTCTTGCGCAGGCATTTGTTCTGCAGAGTTTATTCCATTTTTCTCCGAGACATCTAATTGATTATTCCAATTAATACGATGCCGCGAAAAAAAAGCAAAACAAAAAAGAATGAATAGACTTAAGAATGCAATATTTACTTTACAGTCGATAAAAACGGTTATTTCTATTTGTATGCATATAGGCCTGTTCAAAAATTTGGCCCTTCAAGTAGATTTAGTGAAAAATATTTTAAACTGTGAAATTTTGAAAAAATATCCGCTCCCTTCAATTTACCAAAGAAAATTATTATGTGAAATTGTAAAAATAATTGAGAGTGCTGGTGATGAAGTTTCTGATGAGTTATATATGCATCTGTCTAAATTAATGGGTTCATGCCACTCTAATTTAGTTTCTCATATTATTATTACTTTCCCTAATAATCAAACTAATATTAATTTGAATTATTCAAATCTATTAAACTCTGGGAATTTTGTTTTTGGATTTGAAGAGTGCAACTTAGTTGGAATGAGGCCTTGGTCTGCTGGATATCGACTTGTGGAATGGCTGATTCATTCTGTAAATCTTGGAAGAAGTGTTGCTAATTCTGATTTGATTGAACTTGGTAGCGGAATTGGTATTTCTAGCATTATACCGTATTCGGTACTGCCTATAAAAAGTGTCTGCTCTACAGACCACGATCCGAAAATTATTAATAACCTTAGATATAACTTTGAAATTAATGGGATTTTATTAAGTTCAGAATTGGAAGAACATGCCAAATCTAATTCTGATAAAAAATTTGCGAGGGTAATGTGTCTTGACTGGGAAACTATAAATAATAACATAACAAAAGAAATTCTCAAACCTTTAAAAAATCCTATTATTATCTCATCTGACGTAATTTATGATAATGACTTAACTATTTTATTTGTTAGAGCCCTTAGACTCCTACTATCATCTTGTAATGAAAAAAAGTTTGGTTCTAACTATGAAAGATGCGCTCGTAATGATCATAGAAATAAATCGGTTAAATGGGATGAGCTTCAAGAAGCAGATTTTAGTTCGATTTCAGCATATGCAATCTCTGTAAATACAGTGAGGAATCAACATACTATTCAATACTTTGTCGATTGCTGTATTGAAAATGGCTTGACAATCTCGCGTGACTCTACGGTCGTTCCTGTGATATTTAATATTGAGTTGGACATATCAACAGTCATCTTCATTATTAGCTATTAGTCTTATTTCAAAAGATAAATATAGAAACTCAATTATTCGACTTAATTCAAAGCTATTGCTTGATAGCTAATACTAATTATCAGCAACCTTTAAACATTTTATCATCGCCTACTAGATAAATATATTAATATAGGGCTATTAAGATAATTAAAGTTTGATTCGATCTAAATGAGTTCTAATCTAGATAAATTGTAAAGTAGACATTAAAATATTTATCTGAGGGTTGGGAAAAATAATATTTATGTATATATATTTATATTAACAAGCGTTATTTTTTGAATCATTACACTCATTATCACACTTTGGACGCTTGAACGTAGATAATAGTGTTTTTAGAGACTCCACAATATTTCCTGTTCTTGTAGAGTCATCGCTTGTGCGTTGTGTAATGATTGGAAATTTACCAAATTCACCTAAATTATTCGTTGCTTGAGGAGCCGATGATTGACATAGAAACCTAAAATCCGGACGAATACGTAGATCATTACGATTTAAACTTCGTTTTGAAAATTCGGAATATAATTCACAGTCTAAAGCATCTCTTGGAGCTAGTCTTTTGAGCACTCTGGAAGTGCCACATTTTATGGGCTTGCACTTCTTTTTTGTATTCAACGATGGTTGCTGCTTATACCTCCCCTCACTTGAAATGCAAAAAGATCGATCACAAATACCTGAGCTCCGACCACTTCTAGTAGCTCTGGAGTCAGAATTTAACGTTCTGCTATGCGTATTTGCAAACTGAATCTCTAGTATAACTCCATTAAAATCATAGCCATTCAAGGCTTTTTGAGATGCTTCTGCACCTCTAATGTCGTAGAATTCTACAAATTTCTCTGATTCTCGCTTTCGATTACTACTAACCTTTTTAACTTCGCCATAGGCACAAAATAACTCTTTATAATCGTCTTCAGTATTCGGGTCTGTTGCAGTTTTATTACTTACAATCGGTTTAATATACAACGTTCCTGTATTAATATCTCTCGAAAGCCTACCATCTCTACCTCTAGAATACTGAGCATCAATTATTCTTCCTTGAACTAAGGAGCTCTTCAATGTATTTCTTGCCCCTTCCGCTTTTCTTATATCGAAGTATTCCACAAATGCAATTCCTTTACGAGGATATACGGTAACTTTCTTTAAATCGCCAAATGGCTCACAAAGTTCTCTAACGGAATCTTCAGTCATATCGTATGGCAGTTTGCAGAGGTAAAGTGTCCTGGAAATATATGTTTCAGTAAAAGGAACATCCAAATCAGTTGTAATTACATGTTGACATGGATTTTTAGATGCGCCTTGATATTGAATGGA
Source organism: Cryptosporidium meleagridis (assembly GCA_039657295.1). Lineage (NCBI taxonomy): Eukaryota > Apicomplexa > Conoidasida > Eucoccidiorida > Cryptosporidiidae > Cryptosporidium > Cryptosporidium meleagridis. The sequence continues at coordinate 651,610 of CM077709.1, forward strand.
ATAATTTTGGTAATTTGAATTTAAGAATAGCCTATTATCATTGTTACTTGAAATACTCTGAGAATAAGGACCAGATCTAAACATTTAAACATGTTGGGTTGTTTTCCCCCAGAAACGTGCCAAAAGAAACATTTGAAAAAGCAATGGCTTACCGCCCACGTACGCGCCAGGTGCTCGGCGCCGAATCAGTTTTTCACTCTGTTTCGATTCGTTACACAGTTTTGAACTTTAGATGCAAACCTTAGAGAGCTAATAGTTTCATTTATGGAATTTGAAGAAGGTGAGATGTGCACCAACATAGCTGTTTTACTATTTCCTCCGAGTGAATTTTTAAGAACCATTGTAAGCTTACTATTTCTAAAGGGTATATGATCTTTCCCCTGATTAATGGACTGAATTACATCTCCTAATGCACTCAATGACTTATTGATGAACTGAGCTTCCTTCATTCTTTCCCCTGAAACACCACTTTTATTTACCCTTTCTGATCCGGCTAGGTCGATTAATGATAAGGTTGAACTTATATTCCTTGAATCGGAGTTTGACTCGACTGCGTCTTGACAGTGTTTTCCGGAAATCTTTAACTGAATAATACTATGTGATCTTGAACTTCTTTCATTGCAGTCTGTAGATGCCTCTGATCGATTTTTGTGTGCCAATTTTAACAAATTATTCACATCGTTGATATTATTGACTTTGATTAAATTAATTCCAACAATAGTTGCAGAACCAAATTGGTCTATTTTTACTTCCGAATTTTTCTGTTTGGGTCTAGTTAGGTCACGGATAGTTTCGTTATAAACTTCAATTGCGGAGTATTCGAGGTTATATGTCCATCCCCTTTCACAATTCCTATCTATAATATCAAAGATTAAATTAAGAGCTCTAGGAATCACCCCGTATTCATTTACATCTTTTCCACCTAGCATAGTGAATGTTTTTCCACTTCCAGTTTGCCCATAGGAAAATAAAGAAACATTGTAACCATCTAAAGCAGATTGTACTAGTTGTGAAACTTCTTCAAAAACCTCATGTTGAGTTGAAACTGAAGAGAAAATATAGTCAAATTTAAATGTTAAAAGATTTGTCCCTCTTGTAGTTGTGTTATTTATAGTAATTGTTGATGCATCCTCCGAAATATCATACTTAATACAAAAATCTTGCTCCGAAATTGTAGGAGGCCTAACTCTGCAAAATACACGTATATTACCCCTCATATCTTGTAGTTCATTAAATAACTTTCTCCTGGTATCATTTAACAATATTGAGTGACGCTGCAAGCGATACTTCCATGATAAAATTTCTTGATTTGCAAGCTCTAACTGTTGAGCTAATGATAATCTTGCTGAATTCGCCCAATATTTTTTCTTAATAGTTTCATTTAAAATTTCTAACTTATTTTCAAGGTCTTTTTTTATCATTGATTTCTCAGAAAACATTTTTTTTAGTTCATTGTTTTCGTTTGTTGCTTCATCATGCAACTGTTTTAATTTGCTTAATTTTGTTTCAATTCTCGATAGCTGATCTTTTTTATTGTCTAAAACTTTCTTAAGATTTTTCTTTAACTCGTTCATTTCATTTGTGTAAGATGTATGATCCTCCGCCATAACGGATAATTGTTTTTTAATTGAATTAATTGTGTTACTTTTTTCCTTGTTAATAAAAATAAGATGATCGGCATCATTTTGTCTTCTAATCAACAAATCAGAAAGTTCAGCTTGTTTACTTTCGAGATCATTTATTTTTTCTTGGAAACATATATTAATATCTCCTTGTCTAGATTTATTATATCTTATTTGTGTATTTTCTCTTTTCATTAAAATGACTTTATTCACAAGTAAGATGAACTAACCCACATCAAAAGCATAACCGCTTTAAAAAAGAGCTGAAAATTTGTAAGTAAAAAGTTGTAAGTAACTTTATCTTAATTTATTCAAAATTAACTTAATAACTAATTTTTTGCATTTCTTAACTTTTCAACTGCATAGAGTATCGCGCTACAATAATTTAAAAAATGTACAATTAATTTAATTATGTCAAACAATACTTTTAACGAAGTCCCAATTAGAGACACAATTAAATTACTGCATGATAAGCTTTCTATGCTATTCCGTTTGAATTTCTTAGAATCTACTGAAATCCTTATAGAAATTGATGAATCAATTTCAAAATGTGACGACTATTGTATTTCATCTTGCGCAGAAGTTATTGTTCCACCCGTAATCATGGCAATCCACAATTGTATAAGGAATAAATTTCATCCAAATAATGAATTAAGTGGCTCGAATCATAATAAAAATTTAAATGCGAAATCCTCTCTGCAATTGGAAGAACTATTAAAAATTTTCTTGAATGTCTTGCAAAAAATGAATTCGAAGACATCAAAAATTATTTTTAGTCGCAAATCAAATGCTTTTTTTGATATACTTTACTTAGTAACTAAAGTTCTACGTGCATTTATTTACGAAAGAAATGAATTTATTATTGAAAATAGTATTAAAATTGCACATCTGAACTTTAATATTTTTTGGGAATATTGGGAACATAAAAATACAAATGAGTATACAGATCAACTTTTAATTATCCCTGTAATTATACAATTTTTATTGTCAATAGCAATTCCCGTCACAAACGAATTCAAATATTCAAAAGAAACCCAAATTTTAGCTTTGGAGTTATTATCTGAAATTCCAGGTATTGTTGAAAATAGTGATTTGTTAATAAAAGTTTATCCTGGAGTTATTCAGAAATTAAGCATACAAGTAATTAATTCTATTGCGAAAGGTAGTTCCAAAAAAATAATAGAATTATCATTATTTGCGATAATTGAATGGATAAGTAATTGTCTTTCTAACTTGAATCTTGAAGCGAAAAATATCTACTCAAACATGGAAAATATTAAAAACACAGCTAAAATATTGAACTATATTATCAAGTTTAAAACATTAGAATTAAACTTAGATTTCTCAAATAAAGATGTTAATATTAATCATTTAAATGATAACGTATGCACGTTAAAAGTTAAGTCTCTTTTCGCAAACATTACAAGAATGTGTCTTACGGATTTGTTTGATATTTTTTATGATGGTTTTGACGAACTTTTATTAACTTCTCTTGACTTTTTGGTTTCATTAAAGTCAGAAGACAATTATAATAATCCGCTAATTGATAATGTTCTTAATTCGATTTCAAAAAATCAATGTAACAGAAAGATGAGGTTATTTTTTTCAAATTATTCTCGGAAGTTTGCAATTAATTTTGAACAAAGTAACACGGAAAAATTTACTTTGGTTGAACTTAATGAAGAAAATAATTTAATAGACTTTATCCGTACACTAAATTTATATATTGGTTTCCATAAAACAGAAAATCAATTTTTTAAGCATATAATCTCTACATTTTGTACAGAAAAAGCCTTCAACTTTTTTCTTATTGTACTAATATCAAATCTAAGCCTAACAATGTACGAAAAATCAATTAATGATTTAAAAAAAAATGTTAACTTCAATTTTAAAAACCGATCGTTAAATAAGGAAAATTATATTCTGAAAGCAATAGATTTAACAGAAAGAACAAGCAATAATATATTTCAAAACTACTCTTATAATATTCCAAATAAGAATGAGAATATTATAGCCAATGACAAACTGGAGGTTTTTCAGCTTTATGGCGACTTATTTACCTTAACTTTTTTTAATATTAAAAGATTCGGATTTGAGAAATCAAAAGTGATTTCAAGCTTATTTATTAAATCAATTTCAATTTCAATTTTAGATTTGAACCACGAAAAAATGGAGTTTAAATATATTCTTCAATGTATTACGCAACATTTTGTAAAACTTAAGAATAGTAACGAAGATGAGCATAATCTTTTACGGAATTTTATTTTATACATTTTAGTATGCAACGCCACACAACTCATTTTAAATAAATCGATATTTGGCAATCCTCTTTATAACGAACTTCCAAATTTTGAAACAAAAAACTTGCCAAATATTATAATTAGTTGGTTCAATTCTGCTATTGAGGAATTAAATATGGGCCCTATCCAACAAAGTTTGTCAAATTATACAGAAATTAATAGAAATATTTTATTAATTCTTCTGGGAAATCTACTATTAATTGCAAGAAATATTGGATTAGATAAAGAAATTTTTATTAAAAAACTTAATAAAGTTATAACACAATTGATATCACTATATGGCTATGGTTCACCAATTACTAAGAAAATTGCAGCTTTTATTCTAAACCAAATTTTTCTAATGTTAGGTTATTCATCATATAAATTTTCAATTAGTACTATTATTAATGAATATTCTCTTGAAATTGTTAGATCACTAGAAATTATGTACTATAAAGGTTATTCCGAAGAAAAAGTTGATCTGATCTTGACGGCTATTCAGCATTGTAAATTGGAACTCATTTTGGAACTATCAGATTTAATTGAAAAGTTTAATGATATAAATGTAAATAATAATCCTTGGATATTTGAATTTATTGCAATAATTACAAAACGTATAACGAACTGCATTCTAACATATTGGGATAATTTTTTCTTTCATAAAATACTTAAAAACACACAAATTTCTGCTTTAAAACAGAAACTTGAATCTTTCCAGACATTTAATACCACAATTAAAGAAATTTACTATGATTATTTCTTAGATTATATAACTACAAAAGAGAATGGAATTTTTAACTTTTATCCAACACAAAATTTTATAAATAGTATTGAAAGCCAAAATATAGATCATTTAGATTTTTTTGAAAAGAATTTAATGGAGGAAATTGATATTTCTAATGAAATTTCAAAAATTCGTAAATTTATTGAAATAATGATTAATATTATCTATCCATATACATCAGAGAGTGATGAGAGGAATTTCAGCATTCAGGATTATCAACACCTGTCTACATATTCATTATTAAATTGTATTTTCATACTTTCAACTGAGACAAATTGTTTATTTCCCTACGCAAATATGATAATTCCAGGGATAATTAATCAATGGATGGCTTTAATAGGCAACATAAGAAGCGATAACTTTGACAAATCTAAAATCGAAGCGATTAAATCACGTGAGATTTGCCAAACAAATATTATTGTAATACAATTAATCATTTCATGTGCTGAATTTGCAATTAAAGTTTTAGAAGACAAACTAATTCCATTTATTACAGAATTTATTGAGTTTATTTTTTCAAGCCATGAAGCGATTATACTCATGGATGATAGAGAGTCAGAATTAAACTCGGAATTTCAAAAAATGTGTTTATCTACATTAGAAGTTCTCTACTATTTCACCAAATTCTACCTCAAATTGAATGCGTCTGAAATCAAGTTTGAAACTTTGAACAGGATAGTAAACTTGCTAATATCTCCAGTTAATTCGTTCATTTCAGTTAAATGGAGAATTGTTGTCTCAAAAACCATATTTCATATATATTTTAAGTTCCCATGTATTATTAATTCCAAATTAATCATTCAAAATGAAAACTATGATGCAACATGCTTTAAAAAAATAGTTAAGACTATCAAATTGGTGGAAAACGACTTAACTTCAGTTTTTGACAATATTAGTATTTTTTCTGAAACTCGAGGAGAATTAAATTTAAAGTTGAAAATTAACAAATTTTAGCGGGATTTTACATGTTTTTTTTCAAAAAATAATCAACGCCTACATAAGAACAAAGAATAAATAAACCAATCAAATGGATAGCAATAATATTGTTCCTGAAAATATTGAGAATATTCAGCAGCAAAGCCTTAACCCCACAACAACACTTAACCGAAAATCAATATTTTCAAATAACGAAAGGTATAATCTGTGGGACTTGTTTTCTAGTAATTTTTTATCATTTAAATTTTATCCATCAAGAAATGAAATTGAGGAAGAGCTCAAATCAATACATGAAATGATAAAAATTTTTGAAAACTGGAAGTCACTGATTTCGATAAAAAAAATGTCTTTATTTGATTTTTGCAAAACTATTGAAAAATTCACATTTCATACAGAAACGCAAGATTACCGTTTAAGAACGGTATATAAGTACAAATCATTCAAAAGTGGGATAGTTTCCAATATGAGCAATTATGAGTTCAGGCCAATCAATTTTAAAGAGCATGCCGATCAAAGAAATATAGTAAGCGATCAAAATGACGATTCAAAATCTATTAAGCCCAATCAGAACTTAGACACTAGTTGTGGAATTGAGAAAAGACTAAAGGCTAAAAGAGAACTGGCTTTGAAAAGAAGGAAACTACTTTTAACTAATAGATTATTATGACTTAGTTTATCTTCACAATTGATAGATCATTTACTACTTCTAGACTTCAAGGATATGTTAGTAGATTCTGCAATTATCTATATATTTGGCAAAAAATATTTATACTTTTACCAATTAATGTCTTATTTTTATTTTACACCACCGCTTATATTCACTAGACATGACGCCCTGATGATCGATGTAATAATTGGAATAAAAAACAATAGTTACGCTGTTCCTGATTTTGGCGTTAAGGTCATATTTAAAGGCGAATTATCCAGGAAATTATGTCCACAGCATTGGAGTTGAACTCTCCATTTAGCAGTAAAGAGTTAAAAAGAGTATTTAGTATTGAATTTGGCGTCCTTTCACCTGAACTAATACGCAAGTATTCCGTACTCGAGATTAAAATATCAGATATTTATGAAAATGGGAGGCCTAAATCAGGTGGGCTTAACGACCCATTATTGGGCACAACAGACTATCATATCCTTTGCGAAACTTGTCATATGGATATAAAAACATGTCCTGGCCATTTTGCGCATATTGAGCTTGGAAAGCCCATGTTTCATATCGGATTTATTACTACAGTACTTAAGCTTCTCAGATGCGTGTGCTATGCATGCTCTAAGTTGTTTGTTGATTCACTAGATCCCAAGTTTAAACAAATAAAACGCATTAAGAATCCAAGACTTAGATTGAAGAAAATTCTAGAAATGAGAAGCTCTTCATCTAGATGTATAATTTCTAGTGATGGCTCTGGATGCGGGTTTGTCCAACCAACCTATTCAAAAGAAGGATATAATTTGTATATTAATCAAAATCAAGATGAAAACAGAATTATTGATGATGAGAGTGTTGATTCGAAGAGGTTGCTAGCCGCAGAAGAGGTACTTACAATTTTTAAAAGAATATCTCACGATGACATGAAAATTCTTGGATTTGATCCTGTAAAATGTAATCCGTCTTGGTTTATTAATACGGTAATACCAATTCCTCCTCCAGCTGTTAGACCATACGTTCAATTTGGAAGCGATCGGAGCGAAGATGATTTAACTTTAAAACTACAACAAATAATTAAGTTGAATGAAAATCTTAAAAAACAAATTCGTATTGGGTCTCCTGAACATATTATTAGTGAAATGTCAACTGTCCTTCAATATCATTTAATTACACTTATTAATAATGACCTACCTGGTTTGCCTCAATCTAGAACAAGAAGTAACAGACCGATAAAATCTCTTAGAGCACGTCTAAAAGGCAAGGATGGTCGCATACGAGGCAACTTAATGGGTAAAAGGGTAGATTTCTCTGCAAGAACAGTAATCACTGGCGATCCTAACTTAGCTGTGGACCAAGTTGGAGTTCCATATTCTATTGCTATGACACTAACTTATCCTGAAGTTGTTACACCATATAATATTGAAGAGCTAAAGGAGTTGGTACAAAGAGGACCGCATGAATGGCCAGGAGCAACTAGTATTATTCAGGAGGATGGAACAAAGGTTGACCTAAGATTCTCAAATACTTCAAATAATTCGAATAATATGCTTCAATATGGATGGAAGGTTGAAAGGCATATGAAGAATGATGATCTAGTGCTCTTTAACAGACAGCCTAGTCTACATAAGATGAGTATTATGGGCCATCGTGTAAAAATTTTACCTTATTCTACATTTAGACTTAATTTATCGGTAACTTCGCCATATAATGCAGACTTTGATGGAGATGAAATGAACCTTCACCTTGCGCAATCGCATGAGACCCGATCTGAAATCAAAAACTTGATGATGGTTCCGAGACAAATAGTTTCTCCTCAAGGTAACAAACCTGTAATAGGTATTGTTCAGGATTCATTACTTGGAATTTTTCTTCTTACGAGAAAATCAACCTTTTTAACTAGAGATAAATTTTTACAACTTTTATTATGCATTCCTTATTGGAACGGAAGCATTCCTCCTCCTGCAATACTTAGGCCTCAGCCTTTATGGACGGGGAAACAGATTATTACCGTGCTACTGGCATTTACAACAGACTTGGGTGAGCCAATTGAATTGAATTTAATGCGAGATGGTAGTATTGTATCGATTAAGCAATCTAATAACTCTTCTAATACAGATAAAGACGATTCTAAAGAAGCTATAGTTAACAATCCTTGGATATCAGAGATGGACAATCAAGTAATAATTCAGAAGGGGGAGCATATTTGCGGAATACTCACAAAAAAAATCGCAGGTTCCTCTTCAGGTTCACTAATTCATATTTTATGGAATGAAATTGGCCCAGAAAAAACTGGATTGTTCTTGACATATACTCAGATGGTAGTTAATACATGGCTTCTCGAGCATGGCTTCACCGTAGGATGTCAAGATATTCAACCACAAAATTATACATTGGAAAAAATAATGAACTCTTTAGAAAGTTCAAAGCTACAAGTTCAACAGATTATCAGGCGCGCTCAGAAAGGTAAACTTGATTGTCAGCCAGGTAAGAGCCTAATTGAATCTTTTGAGGCCCAAGTAAATCAGGAATTGAATAGTGCGCGTGAATTGTCTGGTACGATTGCAACTGAAAACCTCGATTCTTCTAAAAATAATATTGTTGCAATGGTCCAATGTGGAAGCAAAGGGTCAACTATAAATATTTCACAGATTATGGCATGCGTTGGACAGCAAAATGTTGAAGGTAAGCGTATTCCATTTGGATTTAGGGATAGAAGCTTGCCACATTTTTTGAAATATGACTACGGACCGGAAAGTCGTGGTTTTGTTTCGAACTCATATCTTTCAGGACTTACACCTCAGGAAGTTTTTTTTCATGCTATGGGAGGTAGAGAAGGAATCATTGATACTGCGTGTAAAACTTCAGAAACAGGGTATATACAAAGAAGGCTAATAAAGGCAATGGAGGATTGTATGGTGCAATATGATAGGACTGTTAGGAACAGTAATGGCGATATTATTCAATTCCTTTATGGAGAAGATGGAATGGCAGGAGAGTTTATTGAGGATCAAGTTATCGAACTACTTCAGATGGAGGCAGCAATGTTCCAGCACAAGTATCGTCACAATCTTGAACATCCGAGATGGGGGTCTAGCTGGGTTGGAGTCCAACCTTCCTTGATAAAAAATCTACAGTTTGATCTAGAATCTCAGAATACACTAAACTCTGAGTATAAACAACTTGTGACAGACCGTGAGCAGCTTGGGAAAGATATTTTCCCAGATGGTGAAACAAGACAACATCTTCCAATTAATATCAATAGAATAATTCAAATGGCTCAACAAAAGTTCCCCCAAAGAGTAAGTGATACGTCATCGAGCAAGGATTGGGGGCCAGTATACATTATAAAAAAAGTTGAATCATTACTTGATAGACTATTGCTCTGGAAGAACATTGGGATTATCAATGATGAAAACAATAAATCTAATTTTGTATTTGATAGTATTATTGCTGAAGTTCAAAAGAATGCCACAACATTGTTAGGGATACATATTAGAAGCTCCTTAGCTAGTAAAAAAATATTGGAGGTTGATAGGCTTGGACCAACAGCATTTGAGTGGATACTTGGTGAAATTGAGCATCAGTTTTATAGAAGTCTTGCACACTCCGGTGAAATGGTTGGCACTATAGCAGCTCAGTCAATTGGAGAACCTGCAACGCAAATGACATTAAATACCTTCCACTTTGCTGGTGTGGGATCAAAAAATGTAACTCTCGGTGTTCCAAGGCTAAGAGAGCTAATTAATGTTGCAAAAAATGTTAGAACACCGACATTAACTGTCTATCTTGAAAGTGGGATTGCGAACGATCAAGAGCAGGCAAAAGATGTATTAACATTATTAGAACATACGACGCTACAAAACATTACAACTATTGCGCACATTTTATATGATCCGGAGCAAGACAAGACGATTGTAGAAGCAGATAAGAATTGGGTTAGTGATTACTATGAATTTCCGGATGATGCAGACATTACAAACAGACTTGGTACTTGGCTATTAAGAATACAGTTGAATAACAAGCTTGTTACTGACAAAAAACTGTCAATGAAAGAGATTGGTGACAAAATTTTAATGGAATTTAGTAAAGATGAGTTGGATTGCATTTGGACGGACGATAATTCAGATGAGCTTGTATTAAGACTCAGAATTAAAAACATTGAGCCTACTAATAATGTTCGTGATAATGTACATTCTTCTGAAGAAAACGACTCAATTTCTCCTTCAATTACATCTGGAGTTGAAGAACATAAATTTTTGGAAAAACTAATGACTGAATGTCTTTCTCAAATTACCCTTAGAGGAATAAACAATATTAAGAAGGTTTATATGAAAGAGGAGCAGGTCTCTAGATATGATAGTATTAGCCAGAAAATGGTGAGAGACAACCAATGGGTGCTTGATACAGATGGGTGTAATCTTGAAGCAGTGCTTTGCCACACAGCAATAGATAGTACAAGAACAATTTCAAACGATATAACTGAAGTTTTTAGTGTATTGGGGATTGAAGCCGTAAGAAGAGCTCTACTTAGAGAGTTGAGAACAGTCATTTCGTTTGATGGAAGTTATGTAAACTATAGGCACTTAGCGCTACTCTGCGATAATATGACTCAAAAGGGCCACTTAATGAGTATAACAAGACATGGTATCAATAGAGTTGATAAGGGCCCACTTCAAAAATGCAGTTTTGAAGAGACAGTTGAAGTCTTGATGGATGCTGCTATGTTTGGAGAAACTGATTATCTTAATGGCGTAAGCGAAAATGTAATGCTTGGGCAGCTTGCTCCATATGGAACTGCATGCTTTGACGTTCTAATTGACCCTGATAAACTTAGGGACACTGCTACTCATCTTGAAATTCATGGAGAATTTGCAAAACTTGGGAAATTCTCTACGCTTTCTCAAACAACGAGATCTTATTCCGACAGCGGAGCATTTGAATCTGATTCCTTTGAATCTCCAATGTCGCCTCTTTCTCCAATGTCTCCGCTTTACCAATCTTATGAACCAATGTCTCCTATGATGTCTGGTCAGTTTTCTCCTGTTCAAATGACTCCAAGATCGCCAATGAGTCCAGTTTCACCAGGAGGGATATTCAGCCCAGTCCCATACTCTCCTATGAGTCCATCCTCACCACTTATGGATTACACACCAACTTCTCCAATCTATGCGGCGAGTAGTCCAACATACAATACAGAGGTTTCTGAAAGAGCTCGAAAAAAATATAAGGTTAACAATACACTTAGCTCATACTCACCATCTTCACCATTAAATTCAGAAAACAAAATAAGTAACATAAGTCCAGATTTATCACCAACATCACCACATTATTCCCCGACATCACCAAATTATTCCCCAACATCGCCACATTATTCCCCGACATCACCTCACTACTCTCCAACATCGCCTCACTACTCTCCAACATCGCCTCACTACTCTCCAACATCGCCTCACTACTCTCCAACATCGCCTCACTACTCTCCAACATCGCCTCACTACTCTCCAACATCGCCTCACTACTCTCCAACATCACCACATTATTCCCCAACATCACCACATTATTCCCCAACATCACCACATTATTCCCCAACATCACCACATTATTCCCCAACATCACCACATTATTCCCCAACATCACCACATTACTCTCCAACCTCGCCTCACTATTCTCCATCATCACCGCATTATTCTCCAACTTCTCCTCAATACTCCCCCACATCACCCAACTACAACCCCGCATCGCCAAATTATTCTCCCACCTCACACTATTCCCCTACCTCACCAAATTACAATCCTACCTCTCCAAACTATTCTCCATCTTCACCAAATTATATTTCAAACAACTCTGGCTCTCCTGGATACTCGCCGTCTTCACCTCAGTATGATCCTGTAGCAGTTACTTCAGTCCCTAGATCTCCTTCGTATTCTATTGGAAAAGTGGTAGACGCTGAATATTCACCGTCTTCTCCTCTAGACGAAACAAAGAATTCATAAATCACGAAGTAATATATAATTAGGAAACTATAAATAGCTAAGAAATTAATAATTTATTTTCTTGAATAATATGTTCAGTTATCCATGCTCTTTGACTAGTGTTGATAATTTTTTTTTGAACAGCTTGCTCTAAAGCATTTTTAACTGAGAGCGATACTGTATTCTCAACTTTCTCCGAACAAATAACTGGAATTTTCCCAGATTGTTCAATTATAAGTTTGCACTTGTTTATTATTCTAGGCTCTCCGTCAACTTGAAAAGGGAGTTGTCTAGGAATATATACGACTATATGACTACCTTGACACAACTTAATTGGCTCTGTGAGCCCGACTTGTAGTTGGGTTAAATGAAAAAGAGATCTAATACCTACAACTTCTATTAGCCCATCATCAATCTTTTGTATCTGGAACTTATTTATTCCAAACTTAGTGGGTTCATAATCTGTTTCAAAGTTATTTAATTTAGGGGACAAAGACATCCCTTGTTTAAAAGCTTTAGAAAACCATGATTTGAGTAAATTAGTCGATCTCTTTCTTCCTTCACTCAATTCTAATCTAGTATTATCCATTTCATCGTATTCTGAAGATTCTGAATTCGAGCAAGATAAGTATCCAGAATTCTTGAAATGATCTATTGAAAATGACATTGATCTATCTGACAAGCCTTTCCCCATTTTTCTGCTAGTTAAAGTGGTAGTCCTTCTAATTGTATTGGCATCTCTTTTTTTGCGTGGTTTTTTAAAAAATTGATTTGGAATTTTCCAAAGATTTACTCCACCTGAAAAACTAGGAATATTACAAATAATTAGGCCCTCAAGCCTATTTTCTCTTGAATTAAAATTAGTATGGGTTTCAGTAATGGATTTATTATTCACTTTATTTTTATTGGTGTTCCCAAACCCAAACATACCTGCAACTGGAATTAAGAGCCAATTAATATATTTTTTAATTGTAAAATTATAAATATTCAATAAATGATAATATCCTTGAAAACAATTTTCGTTTATTGATCTGTTTCCTGATAAGTTTATGGACTCTTCGCTTCTGCTTGGAATAGGCCCTCCTACTTGATTTGAGATAGAAACCTCCTTTCCATCACAAAGTATTTTTAAGCCATCTAATTGAATACTCTTGTTGAAGAAATCTCTAAATCCTACTTCACCATAAACTAGTTGGTTTCCAAGCCTGCTATTGAAGTGTTGAGGATATGCTTCTCTTAAGTTATGGAACTTTAATGCAATCCGCGCAGCAATACCAATATCCAAATAGTTGATAAATGCAGATGAGAATAACATATTGTGATTGTCATTGGTATTATTAGAATCTCCATTCTTTAAATCCCATGCAGTACATTTCCAAATATCCATTTGCTTAATATTCGAGGTGCATATTCTTTTTAAAAAATTCAAAATATCACCATTAAACGTAACATCCCATCCCAATGTTCTGCTGAGATCATTTCCAGTTCCTAATGGAAGGACTGCAATAGGAGGGAGGCTATTTGAATTTTCTCCATAAATCTCTCTGCATCTATCTATTACCCATCTTACTGTTCCATCCCCTCCACATATAAGAATCATCAGTTTTTTCATTTTTGCAAGATGCTTGAATAAATATAATGCTTCATCTGGACCTTTTGAGCTTTGAATATCAACTATTTGAATTGGATTTAAATAAATGTGTAGATTTTTTATTAACCCTTGTCCAAGGTGTCCGCCTGACTTTGTGTTTACAAATACAAGTAAAGGCTTTCCTGAATTAATATATAAATAGTCATCAAAAAACTTTAATTTTTTTTTAATCAAATTAGATTTATGAAAAATTTGTATATAATGAGAAATACTCCTTTTATTTGGAGAAGATGTTAAATTGTTTCTGATAACATCGGTGGGATTTGTATCCAAATTATTTGCTGAAACACCAATTAAACCATTTGAATTGAGAATATATTCATCCTCATTCTTGAAAGTGGAGGATTTGGTATTTAGTGTTGAATTGCAACTCTTTTCTAAGCTATAGAGTTCAAATACAAAAGAGTTTGGAGGTAAAATAATATACTTGAGCGTTCCAAAATCGCACTGTTTCTGAGTAATTTTGTTATTCTCGGCACATTCATCATGGTATGTTCGGTTACACCAAATACACTTTTGTCCATATAAGCCAAATGGAGAGAAACATACAGTTAGACAAATTGAACAAATAGCTCCGGAATGTAAATTGCCTTTCATTAATACATGACAATGAATTTTTTGTTGAGGAATGAAGTCATCAAATTTATTTAATGAATCATTATTTAAAAATGTTTTATTCTTAAATTGGATAAGTGAGCCACCTTTGATAAAATAATTCGATGAACATTCATCCTTGCAATATTCTGAGTCTGACTGCATTATACAGTGCAAATGCGAAATCCGTTTACAAATTAAGCACTGCCAACCTTCATAGTTTCTCATTAATAAAAAACGTTTTTTTATTATTCCAGAACACTTAGTACAATACTTAGGATATTCAGGAGTTTCATATAAAACCCAATTATGTCTCAATTTAATGTGCCTTAATATGCTGTTATTACTATTGTTCTTTTGTAAATAATACAATATAGCTATAGTTACAATTGAAGCGATTAACGTAGTAAATATAAGAAAATACCAATGGCCTGCTGTTAATGCAAATATATGTCTTTTTATGATGTTTAGTGCGATTTTTATTACATTTAACGCTTCACGAAATGGAATAAATTTATTTATAATTTCAGTTATAATTGAAAAGTAAGTTTCATATTTCGAGTAGATTAACATTATTTTGAATAAAAAAACAATATTTAATCCAAATAATAATATTAAGCTAAGCAGTTAAAGAAAGCAAATCTCGCAGCTTTCATATTGTGCAAATTTTATAATTCAACAGGAGATGTGCGGTGTATGACTGTGGAGCGGTACAGAATTTTTTCAAAGTTTTGCATTAAAAATTTAGGAATACTAAAAAAATTTAGATATTGACTAAATATAATAAGGCATTAGTAATGAATAATAGCCTATAATTTTGCTAATTTCTAGCATACTCTTAATTAATTACTTATCATTGAGTTATTGCATTGTTTTTGTAATTAATGAAACGTTAACTTTGGATCTTGTTTGTTGAATGGCGCCTTACTGTCATTTATGACTTAAAAATATCATTTAAATAATTTATAGAAAAAATGAAATTTTTATATTCAAGTGATAATTTTGGTACTATTAAAGAATATAAAACTACCAAGTTTCTTAATTTAGATGGTTCATTTATTGATTCAATAGTCGAATACTCAAATAAGTCTATGAAAAAAATTACATATATTTATACAGAAAACAAGCTTAATTCGAACGGAGGAAGTCAATCAGAGAATGATATGTTTATTGGTTATTCTGATGGTACAATAAATGTAATTTCAATTCCACTTAAAAGTCAATCAGATATTCCGAAAATTACTTTTTTGGTCAATGGCGAGGTAATTTTTATAAAAGACATAACTTTTAATTATATAAGTGAGTCAGAAAAAGGAAATAAAGTAATTTTAGTAGTAGCTGAGTCTAGAAAATTATATTTATTTAGATTGCCACAAATTAATAAAGAGAATCCGTATTTTCAATCAACAATTGACTTCAATGCTTGTAATGAAAACTCTTTCCAATCTTATTCTAATTTGATTAT
This sequence comes from Cryptosporidium meleagridis, assembly GCA_039657295.1. Taxonomy (NCBI): domain Eukaryota; phylum Apicomplexa; class Conoidasida; order Eucoccidiorida; family Cryptosporidiidae; genus Cryptosporidium; species Cryptosporidium meleagridis. Next base: position 667,562 of record CM077709.1, read on the forward strand.
TGAAGCATTTGATCTTCCATGTAATGATCTAAAATGTATTGCATACAACAAAACAAAAAATTCAATTGCATTTGGTGGTTATGAGTCAGATATCAAGATGATGAATTTAGACACCATGAAGTTAACTTGGAGTTCAAAGAATATACAACTTAAAATGCTAAATAATAGAATGCCAATTGATGTTAGAAAATTAGCATTTTTACAGGAAAATCCAGAAATATTATTATGTGGTACAGGGTATGGTGAAGTTCGTCTCTACGCTCCTCAGTTACAGAGACGACCAATTATTAATTACGAAATTTGGGAAGAAAAATTACCTATTACAGAGCTAGAAATTATTAAAAACTGGACAAAGTTAAAATCAAATAAAAATTCATATGGATCAGTAGTTGCTGTTGGAAATAATAAAGGCTCTGCATTACTTTTAAAAATTGTGGATGCACAAGTAGATATTTACAAAAGATCGAGTTTTTGTTTAGAAAGCCGTGATTCTGCGTTAAATAAAAAAAAAATACTTCCATTAATTAGAGAATACGTCTCATTTAAAATTTCTACTGACCAATTTGAAAAAAATAATTTAAGTAATATTAAAAGTAGTCATAAAATAGAAATTTCGGTACTAGGGAATTTTAAGGGTATTATGGGAGGAATTACTACAATGAACAGCTTTAAATTAAGCGATAATGAACACAAGGAGAGCATATTCCTTGCAATTGGTGGCCCAGGGCGATATATTTATATATTTGAAGTTAAAAAAAGAAGATTAGTTAAAAAAATTTTTACTTCGCAAAAGATATCATTTATTAAAATTTTAGAGTAGCCTTGTAACTTTATTCTTAATATCAACTTCTAAATAATGTTAATTTTCCCCTCAACCAATTTAAACTCCAAAAAATGGTGTTCTCTACCAAATAAGAATGTATAGAACTTTGCCAACAATTTCTGATACATGCTCTCGGAAAAGAAGTTCATATCAGTGGAATCTAATAAATTAATGTTTGTTGGATTAAGATAATTTTGCATATTGCTGCTAGAAATTTCATTTTCAATTTCAAATCTAATAGAATCGAAATTGGTATAATAAAATTTATCGAACATTTTTGAAAGAATTTTAAAAGTGTATTTTCCAGAAATACAAGAATACCTTAAAATATGGCTTTCTGAAGCAACCATTTCAGAAACAATATTCTGCAATTTTAAAGCAAAAAGCTGGGGAATTAAATAGTTAATTAGTTTCTTTTTATAAATCAATAATGTTCTGAGGAATACTCCAATAATCTTCAATTCTTCATTATCATGATACTTAATATTTAATACATTACATATACTTTTTCCAATAAGAATGGAAGAATTTTCTTTTTCACTTTTAGTATTCATTAATATTGGAAAGATTAAATTTGAAAACAGTCGAGTTCCCAAAAATAAGTAAGAAGCGGAGTTTAAAATAATGTTAAGGCAGCAAATTAGTTCAAGAGTACTATAAAAATAAGGCTTGTAATACTTGCTTGCCAAAATCTCTTTCATACGCGCAGATGTAATACTGTTTAATATATGCTTTTTGAATGACGAATTCAAGCCAATAAATAACTTCTTTTTATTACGCTCAAAGAATATTACTTGATCGTAAGACTCCATTAATGTTTCACCAAAAACAAACCAGTATTTGAAAAAATGTCGCTCATCTGAGATGCTTAAAATAGAAGAAAGCATATTCAATGCAAATTCAGAAATAGTTTTTTTGTGTGAAATGATGCACTCCAGTAATGGTTTATCACTGTCAGAATTCCTAATTTGCATGTTTTCATCAAAAACTGAAATTTTAACTTTATCTAATAGATAGGTGTATTGTAACAATAGATAAAGAATTTCACAAATAATGTGATTAAATTTTTTTGAACAATATTTATCAAATGTCAAATTAGAAATCCCATTCAAGCATTCATAAAGGCTAGAGAAATTATTCTGAATATTCACTTTAGCCATCAAATTATTGATATTTGTAATTAGTTTTTTAGTTAGATTATTTAGTAATGTAATATTAAATAGTTTTCTAGATACTAATTCGATTGAAAATATGACTGAAAAATTGATGCTTTCCATATTGTACAAAACACCATTATATAATTTGTATAAAAAATCACAAAAATTACCATCAAGATTGGAAAATATATTCGAATCCTTCTTTTTAAATATTAATTCAATAAAATCAAAAAACTTCGTGGAGATATTTTTACAGGATTCAATTAATTGATTTAAGTATAACATAATCGCCTCAATTAAAAGTTCAAAAAAGTTGATTTTAAGTGGTCTTAAAATATTCACAATTAGGATATTTATTCTATAATCATTTTGATCCATAAATAAATCTAAAATAAATTTAAGAATTTGGTTATATGTAGTGATTTGAAGTCCATCAATATTTTCAAAATTAGGTAAATACATTATAATTTTTATTGTTAATAATAAGTTATTCAAATACACAAATAATTTCTTTTTTTCTTCATCGTATTGGCTATCTTTAGATAGATGATTAATAATTAGCGTGATAATATCCAATTTGTGTCTATTATTTTGTAATTTTTCAACAAAATTAATAGTATATTCTGCATTTTTTGATAGATTTTTCAGTAAATCATTTAAAATGTGGGAAATACAAGTACCATCAGATAAAATTAGACTTTTATGTGTTTTTATCGGAAACCTTTCATTCTTCAAAAAAATATAATTCAATATCTCAAAAGAAAATATTGATATTAGATTCTGATTAACCGATTTCAGGAATTTTAATACTAGCCAATAGTTATTCCATATCCTTGAGAAATTTAATAGGTTAACAATACTTTTTTCTTTAGTAATTATCTTTTTAATTATCAAAGCTTTATGTTTTGGAAAAAGCTTAATTAGTTTTGTAAATTTTCTAAATTGATCATTTTCCACTAGTAAAGAAATATCATTTATTTTTGTTTTATCAAACTTAATAGTTAGAAACTTAAGAACAAGCATATGTATTATTACAACTACATGTCGTATGCCTTCTTGTTCTAAACTTTTAGTGTAAATATGTAATAGTGTTTTATAACAATACATTGGATGATTTAAAAAAACTTTAATGTGATGTTCACTTATAACTGGCATCTTGTATTCGTAGTTAGGTATTAAATTTTCAATTAAGTAGTAAATTTCTAGATACGAAAATAAGTTGGTTTTTTTGCAAGAATTGTTTCGAGTATAAATTTGCTCAACTTGATGCAATAATGGTACAATATCACTAAATGGTAAAATATCTAAAAACATTTTCCATCTTTTTAATGAAAAATCAGTATTAAATTTAGTTAAGTAGATTGGAACCTTCTCTTCATATTCTAGTAACTTCGAAACATTAACTTTTGTTGAAATAAGAGCTCGAATTTTATGAATTATTTGAATATAGCTTCGGATTGTTGAAATAATTGATAATAAAGATTTAATTGAACTTAAACTTCTGGGTAGCACATTTTTTATTGATAAAATAGAAATTAAAGATATACAAATCAAAATTTTAGCTCTTTGATCGACATTTGCGGAATTTATGATCAATTTAGATTTATATCCATTATTAAAAAGCAAGTCAGCTGAACAATAAATAAGTAAATCGTATTTATTGAAATTATTAAAGACTAAGTTAGGATACCTCAGATCTGATTTAATAAATCGATTAGTGAAAAACAAATCAAATATTGTAATTCCGTAATTTGAATCTTTAACAGTGTAATAATAATTGCTCGTAAAGCACTTTTCTAGATTGCTTTGAATCTTTTCTTCATTAAAGATTATATTCTTATCATATGTTGGAGTGCTTTTATAATTCAAATAAAGACTTAAAAAATGTAATGGAGAATTAGATAAAATTATCTTTTCAATGATATTTAGCAAGTTACTATTTTCATTAGAGATTCCATTGAAGAATTTACTATTTTTTATTAAGTAAAATGATATTTTAATTGCTTCTTCGTCAATATATTCTTCTTTTGAAATAGCGTTGAATAAAATTTCAATTGCAAGGTTTTGCGACCCATAAATTATTAGAGCTGCTATTTGAAGTTTAGTTATCTTCTTCCAAATTAGATTATCTTCATTAATGCATAAAAATTTTCTGATTACAAATTTAAGTTTATCCAAAATTAAGAAGTGCTTATTGATAATTGTTAAAGAAGGATTAGAAAGAAATATATCAATAAGTATTTTTTCCTTGTTATTTTCAGAAATAATTGAATTTGGATGGTAGTAACTGAATTCAAAACCATTACACGAGTTTGGGCATATTAGCTTTTCAAACTCAATTTTTGAACTAGCCCTAAATATTGGGTAAATCTCGGTTTCATTGGGTGTATATTTAACCAACTCATGAATTATATTCGAAATGAAAATATGTTCGCATATTAGTTTAAATTTGAAATCCAAAGTTTTATTATTCAATACAATTTCTTTGTATAAATTATTTACAACAATTGTAAAATTATACAGAGGTGGCTCCAAATACTCGTAGTAGATACGGTTGAATAATTGTAAAAAAAGATCCATAAACTCAGATTCATTCATTGAAGTGATATATTGCTTAATTTGCTTCACTATATCTCCAATAAATATTTCAATATTTAGATTTTCTACGATCATTAGTTTCTCTAATAAATAAAAAATTAAATTGAGTAAACTTCCTAAAGGGTAACTTGGAAGCCTTATTGAATCGGTTATTAAATTATATATCGATATTACCGTATTTAATAAATCAGTTGTATAAAATGTTGGAAGTTTATTAATTAAATTTATTAAGAAACACTCAGCATTGATTGGATTGTACAAAACCTTATATATATCGTGAATTGTTATACCACAAATAAACTTTATTGGAAGCTCTCTATATATATCGATAAATAACTGATGTTTTTCAATAGACTCAATGGAAAAAAATATATTATTTAGCCAGTTTCTAAAGCTTTGAATAGATTGTGAGCCTTGATATAAAACTGACAAATGCTTGCAAAAAGGGCAACAAATATAATCAGATGCTATGATGCTGTTATCAATTTTCAAAATTGATGAATTTAATTTTTGAATGATTAGATCCTTCTTAAGGTATTTAATTATTATTGAGCTCTTAGGGGTACATTCATAAACCTCGTCTATATAGTCTTGTATTTCTAATGCATTTACATTTAAAAGTGGCGAATCCCTTCCATTAATACATAACAAAATAAATTGAATTACTCTGATAGGACATGCAATAAATCTGTTTGTTAAATTGTTAGTTAGTTTACTATTTTTGACAAGTATTTTGGATATTTTGCAAAATAAATCGATCGTAATATAATCCTTCTCATCAAATAAATAATTTATTACCGACTCTTCTAAAGGAACATGTGCATTGAAATATAAAGAACTTTTTAAATCATTTTCACATTTGTAAATAAAATTAGCATTTTTATAATAAAATTGCTGAAAATATCCTGAATAACAGTACTTTTGAACCAAAGGTTGACATCTTAATATCTTTGTAGATTCAAAGTTATCTTTACTTAATTTTTTATCATAAAGAGAATTTAAATATGAAATACAATAGCAGCTTCCAAATAAACTTGAAAATAGGTTACTGAGTTCTGAATATGAAGAATCTAAAAACTGTTCTATTACCAACTTGAATCTATTTATGGGTGAATCAAGAATAAACTTTATAGGGTCTAACATTTTTTTGCAAAGTTTAATATTTCTTTCAAAGGCAATGCAATACTGCTCCAATATAGAATAAAAGGAATAAAGCACAATTACAGAGTCGAAATGAAAAACCAAATATTTTTCTTGTAAATTATTTAACATAATACTTTGATTTGCGATTTCAAAACCTAAGTGCTTGATTATAAATGTTAAAAATGGCAATGCAAAATCCCTAATATTTAATGTATTCTTTGCTATATGAAAGCAGCGTTCAATAGACCACTGAGTTATGCTTTCAATAGAGTCATGGAACACATTATCTTCATCATTAAATAAATGGTCGTCTTCATAATTATCTCCAATTTGTACATTTTTTGGCTTAGGTATTATATGCTTATAATGATCGATATGAAGTGTTTCTGGAACAGAGTTTAGGATTAACTTCCAATATCTTCTAAGTTCCGGGTCATTAAATAGTAAGGTTAAATCATCAATTCGACATTCTGCTGCAGCTATCAATGCAGCCTCGAACATTTTATATTGATTCAATTGAGTTCAATAGTGGGGGTATTTAAGTAAACATTAAACCGCATAATGCAATTCGAATCGTCGGAAATAATTTATAAATTTCGATTTTACCGCCAATTAAGTTTGACCATTTACTAATAATTTCTTAAGGGTACGGAGAGCAATTGTAAATATGGTTATTCATGCTGAACTAATTCAAAAAAACAATCTAGACTTAGCAAAGCAAATATTATCAGAAGAACACGAGATTTCTGGCGAAATTTTTTGGTCTTTACTGTTTTGGAAAATGCCAGAGTTATTTTTTTTATCAGTTTCAAAATCAGCGCAAATTTCAAAGGAACAGCTTTCTAATTCATTGAACAAAATTATCTTAGATGATTTCAAAAATGCATTTAACTCTATTATAATAATTTTGGCAAAGCTTACTGATTTAATAGAGATTCAAACTATCTTGCCTAACGAGTCTAATTCATTAAATAACACTACTATTCCAAGTCTAAAAGAAGTCATATTTCTTTACACCACCATTATTTACACCATATTCCCATACTTTAATGAGGAGATATCTCTGATAGAATCTCAGGGAATTCAACTTTTTCCGCTGCTTAATAAAGCTAAAAAAATAGTAGGCAAATTCAGTTTGATTTACAAAGATTTTGATAGAACAATTGAAAAGATCAGCCAAATTCATGAAATAAAACGTGGTCTACTTAAGGGGGTCCTTAGTGGAATTGCAAACCAAATTACGCAGGTACCTATAATTAAGCAACTAACATTTGAATAATATTAGTGATTATTACGTATTTATAAGCATTAATAATTCTATTAAATATGTTCGTATTAGCTACTTGATATTTATTTCTTCTTGAGATTCCTTTACGCATTTCTGCACCATTTTGTAGTATTCTAATTTGTTCTCGATATAAAGTTGTGCAGCTTCTGCATTTGCAGGAGAATTAGGGTTTGGGTCATTTAATAAGGATTGAATGCAGGTAAGAATCGAGCATAAATCGAGAACAGGGCTCCAGTGCTGTTGCAAAATATCGAGACATATACTTCCATTACTATATATATTCGGATGGAAAACTCTTGTCACGAATCTTATCTTAGGAGCTTTATTGGGGTATTCTTCAGTAAATCTAATATCGAGTTTGAATATTCCACCTTCCCATACAGTTCCCTCAGGTCTATAATAATTAATTCATGGTAAAATATCTAAAGTTGAGAAACTAACCCAAAAATTACTGCATCCCAATGTAACATCTCATCGTCAATGGGTGTTCCGCAGATACCATGCGGTGGATTATTTGAAAGTTTTGCGAAATCTCTTAGAAGCCTACGTTTCTATAGAGTATGAAGTGAAAATAGTTAATTAAATATAATAAATAAACCTACGGCTTGAAAAGACATATTTTTACACTAATTTATTACCAATAATTCCGCGGCTCTGTAAACAGTTTTCATATTTCATAAAAATGGATTCACTCTTTTCAAGAATAAATATTATCTTTTGTTCATTTATGATTTCTTTGGCATGTTGTGCAGCTGGAAACTTTGCATCTTCATTTATTTACAAAGAACCCCCAATGGGAGATACCGAATTACACTCTATCCTTGACTTAGGAATTAGCCCATACTTAAGGAATGATCAAGCAAATATTGCGCTCAACATTAATACAAACCTTTCTAACTCTTTGAACTGGAACACAAATCAAATATTCACATTCATATATGTAAGCTATAAAAATAAACATCAAAATAATTATGTTACAGTTTGGGATGATATTTTTTCAAAAAAAAAAAACAAAACAAGCTTTTCAATGAAAGGAGTGATCAATAAATATCCAATTAGAGATATCGGAAAAAACCTTAGAAGCAAAAGTATAAATCTTAATATTGCTTTCTGTTACATGCCAGTTGTGGGTAGCATTAAATACCACCACTTAAAAATGTCTAATGAAAAAAAATTGCCAGTGAATTATTTTCAATATAAGTGATTGTATTAACAATAGTCAATATTACTTCTAACTCACAAAACTTATCAATAATTTCCTAGGCTACTAAGTGGTTATTTTTTAGTAAATACTTTGATTTCTTTCTTAAAAAAATAGATTGAAGCTGATAGAATAAAAATATAGAACATATTTTTCAATTTTAGTACTGGGGAAACTAGCTGAAAGAGAGAAGGCTCATCAGAACTATTAAAAAGACAATTCTTGTATAGGTTATCGTTGTTATAATTTGAGCAAATTTGAGGTAGTCTACTCCAGTGAATCTCCTCTTCAAAAACTTGTTGGTATACGTCAGTTAATGTTTTGAGAATAGAAAACCTATCACCATCAAAATCTATCAGTAAAAATTCGGAAGTAGCTAAGTTGCGTGAAAGTTCCAAAAAGCCCTTGATCTTAGACATGCTAGGAATTCCCCTAACTTCGCTCAATAGAGCAACTTGAACAGGCTGGATAAATAATTCTCCAATATCTTCGTCGCCCTCACCTTCAATCATCTCATTTGCATTTCCAGAATTCCTTCTAGTATTGATATATTTTTGACGAGAAATATCTAGTGCTCTAACAACTTCTTGATTTTGAGCCATTCCATCCAATCTATCATGTACAATAACTAGACAAATTATTCTATTTAAACTGTTGGACTCACATAGATTCTTACCATTGCTGCTATCAATAAAAGGCACATAAATCTGTTGCGTATATAGCAGCGAATGTTCTAATTTCTGTACTAAGGAGGTGGACCTATTTATAAGGCTAAAAAATTTATCGTCTATACGCCTGGTTTGCAAAACATTTTCATTTGAAAAGTCCCCAAGTGGAATGACAATCTCTGGAGTTAAATCTGAATCTTCACATATGTGTGGAAACGCAATTAAGTATGGCTTATCATATTCTATTCCCCATTTATAAAGCATGCTATTTTTTTTGTTATTTTGATAATATGCAAACTCGAAAGTTGAACTCCATTTTAATGAAAATGAACGAATTAATAATGTTGGTGAAGGTTTGTTAGAAAGAATTAATATTTTCAGTTTATACAAATTATTCTTTTTTACCCATCCAGTTAACGATTTCTCTGAATTTAACTGACTCAAAGTCATTGGGAAGGAGTTGGAAAGAAATTCCAAGAAAGATTCTAAACTTGGATCATAAATTTTGGAATACATTTCATATTGGTATCCGTTTGTAATAATAAAAATTGCAGGAAATACTTTAACGCTTAATGGTAATTTTTTAAGTAATGAACTTTCTTTTTTGGCGTGAATTCTTCCAAATTTGTAATATTTCCCCATTTCTTCAATAGATTCTTCCCAAATAGAAGAAAAATGGTGACAAAGTTCATCATGATCCGTATAAACCTGTATAACCCATGAATTAGTTTTCTGAAGCATTACCAAGTTGTCAAAATTATCAGATGTTAAAGTAACTGCAGCTGAAGGAATTATCTCAATCTCACCTCCTTGAGTAGTATCGTAAACTTGTCTTTTTTCATTATCACCCAGTATTTCATATGCTTTCGAAATATCTCTAAACTTCTCCAAGCATGGTTCACAATCTGGATTTTTGTCAGGATGCCATACCAAGCTAAGCTTTCTGAATGCCTTTCTGATTTCCAAGTTAGATGATTTCTTTGTTACTCCCAAAACTTCATAATAATTCTTTTGATTTTCACTTTTGCTTAGCTTCCCACTAATGCTGTAAAATTCTTCGCCTGCTCTTAAAATAATTGTGGAGATTAAAATACAAAGAATTAACAATAATATAGATAAATTTATTATTGTCTCCTTTAGTTCCGCCCACTTGAAACTTTGAAAATAACTCATTAAAGAATTTTGTAACGATTGAAACTTATTCAAATTATTCCCTCTAATGTCATTATTGTTCGCAAAACTAGCATTTCTCTGAAGTACAGAATTTAATTCTTGCTTATTGTTGCTTTTTTTTTTACCCATTTTTGAAAAAAAAAAACTTACACAAGACGATAAATACTAATACCGCAAAATAATTTATTTTCAATAATGGAGGAAAATAATCAAATATCGCTTTCCCTTTTAACTTTTTTAAGATATGAGTATTTAAATTATTGTATCAACAAATCATCTGAATTAATTTCAGATGAAAAGAATCTTCAGATTGGAAAAAATTCTAAAAAGCTGTCAATTAGTGGATTGCAAGTTTGCAAGGACTCACTAATAAGGGAGCTTTCTATGTCAACTCTCGAAGAATCTGGATTTTATTTGGGAATTAGATTAGTTGAAAGGTTAGTGACACGATTATTCACTGCCCAGCAACACACACTTTAGATTATCAGTATTCCGCCATAGAATTTATGATCAAAAAGAAATAATTAAATTTATTTGCAAAGACTTATGGAATTTCATATTTCTCAAACAGGCAGATAGGCTCAAGACAAATAGAAGAGTAAGTTAATATTCTAATCAATATTTTGAAACACGTTTTCAGGGTGGTTACGCAATATTAGATAACGAATTAATTTGGCTCTCAAAATTGCCGAGCTCGATTAGCGCAAATTCTAGGAAGTTACAATTTGAGCCAGCAATCAATGTTATTATTGTATGTGGAATTATTAGAGGAGCATTACAGCATTTGGGGCTTACATGCTCAGTAGCAGCAGAAGTCAGCAAGATTCCTTCTTGTAAGTTATCATCACATATATTTTATTCTAATTCAGCTTTAGGTACGTTTCAAATACGTGTATATGCCCCATCAAGGTAAATTGGTAAGAAAATACTCAAATTGACTATTTGAAAAATACTGCGTAGTGTTACCTTAATTGCAATTCTTTGCCCCACATTTTCATGTGGAAGGTGTGCGGCGCCATCAAACGAGCGGTCAACAAAAATTTATACTAACAAATTAATTATTTCTTGATTCAATAGAGAAATAATGATATATTTTTTAAATAAATTACTCATTGATACGCAAAATTGTACGTTTCAATGCATATAGCAGGAATAAAGAGTAACTCAATTACGCCTTTGAGGCAGCCATTTGAAACATTTGTTACAGGGAATGATGAAACGTATAAGAGTGTTGATAGGTGGAGGTCAAAATATTACTCTTCCAACGATGATTATTTATCTCCAACATTCTTAGATGACTCGTACTCGTTATCATCATCTCCAATATTTCATAATGATACCCCAAATACCACCATGGGTACGCCGGTTACTTCTCCGCGTAAAAAGAGTAATAGTACAAGAAAAGTCAGAGTTTCAATGGACTCTGTGCACACTAATTCTAATGAAAATACGCCTATAAACTGCCTAAATTATAAAAGGCCACCTTCAATTGGTACTCCAATACTTACCCCTCCATCAGCAAAAACTGCTATTCATGACAATGAGGGATTTTTGATACCTGATTTACCAGGAACATCAAGGACGAGGAATTTTAGGAGCAGTAACCGGAGCGATATCTCTAGAAGCTGCAATAACTACTTGTCTGCAGATCCTGTTCACATTACAATGCCGCCAAGACTAGGAATGCCATCACAAACTCCATTGAATATGAAAGACCAATATAGAAAGTCCCCTCTTCCTGTTGTATCAGCGAACTTAGATTACAGAACGGTTTACATGGGCGAAAAACTGGCAGCAAGGGCAAAAGATTTAAGGAGGAATTATACTGTATCTCTTCGTGAAGCTTCTCCCTTTTATCGTAATAATTATGATTTTGATCATTCTTATTCAGAAAACCCTACGATTCATGAGGAGGACCTTATTTTGCACCATGGAGAAATACTTAGAAACAAGTATTCAAAGTTACACAGGGTTCGGCCCAGTGCAAACTGTGTGACTAGTGACCAAAGGAGTAGATCGCTTTCTTCTTATTACTCAGAAAGCGTATCTAGGAAGAATTTCTCTCCAGGATATAGAAGTAACTCCCTATATAATAACCATCGCGATTCGATTTTCGGGAATTTTAGGTGGAATAATAAGAGACGAAGATTAGGAAGTTATATTATCAACAAAAATGATATCTTACAACAGCATATTCAAATAATCGACAAATCTTTAGATAGATCATCCAAAGATGACTTTGCTCTTTTCGAAGGTGAAATGCTCGATTCTCCAGTTAGTGATAAAAATTGCACGCGTGAATCAAGTAGTCCAGTAAAGAGTAGATATATTAATTTACAAGAACCTAAATTTAATCTGGAAAAAAGATCAGTAAGGTCCATTTCAAGCACAAGCAATGAGGTTAAATTAAGTAACATAAACACTCTTGAGGCAAATAACTCGGAGGCCATAGATTACTCGGCGGATAATATGAGGAACTTAGAAGAACTTTCCGATTCGGGCAAGCTTATTTTCAAACATTTTGACTCAAATGAGCCAGACGATCAAGCACAGCTAGACGATCCTGCACAGCCAGACGATCAAGATGTTTCATTTAATTCAGTTTTTGAATCTTCGCAAATCAACGAATATGAAGGATCCGGCATTCAAAACCCATCTGTTGATTTAATGAGTAGCACATCAAAAAAGCACCTAGCCTCTGAAATATCAAATTCAAGTTTGGATGAAATTGTGCCACATCCTATTCCCAACTCGTCTGAGATATCCAGTGGAAATGTACATGAAGCATTAAATGAAATTGAAACATTTACCAATAATGACAGTCACTTTAATGAGAATAGGCCTAGCAAGAGTAAAAATGTAAAAAACAAAAGGATCAGAACTGAAGGTCAGAAAAAACACGCTAGAGTTAAGGCAATAAATAGAAGGCGTCACATTGACTATCATATACCAATAGATCAAGTCAAGCCACCACATGGAATAGGTACAAAACCATTATCTGATGAGAATTCGAACTTCGAGGACTCATCCAGAAGATATCCTAAGAGACTCAGGACAGCTCCGCTTAAATGGTACCTGGGTGAAAGGCTGGAATACCATAGAGATGAAAAGAATGAACTTGGCTATACAATTGCCGCTATACACAAGGTTGCAAACCCAAGGATGCTTCCTAATGAGCGTGGGAGCATACATCCTAACAGTGATATTTCTATATATCCAGCTTCTTGCAAGCCTAATACTGATGAACTTGAATTTCACAAAAATAGCCGTAAAGTTTGTTCCGCCAAATCAAAATCTAGAGCTGAAAATAAAAATATATCAAAGAGGGGCAGGTCTAAAGTGAAGTCTGTTTCTGGAAAATATCAAGAAAATAAATCTAATGCTGTTGTTCTTAAAGATTTTGAAACAAATGAAGAATTTTCAATGATATCTGTATTTGACAGAAATACTCTGTGCTGGGCTGATGTTGAGTACACTGCAGGTAAACCATATAGTGTTGCTCTTTCCTTTATATCTAGTCAAGCAACTTGCTGTGAAATATGCCTTCCGCCTCTAACTGAAAAAGGGCTCGATGAAAGTCAAGATAATTACATACTAGGGCATGTATATATGGCTCCGGATAGTAAATCTTTACAAATAATGATAAGCGATAACAATGTTTACAATATTGGCGTTGGAGACTGGTTCTTAATACCTGACAATACGAACTACAATTTCAGCAACACTTCTAATCATTCAGAAATTTATATTTCTTTGTATGTTATTAAGGATATTTAGTTATGATAATTTATCTTTTACTCTATATCCACGTTCTTTTGAGTATTTTACTTGGTAAATAAATATTTACCAAATAATCGCTAGAAATTGATTGGAATGCTTCTAATTCGCATTTATAATTATGTTCATACATCAGTTTGCATTGCCGACAAAGTATCTCACATTCCTATTTGTGTTAATTGTTACCTATATTTAATGATCGTGCTTACCTTTATTTTTGGATCTTCTATTAGTGATTTCAAGGTGGATCTATCTTTTTCAGATAGAATAATCCTTGTCTACGAAATAATAACTTTACTTTTATAGTATTATAACTTACATCGGATGGAATGAGTTTTGTATCTTCAAAATGTATTCCCAAATAATATATACTTGGACAAGCTAAAATATACATTAAAAAATTCATAAAGTAGAGTTTATCTTCATACCTGCCATTTGTGATTCAAAATTGCTTGAACCTCGAACGTACGTTAGGTATATATTGATACCATGTGGATCAAAGTCACCTAAATATAAAGCCTATCAGAAATTATAAACATTAATAAAAATAAGTGAGAACTTACTGTAATTCCAGATTTATATATAATGTCGGAAACTAATTTCCTGGTTGAAATATCTGGAAAACCTTTACCTATTTTGAATTATTAATATTAAAAACATTTTCTTACATACCCGTAATTATCAAACAAGGAATCCTATTATAAATCTCTCTCTCCATTAAATACTGAAATATCGAAGCCTTTTCAATAACTAATAAATATTTTACATTTGTCTTTGTTATATATTTACTGTCATTTGGATCAAATATATCTGTAATCGTTGCTCCTGAGACTCCAAGTTCTTCAACATCTAAAAAATCTGAATTCTAAGAATAATTTGAAAATATAAAAATCTAAATCCTTACTTTATAAATTAGTTTTATCCTTCCACCAATCATTCCTTTTGGAGAAGGGAATAATCCAAACGATATTCTTGGTGTCTGTAGGATTTCTGAAAAGTCTAAATTTCAGGTTTATTAATTATCACTATTTTGTTTACTTACTTTGCACTATTCTATTTACTTGAGATTGACTCTATAAAGGATAGTTTATTAGAAATATTTTTAGTCTAGCACTTACCTTGAAAAGCCAACTATTATGATAGTATAACTCTCTTAATGTTAATTTTCTACCTCTTTTCTGTGCATTATGTAAAACGTTCGCAATTGAAGTAACTAATTAAATTATTAATTCAATTACTAAAAAACCAACTTACTCTTTGCAATATTAATTACATCATTTTTTCTTCTTGATGAGCCAATAATAAACTGATCGTATTGTAAAGATTCAATCCAATTTAGTGTATTTAAAGATGTAGATTTTGCCAAATTAAGTAAAACAATATCTTCAATCAAGTTCATTATACTTCATTAAGTGCAAATAATAAAATAAATAATTTATCTCCCTTCTAAATAGTTGCATATATATAAGTATTTCAATATAATTTTTTTCCTTGCTATTTTTTTAATCTTGAAAATCTAATAATTTTACAAATTACCGCAATTTAGAAAACATTTATAATAAAAGTTCTATCACATTATGGTAAAAATAACGAATAATGAAAATGAAAGGACGATTATATTGAATAATAAAAATGAAGAAAGCTTTATCCATTCATTCAAAAGACTTAATGTAATAAAAACAGCAAGATATTCTCTTTTATTCTTTTTACCAAAAAATCTATATGATCAATTTAACAATGTTGCAAATATTTATTTTTTGGCAATAGGTATTATGCAAATGGTACCTTCAATATCATCATCTGGTGGAATCCCTACAATAGCTCTTCCTTTAATATGTATGTTATGTTTTTCTGCGGCGCAAGCAGCATATGAAGATTGGAAAAGACATAAAGCAGACTCAGAAATAAACAACCTTCCTACATATGCATATGATCCAATTAAAGGTAATTTTACAGTCACAAAATGGGGTGATTTGAAGAACGGAGATCTTGTAATTATTAAAAATAGAGAAATTTTCCCTGCTGATATGGTATTACTTGCCTCCAGTCAAAATGATAATAGAGTGTTCGTCGAGACTGCCTCAATGGATGGTGAGACAAACTTAAAGCTTCGAGAAAGCCCTAGAATCCTTTTTAATAATGGAGTTAAAAATATTAGTGATCTCCTTACTATTTCAAAAGGTATAATGTATTGTGGGGAGCCAAATGATCACCCAAAAAAAATAGATATAAATTCAAAGTTTGTGTTGAAAAATTCTAAGAATGACGAAAAAGAACTTAATTTTTCCTGTAATTCATCAAACATGTTATTACGTGGATGTAAGCTAAGAAACACTTCATGGGCTCTTGGCGTTGTGGCATACACTGCTCATGAAACGAAAATTTATCAAAGCAGTTTTAGATCAGCCCCGCATAAAATGAGTAATGTACAATCTTTATATAACCAAGTAACTATTGCGTCATTTATCTTTTTGTTGTTTATTTGTCTTTCTTTTGGAATTATTGTAGCTTGTATTGATTATTTTGGAGGACCAGAACTGTCGAAAAAGTTTATTCCAATTGGGAAAATGGAGCCCAACGAAAGTGTGATTAAAACTTCAATAATTACTTTTTTTACCTGGATTATTGTTCTTGCAAATCTAATACCTATTGGAATGTTTTTTTATTTAGTAATCTCCAAAGTTTCACAAGCAATAATCATTGCTTCAGATTCTAGATTAAAAAGTCAAAATTCTACTGTTGTTAGGAATTCAGATTTAAATGACGAGTTAGGCCAAATATCTTATATTTGTACTGACAAAACAGGTACATTAACAAGGAATTACATGGAATTCAAAACTGTTTGCATTAACGGAAACGTATATGGAGGTAATTATCGCGATTTGAAGCAAGATACAGATCAATTGAGTATTGAACACACAGAAAAACAAAAAATAACTCCACATGTTGACATGGAAGATGAATTACTAAGAAAAAAACTAAGAGAAGGAAATAAGGAAGAGATAGAAATATTATTGAATTTTGCTCTAAACCATACTGTATTAATACAAGAAAGTGAGGTTGATATAGATGATCCACCTCTTTATTCGGCAAGTTCAACTGATGAGGAAGCACTTGTATTAGCTTCCCACCATTTTGGAATATCATTAGTTTCCCAAAATTGCTCAAAAAGTACAATTAAATTTTCTGGAATAGGAGCTAACCAAACTTCTGTTGAGTTTGAAACATTATTAAGATTTGAATTTGACCACAAAAGAAAAATAAGTTCAGTATTGGTAAAATTCCCAAAAAAAACCTTTGGTTATGAGTCAAATGATTCAGATGGTTATAGGTATATCTTATTTTCTAAAGGATCAGAATCTGCAATAAAAGAATGTTGTGTAAATCAACAAAGTTTGGATATTGCAAATGAAATATTTGAATTTGCAACAGAATTTGCTAGTAATGGCTACAGGACGTTGTGTTTTGCAAAAAAAGAACTTAATGAAAATGAAGTTATTAATATCTTAAATAATTTTAAACATGACAATAAAGCTCATTTAGAAGAAGTTAGAACATTCTTTGAAAGCAACTTGACTCTACAGGGGTGTTCCGGAATTGAAGATATCTTACAGTATCGTGCCCAGGAAACTATTGAGTCATTTATTGCTTCAGGTATCAAAGTTTGGATGCTTACTGGCGATAGGCAAGAAACTGCATTAAACATTGCAGTTAGGGTTGGGATAATTTCAGATGAAATGGAAGTTATTATTTTTGATGAAAATAAGCTTGAATCATTTTCAAATATTCTAATTCAAGAATACCCCGATAGATTAAGTTTTTTGAATGGAGAAAATGGTTCATTTAATTTTTCAAATGTAGTATTAGTCATTGATTCCAAAATATTAGAAAAGGCCCTAGTAATTGATGAAGCTAGATTTGCAAAAATTGCTACAAAATGTTCATCTCTAGTTTGTTCTAGAGTTACACCTCAACAAAAAGCACAAGTTGTTAGGTTAATTCAGGAATTCACAAAACAAAGAGTATTAGCAATTGGTGATGGTGGAAATGACTGCACTATGTTACAAACTGCAAATGTTGGTGTTGGCATCCATGGTTCAGAAGGCATGCAAGCTTATAATGTATCTGACTTTGGAATTTCTCAATTCTGTCATCTTCAACCTTTGGTTCTTATACACGGAAGACTCTGTTATAGAAGAACATCCATTTTGGTGCTATATAACCTTTACAAATGTTTTACTCTAAACATAGTAAGTGTTTATTTTGGTTTTGCATCGCTGTTCACAGGGTCTAAATTGTTTTTTGAATTACTATTCCAGCTTTATAACTTTCTATATACTTCAATACCTCCCTTAATTTTCGCGACAGTTGACTCAGATATTCCCATTACATTACCATATGATTATCACGAGCCACTTTATTTATTAGGCATTACCAAGCCATTCTTTTCATTAAAAATATTTGGGATTTGGTCTTTGAATGCTGTTTTCCATGCGGCAGTATCATTGTTCATTCCGTACTTTATTTTGGGAGGCAACAATCCAATATCAAATGATGGATACGTTCCAGATTTTTGGACTACAGGGCTAGCTGTTTATACCAATGTTGTAATAGTTGTAAATACCAAGATATTACTCGAAGCGTTTACTTCATGGAGTCTAGTTTTATTTTCAATAATAATATGTGCCTTTCTATTCTTTCTATCAATTTTGTGCTTCCCCTATATTTTCCATATACCAGAATTGGAATTAGCAGCTAGAAGGGCAATCATTACCCCAATGTTCATCATTACAATTTTTATATCAATCACAGTTACTATTTCACTAGATTGGATATTAAAAATATATAAAAGAAGCTTATATCCTGATATATCTCACTTGTTGCAAAATAAGTGGTATAAAATATACAAAAAAAAATATGAAACTCACAGGCAACTTCTTTTAAAACACTTATCACTTAATTGGCTCGAGTCCATGAGAAGAATAAAAAGAAAGAAATCGGCAGAAATTGAACAAATTCAAGTAAGGAAAAAGTCATCTGATATAATTGGATATGCATTTAACTATCCAGATGTTAACGTGAGTCAGCTATTTCTATCAAATAAAACAATATAAATTTATTTGTTATTGAGATTTTAAAATTAATTAAACGAATGAGTGTTACCTCTTGAATAAGTATTCCCCAATAAATATTCTTTATCAAATTCGCTCTTAATAAATTTAGATTTATCGATCACTTTTCTTTCTTTTTTGAAATAATCATTTGTTGCCTTACCTTCTAGATAGTTCTTTAAAATGCTTTCACCCCCTAAACCCCAAACTTCAATATCTGCAACACTGAACTTATTGATTTCTGTTGTTGATTCATCGTTCTCTCTAGAATAAGGAGTACCTAATAATAAACAACTATTTCTTTTACCAGAATTATTACTAGGTTGATAAAGCATTCCAATATTATACGTGAGATCGCTTTTCAAACAAGTTCCAGTGCCTAGTGTAGAATCTAGCCATAATCTGGAGTACTCTGGTTCTCCCCCAAATCCTATTCCTTTCGGAGAAAAATCATATCTTGTATTAATATACATAAAATTTCTACCTTTGCCAGACTGTCTAATTATAGAAAACATTGGTCTGAGAGATGTTAGAAAACACGTTTCATCTCCACAATATTTTCCGTTACCTTCTTTCCAATCTCCAGTGCAAACTGAACCAAATATACAATTGTCAGTGGTTTTAATCAATAATAAAACATTAGATGAATATCCTTCGATCAGTGATACTAGTCTATTCAAACTTAATCCATGTTTCCAACTAGCATATAGCAAATTCCATGGCTGAAAAAGTGTTAAACATTCTCCACTTGAGGCATCACCAAAATATTGGCATCGTAAAATGCAGCAGTGTTCAGTTGAGAGCACACGGCTATTATCATCAATCCAGCGGCTTAACTTAAAGAGGTCCAGCGAAGAAACGCATCCACCATTTTGGGAATCGTTATGACAATCTTTTTTCATATTGTAATGGCTGTCATCATGTTTGTTGGACTCATCCTGAATCAATTTCATATCTTCCATAAAAGAGTTTTGAACATTGTTCGGATGTGAAATCATGTCGAAATGAATTCGAATTGCTAATTTCATAAAAAAGGCAAAAAAAGGGAGATATTCCTGAATAAAATCTGAAATCAAACCAACGGATGATTGCTTTGAACAATTAATCATCTTTTTTTTATAATACTCTTTAACAATAAATTCAAAGTCCAAGTATGATGTAAGAGAAATCAAGTATTGTTCACTTTTGTTGGATTCCAAAGATAAAATAGATGATTTTGAATCGCATAAAAGAAAACTTATCTCAAAATAGACAATAGAAAATATTACTCTAAGTGCATCCAATTCATCTGATATATTTGATGTTACATATTCAGAAACTTTGTTGATTATTCCTTTCTTGTTACAATACAAAATAGAATCCACGCATTTAATAAAATCAATTAATTTGGCCTTCCCAAGATCATCTTTGCAGAAAAAAGAAAAAAAGCCTAGATAAAACCTTCTAAGAATTGCAGGAAACCGACTCTCTATTAAATCTAGATCTATTTTAAAGTCTTTTTTTATGTTTACGATGTTCAAGTCATTAATTCCAAATAAATTACCTATTTTTTTCAGTTCTGCCTGATCCAAATTACACCAGGAATGGTTATTAGATACACTACCACTGATACTGTTTTCAAGTAATTTATTTCCTTCGTTACTTTTAATATTGCCCATAATAATCGATATTAGGTGGGTCTTGCAGTTCTAGTTAATTTTCAACCTACTAGCGCCTGTATGTTAGACATGCTCGAACGTAAATCAAATAATTAATACATAACATGCTATATATTGAATCAAAAAGAAATTTCAATGAGGAATAACTTCATCGATGAAGATATATTTAAAGTTGATGATATTGAATCACTAATTGGTAGTAATACACTACTAAGTAGCTCATGCGTACTTATTCAAAATGTTGACTATACCCCTTTGCAAGCATCCTTAATTCACAATAGTATAAAAATTAGAGATTTTTTATTAAAACAAAATAACATTGATATTAATATTCAAAACTCCAAAGGAGAAAATGTTTTGATTACTGCAATTGTAAATAAAGCACCCTTGACTTTTATTAAAGAATTGTTTAGAAGAAATATTGACATTTGTTTACCTAAGGACTCTAAATTTTCAAGCATTATTGATTTTGCAGACCCAAATTGGGAAGGTTATTCCGAGTTAAAACATATGCTCCAAAGAAGAAGATTGTATAATTTCAATTATAGGAAGCAAAATTCTGAAATACAAATCGAAAACATATCTAACGATGTTGAAAAAAAAGAAGTTGAGCCATCTGATTGTTCTAATAATACTATACAATTTGGCAGTGAATTAACTGAAATTGATAAAAAAAACGATCCTGATAATAATATATTCAATTTAAAAAGGCCAAACACTATGAATATTGATAGCAAAAATCTTAATACTATCGCAAGCCACTTAGAAATGGTGGAAGGCAAGAATGCATTGGAACCTAATAAACAAATTACTAACAAAAAAAATGCAAGTCGGAATATTTCTAAATCTATACTCGTTCCAAAAAGCGTAATTAAGCCGAATACTCATAGCTCTGCGAATGAATCAAAAAAAGACACTAAAAAAGTGAACAATGACACACAGGAAAGTATTTCTTTAAAACATGAGTCAGAAATTTCTTTGGAAGCTTTAGAGATTGAAAAGAAAGGCGAAGAATATAAGAGAAATGTTATCCACATGAAAAACTTAATTACAGATGACGAAGATAATGGAATAATTAATAATAAATACAAATTAAGAAGTGATGTAAATAAATCTTCAGAGATTATTTCAGAAAAGATATCTAAAATTACACCATTCGAAAAAAATACAAAACCTGAATTCACTACGGAAAAAACGACAAAAAATCAAGATTTGAATGGTAATCAAAGAGGCGGAGATTATTGTAAGTATTTTGGTGTTGACGATGAATATATGTCACTAATTGATCAACAACTTAAAGAATCAATTGAAACTTCGAAAAAACTTTTTTCATGTGTTTGTTGTGCGGGAACTAGAACTTGGAAATCAGAAACCTAAAAAAATTGGATTGTGTTGTATAGTTGTATAATATAGCTCAAATAGTAATTTTGAACTGATATTTGATATTAAAATTATAATTTTCATGAATTAGTGATTTTTAGTTTAGTTTTTTTTTCTGATGCAAATGCGCTCATACAAATAGTTTAATATTCTATTCGCAATTTATATTTCTAGAAAAAACAAAGTTCTTTACTTTGCTTATGGCTTATACTCTAAAGAATTTGGAAAAGACAGTTTTAAATAAGCCCCGTATTTTTTCAAATTTAAAGCGAAAAAATAAATCAATTTCAGAAAATAAAGACCATATTTATTATGAATTACTTGAAAATAAATATATTAACCCATATTTAGATCATATTGATTATAGTGCAATTTTTAAACGATTCTTTTCTCAGAAAGATGCGACCGAATATTATGATTCCATAAACTCTCATTTTGGCGAAATAGAAGGCTCTGAAGATTCTAGAATATTACCCATTGGAGTTTTTGCTGAAGAAACCAGCATAAATGGGAGCAGAAATTATATTGTTAGTTCTTATGAATCAATCTGGAACTATATTTCTTCACTATGTAAGTATGAAAGACATGTTTATGAGGTAATACTTATTAGCCAACCTTGCTGGCTTTACTTCGACATTGAATATAATAAAAACCAATATAATTTAGATGATAACCGAATATTGATTGATTTTACAAATAATCTTAAATTGTGGATTAAGTTGGTATTTGGATACTCGATTAACAAAAACGATATTATTTATCTTTGTTCAAGTAACGCTGATAAGTTTTCATACCATATCATAATAAAAAGGATCGATATGGTTCAAAATTTTTCGACATTATTCAAAGATAATATATCGATGAAAATTTTTGTAACCCATTTTATTTCTTTTTTGAATAAAAATAGTGTTTCACTTGATGAGTCCGATCATTTTAAGCTTCAAAACATAATTGACACAGGAGTCTATACTCGAAATCGGTGTTTTAGAATGCTTTACTCTTCAAAGTTCGGAAAGAAGACCATCTTAGAAATTGACGAGATGAATACAAATTTTGCGCTTACAGAGATTTTGCCAATAAGACTATTTCGGACAATGATTACATTTTTGAATGCTCGGAATCACTCAAAATCAAATTTTATTTCTAGAAAAAATGTAATAAACCAGCTTTGCTTGGACTTAGAGAAGTTTTGTCTTTCAAAAATTTGTAGAATAAATGAAATTTCATTTAATGAATACAAAAGTAATGAAAACACAAAATTTATTCCCAGGCATCTAGTAAAGCTTACCGAATATGTAATTTTATTCTGGAAAAAGCTATCTGAAGAACTTAAAAATGACCCTGAATTGATGCTTAGTAATCTTGAAGAAAGTAAATTAATAGATTACTGTTTGAAAAAAATTAATTTTGATTTTGATGATAAAATTTCAATTAGAATTCAAATGTTTATAAGTAGCACAATGTATTTTAAAGAAAAAGAATTAATAATTATTTCAGTTTCGAAACTCAATAAGTTATGTTTCAACATTGAAAGAGAGCACATTTCAAATGGAATAAAATTAATTATTGACTTTCACAATAAGCGGTTTTATCAAAAATGCTTTGATCCTGACTGTATAAATTTTAAATCAAGATCATTTACAATTCCAGAAAGTTTAATTAATTATTCATATGATATACTTGAACTATCTGAGATGATTAGTTTTTGATTTTTGTATTTGAATAATATAATAATCAATAAAATGGAGTTTTCAACTGAAGATTCTTCTCTCATTTGTGAAAATTGCAGAGGAAACCGAGTATATATTGATACAAATACTGGAGAATATTTTTGTGAGGACTGTGGGATCCAACAGCAGGAAATTAGAGAATTAGAAAGAGATATTGACGATGTTTACTTTGAAATATCAAACGGGACAGATGGTAGAAGAAGCAACGTTAGGCGTGCGAGCCAGTCTACTGAAAAGCTTTCAAATAAAGAAAATAATATTGAAAGCTTAAAAGATGATGATACATTATATGACCAGACTCAGAACAATATTTCTGGCAATAAGCAAACAAATTTTGATAAATGGTTCAATAAAAAACCAAAAATAATTAAAAATTCTGACTTTTTAATTGGAGTACAGTTAATTGTTCAAAACATCATTAAAGATATGATTGAAAGACGTCAAATAAAAAAAGAAATTATAAAAACTTCAAAAAGTACTTGGTTTTCATTTTTGGAATATTTATGTAAAAACAGAATCTCAATTAGAGCATTTTTTGCAGATTTAAGATGCTCTGTGCTCAAAGTGCCATTTAATGAAACAACTTCTAATTCAAATATAAATAGTATTCAGACTAAAAATTTCAAAGTTCCCAATATGGAAGGAAAATTTCATGAAAATGAAAATAATGTATTATATGATTTGCTACATAATTTATTTGGATTAGATAGGATTGAGTACTTATCAAAAATTTGCGATGGAATAATCAGATATTGTAATTCAGCTAATGCTCGTAAAAGAATGAGTAACAAAACTCAAACAGATGAAATTTCTGGTGGAAATTTGTTGGAAGAATGGGAAATCTCTGCAAGAAAACTTCAACAATTAGCAAATGTAAGAAATATTCCATTTTCAAATTGGTATGGAGAATCAAATATTCCCAGATCAGAATTAATTAAATCTGTCATTGACATGATTTATGAGCATGACTTTCTAGAAAGCTATTTCAATAGAATAAGCAAAAGCATATCTGATGAAAATTGTCATATTAATCAGTCTAGATTTAATGAATGGATAAACTTTCATGTCATTTTTTTAATGAATAACAGAAAAATAAATCAAGATTATATTTCGATTTCAAACTATTTAGAATTACCAAAAAATGAATTTCAGAATCGTAAAGACTTAGAGTTTCAGCTCTACAAAGTACGTATTATACATATACTGTTATATAAAATATTGGGTAAATGCTTAATTAAAGTATTTCATAATTCATCGCTCTCTGATTATTTTCCAATATTTGAATTTCTCGGAAACATTGAATCCCAAAATCTTAGAAAAAGAAGTTTTCCTAAAGATTGTTTCAAAAAATTATCTTTGGAATGCCCAAAAATAGACTATAGTTTTATATTGTGTATTATTTGGATTTCATTGCTGAAGAGTGGTTACCAAGTTACATCTTTTGACATCATTGAATGGGTAAAAGTTGGAAAAATAGATATATTTAAATCTGAAAATGCAATTCCAAAATGGCTTAAAGATGCAGGCTTCAAATGGGATAACGATAATAACTCTATTACTCAAACTAGATCAATTACACAAGTTTCAAAAATTCCAAGTCCCGCAGATCTTGAAAGAATAATCAATTTTTTTTCAGTATCAATTAATGTGGTTATTCCACCTTTTAATGTTCCAATCATGATCCACAGAATTTTGTCAAACTGTAATTTATTTGGACATAGAGGAGGAATTTCAATACAGCCTCTTTGTATTCGCCTTTGGGAATTTTTATTCAAAGAAGGCAATATTATCAAATTTTTTAGTAAATTGACAGTTGTACCATCCATCATAATTGTTATTTCAAGATCGATTTGGCCAATTTTTGTATATCATCCTATACCTAATCCAAAATGTATTTTAGAAAATTTACATTTTCATAATGAATTATCAAAATCTAATGTATCTGGTACTGTAGGATCTCTTAATCTTGACTTTGGGTTTGATGTAAAACTATCATCTTGGATTTTAAAAATTAAAGAAAATCAATTTTTTTTGGAAGAAAAAATCCGTTTCTATTCAATCCTCAATGGCATTGAATGGAGTGGGATTTTTGCAATTAATTGGCTTCATAATTACTTATTAAACATGCCTACACCTTCCATAAACGTAAATGATATATTTAAAAAGTCAAATACAAAGAGTAATGAATTTATTATTGAAAAAAAAGGAAGGCCAACAATAAATTTAAGAGGTAATTTCTTCAACTCAATAAGAAAGAGAAGGCAAGGTATAAAGAAAAAGATTGGAAAAAGTAATTGGTCAGGAATTATGCCTTCAGAACCAAAAAATTGCGGATTTTATTCGTTTGACAAAAAAAAAATTAGTATATTTTCTAGATACCTACCTTCTAATAGAGAAATATTCCACTCTATGTTGTTTAGATTTGTGAACAAGTTAAATATATTTTTTGATAATGATATTTTACAATCATGGGATTTATTTGATGACGACGAAAAGATTCAACTTGTTAGTATTTGGGAAAAAATTTTATTAACGAGTAAGGAAACGGAGAACTCTAGCATTCTTAAGGGTATCATTGAATACAACTTTCCTTCGGTTGTATGTTCGTTATTCCCAGTATTAATAGACAATAATTTCTTGAAGAACGAAGGTAGCTGTTTCAACAACATTGAATCTATTATCAATCATATCTTCAACTTGAAACTTAACTTCTTGAAAAAATTGTTTCAAGAACCCGGAATTTTTACTTATGTTGTCCCACCTTTGCCTCAGTTTATTCACTCCAGACAAGTGCATACTAATTCTGAGGCATCTTTACCAACACCATATTCTATTTTGCTGTTGGAATTAGCTAAAATAACTGGAGAAAACTATTTAAATATTCACAATTGTGTTATTAAAATTGAAGAAATATTACGAGAAAGGCTAGTAAAAGAAGGTAATTTCTAGATTTTAATATGATTGATGCCACGCCTTTCCAAGCCCTTTACCTCTAAAAACCTGCTTATTCATTGACTTTCCTAAAATTTGCTTAAGAACCTTACACTTACTCATAACTTTTTGTAAATCATGTTTCAGATGTATGTATGACTCACTAATTTTATTTATTGAGTTACTTCTAATATTTAGTGCTCCATTTGAAATAGCTGTGCTTTCTAAGTAATCTAATATAGTTACAATTTCAATTATTGATAATTTTACTTTGTGAGATGATGAACTTAATGTTCCTTCACAAAATGCATTTAAATCAAGAGCTCCAATTGCATTGGCATCAACCAAAAAATCTAAATAGGAAACTGAAAAGTCAACGCTGTAAGGCGGGCCACAAAATTCCGACAGCTTTATTGTAAAATCTCTAATTAAGGTTTTATCTAGATATTTAATCCCAACCTTACTCATATAAGCGAGTACTGCTCCGTATAATCCACCCCCAATCAGATAAACAAAGAAGTCAATTATCCAACGCCTTTTTTCAGACTTCGTTGAAGCTAAAGAGTTAATTGTGCACATGGTACTCGATGTTTGATCTTGTAAACCATGTTCCAAACATAGTCTGAGAAGGTGAAAAACGCAGATCCTTTTCTTTGGGTGCCATTGAGTAATGTGCTTAATAATTACAACTATTGATGAAGAAAGAGTAATGAGTGGATTTCTTCCATTCATTTCTGAAAAAAGGAAAATTTCGATATACCTCAATACAGCGCTTGCCCCAATCGGTGTTGTAATCAAATGATCTAGGTATGCCCATTTTAGCTCATCTTTTATTAAATTATCATGAATTATATTGTAAATTCGAAATAACTCCTTCCTAGCTCTATTTTTAAATCGATCACATAAATCCCTTATATTTTGAAATTGCTCCTTCATCTTTTTCGCTTTATTTTTTGGTAATAATTGTAGCGATCCTAAAATCTTTTGAGTATGAACGTTCCGATAAATGCATGAATCAATTGTGCTCCTACATCCGATTGTAGAGTCTGTTTGTTTTTTTGGCTCTACTGATATTGAACCTGGATTCCTTGTATTGGTTGTGTTTTTCATTTTGTTCGGAAGCCAACAATGGTTTTTTTCTTTTTTCATAGAACTATTCGATTCTGAAATCGAGTCAATTGAATTTGATGACTCCGAAGAAATAAAATCAGAAAGTGTGTCAACATTGTATTTTATCCTCTCATCGCACTCAAATTCATCTTCAGAATTACTCCAAATATCTTGAATTGAATTATTAGCATGTGAATTAACTTCTTTTGTAGTAATATTCCACTCCTTTTGTTCTTCTAAAAATAAAAGCAATTCGTATGGTGAATAGACAGATAATAACAAAAGTAAATCAATTGTTTTGCTTTGCTCTTCTGGAGTCAGCCAAATGCTTTGGTTTACAAGAATATCAATTAGTGTATCTAATAGTGCGCTTTCTCTCAATGCATCCATTGGTGGTCGTTCTGGGCCTATTTTCAATCTTTGAATTTCATCTGAACCAGGGATATCACCCATTCTACTTACAGATGGCATGTCAAAGATTGTTTCATTGTAAGAATTGATGTCGCAATTAGAATTTTTTGTTTCATGTTTTTGTGAACCGAAAGTATTATTTTCGGAATCGCTTGAACAATCGCTGATTTTCTTTTGAAAGGTTTCTGATATATCAATAGATGAGTCCTCATTTTTATTCAAGCAATTCGTCTGTAGAAAACTCTCTAAAGAGCAGTTTCTTGGAGAAATATTCAATTCTAAGTCTCTAAGAGAAAATTGTAAAGATCCTAAAGATGCCCATTCTTTGGTGTTGGCAGAAATTTCATTTTGAGTGGAGTTAAATCTTTCATTTGAGTTTTTCTTAATGGATACATCTGAGTATTTTTTTTCTAAATCTATCTCGTTGTCTTTAGTATTTTTAATTCTTTTTCTTTCATAAAGGAGCATTTGCAAAGATTCAAACCTGTCAATTATTCCGCTCAGCATATCGTAAAGTGAAGAAATTTGATTTGGGTTCATTGAAAATTTAATAGCTGACTCAAAACCTCCTAATCCACCGTTAGCTGATCCTTTTTCTTCCATTGTAGATATATCCATCTTGAAAATCGTCTTACACAATTTGAACAATTCAGGAAAATTTGTTAAGTTTGTAAATAAAAGATTTAACTGAGCGACTCTTGGTTCTTTTAATGTGACTCTTACATAGTGATAAAGCATTTGGCTCAACCTTCGACATCCCGAATAATCGCCTCTCCAAACAATCATATAGTGTAGTAATGCTTGTGCATAAAAATATGCATTTTCCGATTGGCTAAATGTGGAGCAAATTTCTTGAATAATGTTAGAAGTATAATAATCGCTTGAATTATTCCTCCCATCAATAGAATATAAAGGATTATTGATTGTTCCACTTAGTGGTAATAAATTTGTACCTTGTAGCGCTGCCTCTATTGTTTCATCAATTAATAAAAAGTCTGCAAGCAATTCCGTTACGTTTTTAGTAAATACACTAAAGTTACTTGTTGAAGAGAAGTTCATTTTTTTTGGCAAACAATCGATATTTGGATTTGTCTTAGAAAAGTTATGTAAGTCTTGTAAAAAAGCTAATAAAAATTCCGACTTTCTATTTTTTGCGAACAGCTTTTGAATAGAATTTACAACCGCAGGATGTTTCATCAAACTCCAATAACAAGGAGGTGGCTGCCAACCGCCTTGCCCAAGTAGATCTCTATTGTTGTCCATATATTTCCTTAAAGTTTCTGTATTAAAATACCTTTCAATGAGCATGGCCATTGGTTCGACCATATTTTCCGAAAATAAAATTTTGTCAGAATTACTTCTTCCAGTTTTCTGTGTTTTTATTTTTTTTTTAGTGTTGATTTTGGATTGGGCTGGCGTAATATAATTAATACCTATAGTGCCACCATTGTTAAATGAATCTGATTTATAATCCAAAATATCTATCCATTCAGACAAAATCTGGCACATAGGTGCATAGCCTATGTAATTTTGCACTATTAAACTAAGACATTCAGCAATTAACTTCTGTATGTTAAAGGAAGAATCTTGCTGATTATCTTGAAAAGGATGTGTTCCAGATAGTTTATTATTTTCTGAAAATGATTTAAATGTGATATATGTTTGAATACTTTCTATTATATCATCGTCCATAATAGAGTCTAGTGCACAAATATTCTTTTTTGCATTTTCATACTCTTCTTTTGATATATTCCCCCCAATTAGTTTGAAATTTTCTGATATACTCATATATTGTTTCTAAGAATTTCATTTCTCCAATTAAATTGTCTTAATTTCCATTAAAATGAAGTTCTCCCCTCCAACAAATAACCTCCCGGCAATAATGAAAAATTATCAATATGAAATAAAATAGTTTTTGGTTACTGAATAATCAAATGTGGTATAAATGGAAATGGATTCGATCCAAACAAATATTAGTTTTAATCCATTTAGAATTGAATCTTTGATTGACGATCATACGGCAGTTTCATTATATAGAGGCATTTATGAATGTCTTGAATTAATCAAATGCGGAGAAACTCACAAATTAAGTTTTGAATTTTTATATAGAACATGTTATAGACTTACAATAAACAACTATGGTGGAATGCTATATTGCGGTGTTTTGGATTTTATTGTAGAGATGCTAGGAAAAGAAAGAAAAGATGAAACTATAGATGAAATTGTGAATTTTTGGAAAACTTTTGAAATAACGATGGATACTTTACATGATGTATTGATGTATTTAGAGAAGAATTTTATTATTTCAAATACCAAGGTTCCTATTAAAACTGCTGGTATGTCAATTTTTTTGAAGTATTATCTTTTTTCAAGTAATAGGATTGTAAATGTTATCAATTATGTACTTGGACAGTTGAATTATATTAGAAAATCAAAAAAATTAGATATAAATTTTTCAAAAGAAATTAGATTTATTGTCGAAAAAATATCAAATCTTCCTTCAATTGAAATAAATATTAAGAGTTTACCAGAAGATATAGTTGATACTATCAGGTTTAATGAAGTCTGCTGCCAAAGTAAAATTATAGAAGATGACGAGCTCATTTCATTAAAGTCCAAAATCCCAGTCATTAATGATGCTTACGATAATAAAATACTTATCTTTACTTATAAATTTAATCACAGAGCCCCAGAATATAACTGGAGAGACTTTACCATTTTCAATCAATTCTTTATGCCATCCTTTATAGCTAAATCTAGGGAATATCATGAAAAAGAATTTGAAATATCTCATACTTTGGATAAAGATTCAATTTTGCAAATGAGAAATTATTTAAATAAATGTGAAAAAAACTACATGTTTGAAAAAATGTTAGTTGAAAATTGTCTAGTTTTTCAAGTTTGGGAAGAGCTTATTAAAGAGATGGATAGGATTTGGATATACCCTTTTTTTGAAAGATTTTTAAGTATTAATTTGTTCGAGTTTTTTTTGATTGGAACCAAAAACGATCTTCAACAGTTATTTAGGATTTTAAGTCGTGTACCAGAATGCCTAGAAAAATTAAAAAATTCTCTTAGGCAATTTTTCTCGATGAGATTAGACAAGATATTCCCAGTTGATGAGGTGTTTATTAATGATGGATTTAAGAAATTCATTAATGAAATTCATCTATTTAAGTTTAGAAGTGAATTTATTTTTATAGAATGCTTTAAAAATAATAGCATGTTTAACCAAGTTTTAAGTGTTTCTTTCGAAGACTTTTTTCTCAATAGAAACGCAGCGACAGCAATTAATTTGATGGTGAATGGATTTGACATTGTACTTAGATCTTTGTACAATGATAAAGAAGTTGATGAAAATAACAAACATCTGGACACTCTGTTTTGGTTATTCAAATATATTTCTAATAAGAGTTTGTTTGAGGTAAAATACAGAACTCTTTTATGTAAGAGATTAATGGAATTTGATGTAAATAAAAGAGATATAGAACAAAATATAATAACAAGATTAAGGGGAGAATGCGGCCACGGGTATACATTAAAACTTGAAGGAATTTTGGCAGATATGATGCAATCGGAGGTTTTAAATATAGAGTTTCAACAAATTACTAATGAGATTTCTGATCTCTCGAATACTACTATTAATTACAAAGTAATAACTCCGAACTTTTGGATAACTCATCCATATATTAACTTTTCTTTCTTAAATAATCTTAATTGCAAACTAGATAGCTTTACACAATTTTTTTATTCAAAATATGAAAGAAGAAAACTTCAATGGCATTTTGGAGAAGGTAGTGCAATTATTAATGTTAATCTTAAAAGCCGATTTAATAAAAGTTTTACTATTGAATGTTCGACCATTCAAATGTTTATATTAGATATTTTTAATACATTTGACTTTATTTCTTTTGAGGAAATGCAGAAGATTATCGGATGTGGCGATATAAATCTATTAAAACATAACTTATTGCGCCTTGTTTTTGAGAATGAACCTTTATTAAACATTATTCCGATAACGAGGTGGAAAGAAATGACAATAAGCAACAATAATTTAAATGAAAATAAAGGAACGTTTGGAACGACAGAACTCAACATTGGCCCAAAGGAACATTTTTCTACAAACAAGAACTCATTAATAACTTCAGTTTCTCTTACTGACATTATTTGCATTAATAACGATGCAAATGTAAAAGCTAATTCTATTATCAAATATAATTATGACTCTCTAGATCTTAATTATGAAATTAAACAAAATTTTGACTCCGAAGGTTCTTCTATACAAGACAAAGGTTATATTATTGATTCAATTATAGTTCGAAATCTAAAGAAAAATAAGACCCTTCATATTGATGATATTACCAGGAGGGTGATTAATCATAATTACGTACTACTACATGGAAGTACTGAGCTTATTGTTGAGAGACTAGAAATGCTCTGTCAAAAAGAGTTTGTTTCTAAAGATTTATTTTCACAAAACTTATATAGCTACGTTCCATGAATAAATACAAAAATTAACAAGTATTTTCAGCGATCTGTGACTTTCTTGCAAGTCTTCGTTCTTTTTTTCTCATAAATTTCATCTTCTTCGCAATAATTTGCTCTTCAGACAAGTTTGAGTTTTTTCGCTTCTTATTTTTTCGATTTGATTGTTTGTTGGGAGTCAAGTCGGAGCTTAATGCACTTTTAGAGTTAATATCATCTGTAACTGTATCTCCATCCGTCAAATTATTAAGAATATTAAATTTTTCTCTTATTTTCCTTGCGTATTCCTGTTTTTTTTGCCATTTTTCTACCATATTTAGATGATGTTTAGATTTGATGTGCTTATCAAGATCAGACTCATTAATGATTATTTTTTTGGGACAGAGAATGCATTTAAATTTCCCAATAAAATCATAATCAACGGAATCAATGCTTTCAGTTTTTATGTCTTCACTTTTCAATAGTGATTCTGAATGCTCTCTATCGTTATTCGGGGATTCATCTGAAAAGTCATCTCCATAAACTTTATTTATTTGCTTTTCAATATTTCCACGTAAATATTTACAATTTAATGAGTTTGAAAGCAAATCTGACGAAAATAATGCAACTCTCTTATACATTTTATCAATTTTGACAATTAATTTAAATATTTGTAAAGCGCCGCTTTTATAAAAAATATTTTTAATCTAATTATCTAATATAGATGAGGCTCGTTCACTAAGTTTTTGATAAATACGAAGTTCTTTTAAAATAGACAATATTTTTGCTATAGAAAAACTATCGTTCTCAAATTCTTTTTCTAAAGATTTAATACAACTATCGATCTTAAATTTGTTCTTTTTTGATATTTCGTCAATGTCTGTAATATTAAAACTAGAATTCGAAATTTCCATAAGTTTGTCATCTATCTCAAATATCTGTTCTAATAAACTTGAGCTTACTGGAATTGTATCCATAATATTTATTAAATTATCTCTTGTAATGTTGCTCTTCAAAGATATCAATAATAGAGCTCTTTCAAATGGATCGTTCAAAGTGTTGTATTGTTTTATGATATGAATAGAAATACTTTCGTTTACATTGTTACTTACATCAGGATGCAATTTTCTCATTAGTTCTTTATAACTTAAATCAACACTCTTCTTGTTTATTGAAAATTTATTTTCAAGACCAAATAACTGAAATGCATTCATGTTTAAAATCCCAGATAAATTTTCTTCATTTAAATGTTTAAAAGTTTTTTTGATATCTGAATATTTGCTTTTATCTCTCAAACATTGATTCGTTTTAAAATTTGAATTTAACAGTAGATAAGAGGAAGGGAATTGTTTAAAATAAGAAACTGAAATTTTGTAATTTAGAGTTAACTTTGATATTAAACCTAAAGCTGAAAGTTTTTCATTGCAAATATTAAAGATCATTAATTATATTAGTATTAACTAATTTAGATTGGCGCTAGACAAAATTAATTAAATAAGTCTAATTCAATAATTGAGTTAATAATGAACTCAAGTTTTGAATACCAGCTAAACCCATTAACACTTACTTCTAACCAAAATTCATTACCTCAAATTGTAAATATTTCTCATCTATCTAATGGCCGGAAGGATGAAATTTGTAGATATATACATTTCATTAAGAAAAGTAACTCTACAAAGCGATGCTTTCAAAGACTTCCACCCGCAATTAGGCGTAGGTCAATGTCATATAATGTTTATAGAGCACCAAGGAAAATCAGATCAACTCTTTCATACGAAATGGCCAAAGCGCCTCCAAGGATTACAGGAAAAAGAAGAAAAGAAAGGAAAAAGCTGCCTTGGATAAGACGAAACCTTTTACTTAGGGCCATTAATCGGGAAAATTTTTGTGGAAAAGAAATTCCCCCATTTAATATAAGAAATTCAAGTGATTTAAGCACTGCATTTCGAAAAAAAGGACAAAGAAGTACAAAACTGCCATTTAATCAGTTTAAGTGGATGGAATCGCATTTGTATCATTCAAAAAGATTCAAAATGTGCGATGCCTTTGGATACAAATTGCCGATTTGCTCAACCTCAAAAAGAAACAGAAAAATTTATAGAGCATTTAAACATGGATTTGTTGTTCACGATTCATCATATTTACAGCTATTTGAATTAAGTGGTGTTATAGAAGATATTTCCATATTATTCAAGCTTTGTAATTTTAATATTGACTTTTTATTTAGCAATGATTATTTTAATACCAGCTATCGTGGAGGTGGGTTTCTTTTTAAGCTAAAGGATAATATACTGGATAAAGTTTCTATAAATACATTATTTCCTGAGAAAACACATTTTTATTCTTGGGAAAGAATTGCCCCTATTGAGTTTTTATGGTCTCCATTCTGTAAAAATTGCGGTTACAGTAAATCTCTTTGGGTTTGGATACATCCTATTGCTTCTCATCAACAATTTTTTTATTGGGAAAAATGCATTGAGATACTTAATCTAAATATTTGCATAAACCTGGTAGAAGATGTAAATAGATTTGAGTTTAGAGGCCCAAAATCTTTGAATTTTATTGAATCATTTAGTTCCAAGCATCCCCTTTCACAAATTGAAAAAATTGTGGCTGAACAAGATTTTGTGAATAGTATTAACATTAAAGTACCACTAACATACAGTTCAAATAAATTGCCTAATGAAGTCTTGAAGCCAAATAAATATCCAGCTTTAAAAGATAATTTTTTGGGATGCTCGCTTTTTTGCAAGAAATATAGAGAAGCTATTCGAAACCAATTTTTTTCTTTAAAAAATTTATTATATAACAAGCAAACAACAAAATATGATAAACATCATTCTCCATTAATCAATATACTAAATTGCAGAAGTAGAAAAAGAAAGAATATAAAAACCCTCCTTTCAAACATTATGGAAAGGAATGAAAAGCTTAACTCTTCCCTAGGGTCAAATTCAAGTAGAAAAAAAACTCAACAGAAATTCATTATCTCAAAAGCGTTAATTATTATTCACCAAGGCTCAAACTTTGGTTTTGATCTTGTTTTTCCGCGTGGATTAAATTCATCATTGATGTTAAGATATATGCACTTTTATTCTGCACAAGTTATTGGGATTGGAGAGAGAAGAAAACTATTCACTCAATTTGGAATTCCAATGTTCCCATTTGATTTCATTGAAACTTTAAGTAACCAAAAATTACAGATTTCGAACCCAATTTATACTGATTCAAAGGAGTTCTTTGATGAATTATCTAACGAGGTAATTAATTTTACAAACTTTTTAAAAACCCCACCAAGTAAAAGGATAAACTATTTTTTTAATAAAATTGAGTTTCCTTTTCTCATAAATTGGAATAAAATATTGAATTGTTCATGCGAAGAATCTTTTACATTTCAAAATAACTTCCTAACACTTATTCAAGTTGTTTCAACTTCAACTGTTAATAATCCGGATAAAATTACAGAAATTGAAAATTACAATATATTTGTCGCTAGGGTTGGATACAGAGGAACTAGAAAAGAGTATGAAAATGCATCTTCTTATATTTTAGAAAACCCAATAATGAAGCTAAGAACTTTAGTGCTAGTGAAAATTACATCATCACGTAAAATAAGTCATAAAGCACATATTTACATGTGCAACAAAGATGACATCAAAGAGATTGAAAGGAAAAATTATTTGATTGAAGAGCCTAATAAATATGGAAAGATGTCTTTGAAAGAAAATGCAACAAATCAACTTGAATTTTTAAATTTCAGTAACCCCGGTTTTTCCACAATGAGGAAACTTGTGGGTATTGTTACAAGCGGAGGATATTCCATGTTTTTGAGAAAAGGAATAGGATTAGGATATATTTCGCTTTTCTCATTTGATGAATCTTGTCTAGAACAAAACAAAGAATCATTTTTCTGGATTAGAGACCGCTGCCTTAGATATACTCCTGTTAATATAGAAAAATTCAGTGCAACAAATCTTCATTTCAATATTTATTGAGTTTATAACAATTTAATTTTAGGTTTTCTTTTCATTGATGAAACTTTTGACAACAATAACTTTGGGGATTTAGTAGATATTAAGTACGCTTTGGATTTAACAGTTTCAGATGATTTACTTTCTTTTTTACACTCGACAAAATGTCTCGGAAGACTAATGATATAACTTTTTGTGTACTCCTTTGGTAAGGTTGATGAATAGTCTCTAACATATTTGTATAATTTGTTTTCAATTTTATTATAAAGAGAAAACCTTGTAGTGGGATGATTCCAACCTTCTTCCAATTCAAGAATGGTGTCTATGCCTTCTTCCTGAGAATCAAGCATCACTTGGAATGTTGAGCAGTAGTTTATGTCTAAAGGTATAATGTCTATTATCGATACGGCTGTGACATTTTGTTTTATCGGATGCATTAGTTTTACTTCTTGACCATCAGTTTCTATCGTATCCCTCTCCATGCAAACAGGCTGATTGACAATATCACATTCATTTGCTTTATTTCCATAATAAACTCCAATTATTTCCTCATCTATTATTGCCAAGTCATCTGATGATATATGATTTTTATGAGAGGGATTTTCAACTGCATCTTCAGCTTTAATTGAATCACTTGAAAAACCTGCATTATGTCTAGGGATCATATTTATTTGAAAATTGTGTGTACACTCATATAGAGTTGTAAGGTATTCTTGAATACTGGCTTGGTTAATTGGAAAATTAATATATTCAGGTTCAGATGATAAAAAAGGTAGTTTAATTAACCCCGAAAAAAACTCATGTTTATATGGGAATGGCATATTAGAGTCTGATAAATTTGCAGATGAAACCTGAAGACTCTTACGAAAATAATCTGCAACATTATGATTTATCTTGCTTCTTAATTGCATTTGAAAGAGAAAATTGGCTAAAAAAAAAAACTAAAATTTTGGCTCCACAAATATGCGCCTTGAAAAGTTTAATCATGTAATTATTGACATTTATACAAATTAAATCTGAGCAAAATAATTATTCTGTTGTTTATCAATTTATCTCTGAAAATAATTTGTTAAAACTTGCAAACAATCAATTTCAGTTCAAGAATAATACTGGATATACAACTAGCGCCCAAATTTATTTTTATATAAAAAAACACGCAAAACGACAAATAAATCTCCTTCATGATAAAAAATAAATGTCAACAAACCAAAAAACTAGAAAACTTGACAATTACTGTAATGTTTGCGGAAAAGGATTTATTAACAACGAAAAGCATGCACAACATATTTTAAATTTTCATGTCACTTGCAGTGAAGAAAATTGCAACTACTCCGCACCAAAAGAAATAATGCACTTTCATAAACTAAAACATATTACTAATAATGAAGGTAATAGCATTACAGAATCAATTGAAGAGATTGAAAAATGGTTAATATGTAGGAAAATGAAGTTTCCTAAATCTGTATGTTTAAAGAACCATTCAATTAAAAGTCAAGGTTCAAACGAGATTCTGCAAGACAATGACAAGAAAAAATGTCAAAGTACTCAAATTTCTGCACTGGAACATTACATAAGGATAAATATGAATAATCAAATACCGTTTTCCCATTCTGAAAAGCTAAACAAATTTTTAAATAAAAATAATATTAATTATAATTCTAACTTTAAGTTACGTAAAAATAATATGTATGGGAAAGCCCTTCAAGAAAATAAAAAAATACAGAAATCTCTTTTATTTAAACTATTTAGAAGCGAGATTCACATATACGAAAAGAAAATGATATCCGCCATTAATCATATAATAGAACGTTTTCATTGCAAAAATCTTTTGAATTAACGTCGAATCAAATATAATTGCTTTATTATTATTCATAAGCTTCTTCTTAAAATTAATGACGTCCTTCCACTGCTTATAAAATCATCATTCTTCTTACAATTATCAGATAATTTCCTATTCACAGCTTTCTTATTCATTTTAAATTTCTTTCCTTCAATCGCTTTACTAATAATGTTTTTTTTATTAACTATAATTTTATCCTTCTTTGAATTAAGGAGAGATACCTCTACTGGAAGTTCATTCTTGAAACTAAAAGTTGTATCTATCCACGATTCTATGTTCAAGTCTTCATCTAGGGAGTTTCTAAAAGTTATTTCGGAAAGATCCATTTATAAATGTTTTTTATATAACTATTAAACTATCCCGCGGCAAAATATTTGAGATAATTGAGTTACAAAATGAATTACTATATATAATTCATAACATCAAAATAAAAATTTAGGTGTACTAAGATATGGATTAGTATTATAAATAATCTAAGGTAAACCTTATATTTATTATATCAAATTGTTTCAGTTGTCAATACTGAAAAACTGCCCGTTATTCACCTGTGTTGCAATTTTTGTTTCAAGCGCTAGTGTCCTAAACATGCTTGCAATATTATCATGTGGATTACCATTATTTATTCCGAAGGGTGAATAGCTTCCTGTTGAATTTATGTTTCTATCTTCGTCATTAATGCTTTGGGCTCCCATTGTCTGCATCCCTAAACTTGGAAAACTACTCGCGACTAAGTTTATTTTGGTTTGTGAAGATCTTTTCAAGTCTTGAAGTGCAACTTTTTTTCCTCTTCGCCCAATATTTGGCATTTCATTTGTGCTTGATAAGGATTCAGAAAACAACCAAGAAATAGCACGCCTAACCTCTATTAAGTTTTGTGAAAGAAATTTTATAGTGGAAACTTTTGAACACCACTTAATATGATATTCAGCATGAGGGCCACAATAAAGTACCACCCCAAGAAAATTTGACAACTTTTTTTTTGATATTTCTTCCGCCAACCTCTCATTCAGAGCTACATCTGCAGATGTAACAATCAACCTTTTACAACCATCCAGTTCATTGTTAACATCTAATAACACCTTACAATTATCTGCAATGAAAACATACGCTCCAAGCGCCTCTACTTCTTCTTTGAAATTTTTTGCAACATTAATCCCTAAATTTGCTCTTAAAAATAATACAATCGACTTTACTTTGCTTTTAACTTTTACTTCACTGCTGTGGAAATAATTTGTAACAAAATTGGAATTAATTAATGAAGGCAGAAAATTATCCTTATAATAATCATGGTAAGTGTAATCAGCATCATTTACATGATTCTTTCTGTTTATATTTGTGCCGATATTTGATGGTATGCATTCTTCAAAATATTTAGTGTTTTCTACGCTATTGAAGTTAACCCAATTATTAATTCCATTAATTTCGTTTTTTTTATTTAAAATAGATGAGATATCTTCGTTGTTATATGTACTATCACTATAATAGTAACAATAACTCTCAAAATCAAGGTCGACTGTATTTCCTGTGGGTAAAGATAGTGCCAATGTTTCATTTTCCGAAATATCCTGGCTAAATGAGTTTAAATTAATTAGTTTTTCAATATTAAAACCTGACATATCTTTATTCTTCTGACTTATCTTTATTATTATTTATTGAAGATTTTTCGTAGAGAAAGTTATGCAACTTTAAAAGTATTGCATGCGAAATTTTGGTGCATGCACGCACATGACAAGAAAAATACACTTTTTTCAGAAGTTAGAAATGAGTATAACTTCTTAGAAATGTTTATAGCTCGTAATTGATAAATATTAAATAAACCTAAATCTTCCGTTTCTCCAATTCCAGGTTTATAATTAAAACATAATTATTTTGGTGTTTGTGTATTAATTCCTTGTGTCAGTTAGCTAGAGATATTTGAACTAGATATTGAAGAATGTTTGTCCTCACAACTATCAAAATGTGAATCAAATGAACTACAACTGCAGGTTTCGGAACATTCATCGCTTTCATTACTTAATATTGGACGGCTCCCGAGCCTGAACCAAGGTAAAATTGCTTTGTTAATCATTGTTTGTAAACTTTTTACATTATCAAATTCCCCAGAAAAAGATTGATCCAGTACCACATCTTCACACTTTTCAAAATTGTTAGGTTGATATATCATCAGAATCAACGGAATTATATATTTTCTTATTATGTTTTGGAATGCAGAAATAGGATCATTTCCGCAAGAAGATGCTTCACCGCAATAAAGCAATATTTCCTTAAATTCCCAATAGTCTAAACCTTTTGGATGAGTAATAACGGCAGAGTAACATCTTTCCAATTGAATAGGAGTGATATATTCCTCAAAATTCCCTCCTAGTAAACCTGAATCATTCATTAAATTGTAAAATTGACGATAAGAAAGTCTATCGCTATTGGGCCCTGAATAATAAACAAAGATCCTATATAATTTCTTATCATCCTCTTGATTAATGCTTGTGAGTGCTACTAAAATTTCTGACTCTGGGTCTGTGCTTTTTTGAATTTTTTTTTTTTGAAGGTTTTTCTTCTCGCTTTTTTTGAAATCTTGTTGATTTAGTTCTGCCAGCTCGGGTTTTACAACAATTTCCTGAATTCTTAGCTGATCTTGTATATTATAAACATTTAAATAATCTAATTCTTGATTTTGTTGTTCTTCATTGGAAGGATCATTTAATCCCTTCTGGATGTTAGTTAAATTTAACTCTTGTTCTATGTCACAATGGCAACTAGCATCTGCTACAGAAAAAGTTGCATCAACTGCTACAGTATTTACACTTTGTTCTATTTGGATAGAGTTATCTCTTAATTCAGCCTTGATCTGTATATCTTTATCTTTTCTTTGCAATGTTGGATCATTTACTTGAATGGATCTTTCAGACCTAACCAACTTATTAGAAATTATATCAGCATAATCACAACTAAGTAAGAAAGAAACCACTAAATTCAACTTTTCATCTTCAGTTGCTCCAATAGATCTGAATTTAAATTGAGAAAAGCGATGTAAGAGCTTGAGAAATAAATTATACTCAATTTGTCTCTCCTCAGTAGGTAAGTTCTTTTGGCTTGAAGGAAACATCCTACCCAAAATATCAATAGGTTTGCTTTTATGATAAAGCTTACTAAAATGAAGCATGCTTGCAAATTGTTTACACTTCAGATATACTGAGTTATTCGAAAAGTAGTAAAATAAACTTTCTAGATCCATATTTAATTTACATGGGACAGAAATAATAACTTCATTATTTTCATCTTTAAATACTTTAATTAAATTCGATCTTAAGTAGATGTCATTTTCAACTTCCTTTTCTAAATTTTGATTTCCTATAATATTTAACTGATAACCAGCCTTTTCTATACTGAATGAATTATTTTTTTGTGTATGTTCTTCACTTAATTGTATTTTTTTTTCTTCAAATACTTTAAAATTTTCCGAATCCTTATTTTTTATACTATCAAAATTTTCATTATCTACCTTATTTTTCGTATGAGAATCAATAATTGATAGAACAATACTTTGAGAATCTGATCTGTCTAATAATGAAACTTTCCCTAATTCATTTGTAGGATTGTTTTTATTCCTTAAACAATTTGAATTATATTTAATCGTATTGTTTGATTTTGCGGTATTAACAAAAGTCGAATTTAGACATTTTGAATTAACCTTATTAATACTTGATTTTTCGCAACTATTTAAACTAATTTGCTTGTTTGTTATTTTAGATTTCGAATTATTCACCTTAATATCAAGATTTTTTATTTTTAAATTTGGTTTGTTCCTATCAGGAGTTTCTGAACCAAGATTAGATGATTGACCATTTGACAAAAATAATGAAGAATAAAGAGAAGATTTCAAATTATTTGCGTTCATTTGAACAAACAACCCATTTATTTTTTTTCTTAAAATAAATTTGCACACAACAAAAAGGCACACAATCCACAATGAAAAAACATTTTAAAACAATTTGGAATCTAAAA
Source organism: Cryptosporidium meleagridis (assembly GCA_039657295.1). Lineage (NCBI taxonomy): Eukaryota > Apicomplexa > Conoidasida > Eucoccidiorida > Cryptosporidiidae > Cryptosporidium > Cryptosporidium meleagridis. The sequence continues at coordinate 709,998 of CM077709.1, forward strand.
TATTTTTGCAAGACTTTTGTAAATCAATGTATTGCTTTTTCAATGATCAGCTATTATATTACTTATTAGATTGTGTTTACAGAGAATTTAAGTTAATATTATTTACAATTCAATTTTTTCTAATAACTTTTCTCTATCAATCGAACCTTTAAATGTTCTTGGAATTTCCGTCTCTATAATTTTGTATGGAATATATGATTTTGGTATGTTAGAATAACTAAGCTCATTTCTTATAAACTGTTCAAAATTTTCACTATTCTCGAAGGGTTCATAAATGAATATTATTCTATCATCTTCTGAAATTTTATCATCCTTATTAGTGATAACTGTAGAAAAAAAATGTTTGGGGAATTTTTTTTTGTTTGAATTCTTTAAGGTAGTTACAATTCTATCATTAATTTCTTCAGAGCTGTATTTTACACCTCCAATTTTAATAATTGAAGAAGAGCGAGATATCCAAAATAAAAATATATTATCTACAAAAATACTATCTTTACAGCATGCGCAGGAATTTAGTTTTTCTTCAATAATTATATTTGGGTCTTTATTAATATGAGTTACCTGCCTTTCTTTACCTAATATGTGGACAGTCGATGACTCTGAATTGTTATTAATTCTCCCAGCAGTCCAGTAGCCTTGATCTCCTAATCCAAGATACCAAGGATGATTATCGCAAATAAATAACATATTATGATATTTTTGCGTGCTAAAACCAATTTTATTAATTCTGTTTGCTATTTCTCTTGTAATTAATATATTTTCGTGATTAATGTAACCATTCATTATAGTTTCCCCACGGCAAATAATGTGACCAACTTCAAATTCGCTTGTTGGAACAAGAAAGTTATCTGCATTAATGTCTATTGACTTTACAACAAAAACTTCTGCAAATGGTTGGATAGATCTGCCAATAAAATACCCATTTTTTTTTTTTGAGTTAGAGTGAATTTCATTGACATTACTTGTGATTCTTAAAGTTGCATTTAGTAGAGAATGATCCATCAATAAATCAGTTCCGCACAACTGTAAACATGTTTCCGTTGATCCAAATCTAATTCGTGGAAGTTTTCCATTCAATAATTTTTTAAATTCATTAATTAAATCATTTGATACAGCCGATGAACCAAAAAAGAAACTAACTGATGGATGAGATAAATTAGTCAATATTTCATTTCTATCTTCAAAATAATTATTTTCAACCATTGAAGAGAAATATTCGAAGTGTTTTGGAACCAAAGGGACAATCATGTTGAAGTTATTACCATAGTTACTTATTGAGATTTTGATTGTTTCGTTCAATATTTTCCAGTAAACTTTAGAATATTTATGAATTAATATCAACTTTGATGAGTTCCTAATGCAGTATTCAGTGAAACAAGTACTGTTTACATGATGCAATGGGTTTGTAATAACAAATATAGACGTCATGTTATTGTTATTATTACATAAAACGCTTAAAGTACTGATCATTCCTGAATAATTACCAAAAGTTAGCTCCGCTCCTTTAGGTCTTCCAGTTGATCCAGAAGTAAATACAATATTTCTAACCTTTGAATAAATTTCTGGCTTTAAAATCCCCATCCTATTTCCCATATTAGTTTTATTATTCGTTTCATTTCCTGAATAAATGCTCTCAATGTTGCTTAGATACTGATTAATTTTAGAACTCTGGACTTTTTTTGATTTATTCGCATGCTCATTAGCTTTATCCGTTTTAATTTGATTTGATTCCAAGTTTTCTAGATAATTTTCAGAATATATTATCTGAGAATCATTAATCAATTCACTGTTTGTAAAATTAGTAAAACATAAGTTTTTATTTACTGGATCCGAAAATAAAACCTGGTCTGAAGGCAGAAGAAAGATTCTTTTATCGTATTTAGTTGAAAAAGTGTTTGATACTTGATAAATAAATGACTTAGGAATATCAACATCAAATAGTAGAATCTGGCAATCAGCAACAGATAATTTATATGAGATAATTTCTGGATTATCAGCTGTGTAATTTAAAAAAACAGGTATAAAGGTGTTATCATTATAGCATACTTCTCTAAATATTAAGTCACCTATTTTATTTCCATCCCATAAGGTACCCACTTTAATTGCATTGATGTTACAGCTATTATTTTCTTTAATTTGGTTCAAATTTACAAATTGATTGAGCTTAATGGTCATAAAATGTTGAAAGTATTCAAACAAATCTTTTAAAATACAAATTTTCTCAAGCCCTTCACAGTTTTTCCTCCAATATTCAATACTGAACTCCTCTCTTGTTTTTTCGCATGTCTTCCTTTCTGAGTTATAAAATATTGAGTTGTACTCAAAATTTACATATTTTTTTTTGGTTTCTGTTGTACTTAGAACCTTCATTTTTATTTTGACAAAATTTTTGTTTAAATTGATTGTGAAAAACAAAAATACGCACATGGAAAAAATAATAAATTAAATTTATAAAATCGGAAACGAATAATAAATAATAGGTTGTTTATTCATTGATGTAATTGTCAATGATTTCTTGTGCTTCTGGTGTGATTTCGCTTTTCATAAGCGAATCCTCAAGAACTTTTAATTGTTTAATATCATTACATAGAGAAATCGCTATTTTTATATTGTTCAATTGAGTATGATTCGGTTTATTCATTTGCGGATTTATTATAGTATTTATTTTTGAATTTGAAACGTTATTCATCATTTTTATAAAGTTATCTTCGAAATTTTTGAGAGAGTATTGAGCTAATAAGTCTTTACCGATGTTATTAGTTTCGAAAAATAACTCAGATGCATTCCTATCTACTTTAGTGATCTTTTGGAAATCCAAATAAATTAAATTAGGAAGCATCCCTATTAAAATTGTTTTGTAATTAGGAATTTTTGTAATTGGATTATTAACCAATGATAACCTTTTCAAATTTTTAAGAAAGAATATTGCTGATATTGACTCTATATTTTTAATTTGATTATTTGTTAATACCAAACTCTCGAGATTTGGCAAACTCTTAGTAAATCCAGACTCTATGAATTCTATTTTATTATTGCAAGCAATAAAGGTTGACAGTCTGTTTAAATTTGAAATAAATCTAAGAGATGAAATTGAGTTATCGCTTAAGTCAATGCATTCAAACTGATCTTTAAGTATTCCAGTATTATCAAATGACTTAATCTTTGAATTTCTAATATTAAATGAATACGACTCATTTATCTTATTTAGAAAAATAGTTGAAAGTTGATTCAACAAGGTATCCATTATTAATAAATGTTTAAATTACTGTGATCTTATTTGAAGAAGTTGAACCATTTTTTCTGTTAAAACTTTTCGCGCTTCAAGTCATTAGCTGGGTCTAAAGCTAAGTTCCAAAAACTAACTTTCAAAACCAAGTATTGTGCATTCTAAAATTAAAGGGTTGCTTTTAATTGTTTACATTATTTTTATTTTATGTAACTAATCAGCTTATAAGATAAATGCTTCTAACTTATTTAGACGACCCAAAGTATGGATTTCAATAGCGTTCTTCAAAATGAACAAGCGAACCAAACAAATTTGGCAATAAAGCATATAAATTGGTCTAAACTAAATGAAGCCCGATATTGCAGACGCTCAAAAGTGAATGGAAGTCAGATTGTGAGAAAGTCTAAATTACCACCTGAACATTTAAGGAAACTAATTAATATTCATGGTGATATGTCTTCAAGAAAGTTTCAGAATGAGAAGAGAATTTATTTGGGTGCACTAAAATATATCCCTCATTCAATTTTTAAATTATTAGAAAACATACCAATGCCTTGGGAAAGAGTAAAGTATGTAGACTGTTTGTATCATATTAAAGGCGCAATAACTTTTGTAAACGAAATACCATGGGTTATTGAACCTATCTATATTGCGCAGTGGTCTACAATGTGGACGATGATGAGAAGGGAAAAGCGTGATAGAAAACATTTTAAAAGGATTCGTTTTCCACCTTTCGATGATGAAGAACCTCCAATAGATTATTGCGAAAATATCTTAGGTGTTGAACCACTTGATTCTATACAGATAGTTTTGGATGGTGAAGAAGATATGTCTGTGTATGATTGGTTTTATTTAGATTCAAAACAACAATTTAAGTATTTTCATAAAAAGGGGAATTATAAAAAACATAAATGGCATTTAACATTTGAACAACTTGGGACTCTTTATAGATTATCCATGCAAATATTGCCAATTTTATTAGAAAATAACTCTTATTATTTATTTAATAAAAATGCATTCTTTACTGCAAAAGCACTAAATATTGCAATTCCAGGGGGACCTAAATTTGAGCCACTAAATAATACTTCATTTGATGAGGATGATGATTGGAATGAATTTAACGATCTTAACCGAGTAATTTTCAGGTCAATCACAAGATCTGAATACAAAATAGCCTTTCCACATTTTTATAACTCATTACCTAAATTTGTCTCTACATCAGTCTATCATTACATAGTTAATGTATTTACAAAGCCGGAAAACCCGAATTCTCCAATATTTGAGTTCAATGAATATTACCATCCGATTTCTCCAAATATCTCCTTGTTGGAAAGTATTTACCAAAACGTTGATGAGGAAACATATGATATTAAAATTCGATTTAGCCCTTTTTTCCACGAATATAGCCTTGAAAGTAGTTCCACAGCAAATGGAATTTTATTATTTTGGTCGCCATTTCCTTTTAATGTTAGATCAAACTCAAGAAGAAGAAGTTACGACGTTTCGTTATTAAAAGAGTGGTATAAAAATAACAATATTTCTTCTGAGCAGCCAGTTAAGATCCGTATTTCACAACAAAAACTATTAAAAAACTGGATATTAAACTCTTTGCATAACAAGGCTGCAAAGAATTGTAAAAGACGTAATTTTTTAAAAATATTGCAAAATACAAAATTCTTTCAATCTACTGAAATGGACTGGGTTGAGGTCGGGCTTCAGGTATGCAAACAAGGATATAATATGCTAAATTTGCTAATTCATAGAAAGAATCTAACGTACTTGCATTTAGACTATAATTTTAATCTAAAACCAATTAAAACGCTAACCACTAAAGAAAGAAAAAAAAGTAGGTTTGGAAATGCCTTTCATCTTTGTAGAGAGATATTAAGGTTAACAAAGTTAGTAGTTGATTGCCACGTACAGTATAGACTAGGGAATATTGATGCATTCCAACTTGCAGATGGGCTACAATATATTTTTAATCACGTTGGGCAACTTACCGGTATATATCGATATAAATATCGAATTATGAGACAAGTTAGAATGTGCAAAGATATAAAACATATTGTCTATTATAGGTTTAATACTGGTTCAGTAGGTAAAGGCCCTGGAGTTGGATTCTGGGAACCAAGTTGGAGAATTTGGATATTTTTTCTTCGTGGAATAATACCCATTCTAGAACGTTGGATTGGAAATTTGTTATCTAGGCAATTTACAGGACGTCAGAATTCTAATCCATATAGATCTATTAGTAAGCAAAGAGTTGAAAGTCATTTTGATCTTGAGTTAAGAGCTTCTGTAATGCATGATATACTTGATATGATGCCTGAGCAACTTAGATCTAGTAAAGCACGCCCAATATTACAACATTTGAGTGAATCATGGCGATGCTGGAAGGCAAATCTTCCTTGGAAAGTACATGGAATGCCACCCGCAGTAGAAAATATTATTTTAAGATATATCAAATTAAAAGCAGATTGGTGGACAAATTCAGCTTATTTTAATAGAGAAAGAATTCGAAGGGGGGCAACTGTTGATAAAACTGTTGTAAAAAAAAATTTAGGTAGATTAACGAGATTGTACATGAAGGCAGAGCAAGAAAGACAAATAAGCTATCTAAAGGATGGCCCTTATGTATCTAGCGAAGAAGCTGTTGCAATTTACACTACTGCAGTTCATTGGCTAGAGAGCCGTAGATTTATTCATATTCCATTTCCTCCATTAAATTATAAGCATGACACAAAGTTACTTATCTTAGCATTAGAACGCCTAAAGGAAGTATATAGCGTAAAGTCAAGACTTAATCGTTCACAACGTGAAGAGTTGACATTGATTGAAAATGCCTATGATAATCCGCACGAAACTCTAGCTAGAATAAAAAGACATTTATTAACTCAAAGAACATTTAAAGAAACAAATATTGAGTTTATGGACTTATATTCCCATTTAATACCTGTTTATGAAATCGACCCATTGGAAAAAATTACTGACACATATTTAGACCAGTATTTATGGTATGAATCTGACAACAGAAAACTGTTTCCGAATTGGGTAAAGCCATCTGATAATGAACCGCCTCCATTGCTTGTATATAAACTATGTAATGGAATAAACAATCTTGATGGATTTTGGAAGTTTGATGATGACTCAGTTGGTCTTTTGGTTGAGACTCAATTTGAACAAATCATGGAGAAAATTGATTTAACTTTGCTAAATAGACTTTTAAGGTTAATTACTGATCACAATATTGCTGATTATATCACAAGCAAAAATAATATTAATGTAACATATAAAGATATGAATTATCTAAACTCTTATGGAATTATTCGTGGTTTACAATTCTCTTCATTTGTATGCCAGTATTATCTCTTGATTGTTGATTTGCTATTACTTGGATTGACTCGGGCAAATCAAATTGCAGGCTCACCAAGTCATCCTAATGAGTTTTTAAAGTATTCAGATAAAAAGATAGAGCTATCTCATCCAATTAGATTATATTGCAGATTTGTTGATAAGTTATACATAGTCATTAAACTTAGTAAGCAAGAAATAAAAGAAATAGTTCAACGATACTTATCTGAAAACCCAGATTTTAGCAATAGTCAAAATTTAATAGGATATAACAACAAGAAATGTTGGCCAAGAGAATTCCGCATGAGACTAGTTAAAAATGACGTAATTATAGGTAAAAGTGTTTATTGGGAACTATCTAATCGACTTCCAAAGAGTATAACTACATTGGAATGGGAAAGATCATTTGTTTCAGTATATTCCAAAAGTAACCCAAATCTATTATTTTCATTGGCTGGATTTTCAGTGAGAATACTTCCCACTTGCAGAATAGGAAAAAGAACTTTTGAAGCAAGCAATACATCTTTTATTGGTAATGAAGATTCCCAATATTATACTAGGGAAAGTACGTGGCAATTGAGCAATAATGTGACAAAGGAAATTACATCTTATGTTTTTTTAATGGTAGACGAATCAGAAATTAGAAATTTTGAAAATAGAGTTAGGCAGATTCTAATTACTTCAGGTTCTGCAACATTTACTAAGATTGCGAACAAGTGGAATACGTGCTTGATTGGGCTGATGACATATTTTAGAGAGGCAGTTATTTATACAGAAAAATTATTAGACTTGCTTGTTAGATGCGAAAACAAAATTCAAACTAGAATAAAAATAGGTCTTAATTCAAAAATGCCAACAAGATTTCCGCCTGTAGTTTTCTATACCCCTAAAGAACTTGGAGGACTTGGTATGCTATCAATGGGACACATATTAATTCCACAAAGCGATTTACGCTTTACTAAACAAACTGATTTAGGAACAATTTCACATTTCAGAGCTGGAATGACTCATGACCAAGATGAGCATATACCAAATTTATATCGTTATATTCAGACATGGGAAAGCGAATTTATAGAGTCTCAACGTGTCTGGCTAGAATATTCGCTAAAAAGGCAGCAAGCTCAGTTACAAAATAAAAGGCTTACACTAGAAGATATAGAAGATAGTTGGGATAAAGGAATTCCAAGGATAAATACTTTATTTCAAAAAGATAGGCATACTCTTGCTTATGATAAAGGTTGGAGAATTAGACAGATTTTTAGGCAGTTCCAGATATTAAGAAATAATCCTTTCTGGTGGACTCACCAGAAACATGACGGTAAGTTATGGAACTTAAGCAACTATAGAACCGACATGATACAGGCATTGGGAGGGGTTGAAAGTATTTTAGAACATACATTATTTAAAGGCACATACTTTTCAACATGGGAAGGACTATTCTGGGAGAAATCATCAGGTTTTGAAGAGAGCATGAAATATAAAAAACTGACAAATGCGCAGAGAAGTGGATTAAATCAAATTCCAAATCGTAGATTTACTTTGTGGTGGAGCCCTACAATTAATCGCGCAAACGTTTATATTGGTTTCCAAGTACAACTGGATTTAACCGGTATTTTCATGCATGGAAAACTTCCAACATTGAAAATTTCATTGATCCAGATTTTTAGGGCCCATTTATGGCAAAAAATACACGAGTCAATTGTAATGGATATTTGCCAAGTTTTGGATAATGAAGTTGATGCACTAGGGATTGAAATGGTACAGAAGGAGGCCATTCATCCTAGAAAAAGTTATAAAATGAATTCTTCTTGTGCGGATATTTTATTATTATCATCTTATAAGTGGGCAGCAACAAATCCTTCTCTTTTATTGGACAAAAAAGATGATATTTCTTCTAATTCATTAATTAACACTAATAAATTTTGGATAGATATTCAGCTGAGATGGGGGGATTATGATTCACATGATATTGAAAGGTATTGCCGTGCAAAGTTTCTCGATTATACTAGCGAGGCAATGTCAATTTACCCTTCTCCTACAGGAGTATTGATTGGAGTTGATCTAGCTTATAACCTTTATTCTGCATATGGAAATTGGATTCCAGGGCTTAAGGAGTTAATCCAGAAAGCTATGGCAAAAATTATGAAATCAAACCCTGCATTGTATGTATTAAGGGAAAGAATAAGGAAAGGACTTCAACTATATTGCTCTGAGCCCACTGAACCATATTTAAATAGCCAAAATTATAGTGAACTGTTTAGCAACCAAACTACCTGGTTTGTAGATGATACAAATGTATATAGAGTTTCAATACATAAAACATTTGAAGGGAACCTAACTACAAAACCAGTAAATGGGTGTATATTGATACTTAACCCATGTAGTGGAAAGCTATTTATGAAAGTGATACATACCTCTGTTTGGGCTGGCCAAAAAAGACTTTCACAATTAGCCAAATGGAAGACTGCGGAAGAAGTTGTTGCGCTTATCCGATCTTTGCCTATAGAAGAACAACCGAAGCAAGTAATAGTTACAAGGAAGGGTATGCTCGATCCTCTAGAAGTTCACTTACTTGATTTTCCTAATATTGTCATTAAGGGTTCAGACCTAAGCCTTCCGTTTCAAGCACTCCTAAAGATAGAAAAATTTGGAGATTTAGTACTTAAGTCTACGCAACCATCAATGGTACTATTTTCCCTATATGATGATTGGCTTAAAACAATTTCTCCATTTACAGCATTTAGCAGATTAGTGTTAATTTTAAGGTCAATGCATATAAACCCTGAAAGAACAAAGGTGATTCTTAAACCAAATAAAAATATTATCACAATGCATAACCATATTTGGCCATCATTAACAGATGAAGAATGGGCTAATGTCGAAGTTGCGTTGAAAGACATAATATTGGATGATTATTCCAAAAAGAACAATGTACATATATCTGCACTGACACAGAGCGAAATACGAGATATTATATTAGGAATGGAAATTACTCCTCCTTCAATTCAAAGACAACAAATCGCAGAAATTGAGAGACAAGTTAAGGATCTTGCAAACAAAGCAACTGAATTTTCGGATATTACTAGTTTAACTACTAAAACGGTCAATGTTCATGGGCAGGAAATAGTAGTCACGACTCAAACACAATATGAACAGAAGACTTTCTCTTCGAAAACTGACTGGAGAGCAAGAGCTTTAGCTTCAACGACTTTAAGCTTAAGAAGCGATAATATTTATATTTTATCTGATGATTCAATTCTTAACATTTCAAATAACTCAATTATCCCATATATTATTCCCAAAAATTTATTGAAAACATTTATTGAAATTTCAGATTTAAGGACGCAGATTGGAGCATTTATGTACGGTAAAAAAATCATTGAACCAATCGGAAAAGGAAAAAACTATTTTGAAAATAGTTGTGAAGTGGAAACTGTCATTGAAATAAGATGTATAGTATTACCTCCTCAACATGGCAATCAAAACTCTGTTAATATGACTGACATTCTGCCCAAAAACCCGGAAATTTCAGACTTGGAATTTATTGGATTAATAAAAACTAAAGTTCAAGAAGAGTTTTCTATAGCTATATCTGATATTGATTACTTATGGAGGATTTCTCAAAATAATTTGGATGTTCAAGTAGATAATATCGCGATGGTTAGCTGCAGCTTTACTCCAGGGTCTACTACCCTTTCTGCAGTTAAATTAGATCGTGACTGTATTGATTGGTATAAAAATAACATTGAAAATAAGGACTTGAACTATGAAGCTTTTAAAACTTGTTCATCAGATTATACGGAAAAAATCAGGCTTATTCTTTCGGAAACTTATAATGGATTTTTTCTAATTCCGGAAGATGGCGTGTGGAGCTACAATTCTATGGTGGTTAAGTATAACTATTCCTCTAAATGTTCATATATTGTGGAAAAACCTAATGCATTTTATGATGAGGTTCATAGACCACAACATTTTTTGCAATTTGCATATTTAGAAAACATAGATGATTTTGATGAATGTGGAATATTGGAAATAGACGAAGTTTTTGAATAGTTTTTTTAATTGTTATAATTTTTTTTTTTTTTGCAATAACTAATTTTTTTTTCCGCTCATATAAGTCATTCCATGCAACCTCGTATAATTAACCACCCCACTTTCACTTGACCTTAAATGCCTCTTTATTAAACTAGAAATTTCAAAATATGATTAAAACCAGAAAATTGAGCCTACAGTATGGAATACATAATTGATGGTTTATTTATTTTTATTGAATTAAGTTGAAAGATGCAGCAGATTCCTACTATACTAAAGAATTCAAAGTCTTGGTCAAATTCAACACAGAGATCTGAATATAACAAACATTCTAATAATTGGGTAGATTTTAATATCAATGTTGAAAAACTGAATAATTGTTCGAATTCTAATTTTATTTGCAAGTTTTTAAAAGTAGATCTTTCTAGGAACTATAATGGGAATTTGAATCATGTTGGATCTGAAAGATATCGGAAAAAAAATGAAGGGATAATTCAAAATTCATTGATAAATCAAAATGAAGTTTCAAGACAAAAATTAGTCAATCCAAGGCCAGTTGAAATTAAATGCAAAACTTTAATTCCTAATTTGTTTTCTGTGAATGGGCAAAAAAATATTCTTTTTGATAATAATTTAAATCGATTTGAGACTTTTGAAACTGAGAGTAAAAATCAACATAAAAACAAACCACAAATAATCAATAGGAAATTAGGAAACGACTTGAGTTATTATACCAAAAAAATTATTAACTCAAATAATTGCCCAAAGCTTGTACCAGTAGCTTGTAATAATCTATTTCATGCAACTTCTTTTTTGGAAGCCAGGCCAAATTTCAACAATTGGAACAATAACTCAAGCTTTTTCCGAAAAAATTCAAGTTTCATATCAGAGAATTATAGAAACAAAGGTATGAAATCTAATATTAATGTATCTTGTATTCAAGAAAAAAATTATAATTCAAGTAATCTAACTAACAACCAACAAAATATTATTTGTTCAGCAAATCAAGAAAATTCTTCGATATTATTAAATAGCAAGTCAAAAAATCCAAAAGTTACAAATTATTTCAGTTCTAAATTCCTTATAAAGAACCTTCCAAAAGTTTCAATTAATAATTTAAGTTCAAAGCCAATTTATCATATTAATGGTCTTGAATCCGGTGATAATGGAATGGAGGTAAACTTGACGAGTATAAAGATGTTTTCAATGCTTGGATTTGGGTCAACTAGCTTAGTTTATTCAGCAGTTTGGAGAGGGACTGAAGTTGCCGTAAAAATATTGGGTAACTATACAAAAAGTATTAAATCATCCGATTGCAATTACTTAAATTTAAGTATTAATAAAGCAATTAAACATATGGAAATTACCAAAAATGATTGCCAACGTTACTTAGAATTTAGAAATGAGATTAGAATCATGAATCTGATACGGCATCCAAATATTGTACAGTACATGGGAGGCAACATAAATTCAAATCCACCATTTTTGATATGTGAATTTTGCTCGGGTGGCACTCTTTTTAACTTGTTACATGGAGATTCGAAAAAGTGTTTAGAATCGAACAGTTTTTCTTTTTCTGGACCATCTATTAACTTATCTTTGTACCAAAGGATAAAAATTCTGCAGGATATTGCTCGAGGGATTCATTTTTTGCACTCTGCAAATCCACCAATAATTCACAGGGATATTAAGTCACTAAATATTTTCTTATCATTACCAATAAAATCTAATACTGACGTCCCAATTGCTAAACTAGGAGATTTTGGCCTCTGCCAGCAATTATTCTCAGACAAGAGTTTTATAAATGGATCTGGAAATTTGGTTGGCACATACCAGTGGATGGCACCTGAAGTGTTAACAAGCCAAATCTACAACGAATATATAGATGTATATAGCTTTGGAATGATCATGTATGAAGTTCTTTCAAATAAGACACCTTTTTTTGAATTAGGAGTTGATTTAAGCCCGGAAATATTGGCTGATGAAATCATTAAAGGTATTAGACCTACATTAAAGTATATAGTTAGTGATGTACCTATCGAAATAAAAAACATAATGATTCGATGCTGGGACCCACAACCTTCCAAGAGAGGGACGATGCTTGTAATAATTAATGAATTACAGCATTTTATTGAAAGAATAGGAAATTAAATACGAGGAAAACTAATGAACTCGAGTTAATATTGATTGGTTTGAAGAGTTAAAATGCAACTATTTTTTCTAATTTTTTACTTAGATTAAGAATTGCTTGTTTATTCGTAGAAATGACATTTTCATTTAAACATTTAGACTTTAGAATAACTAGTATATGATCATTGGAATAATAATTAAAATTTATATCTTTGAATTCAGTCTGAACAAGAATCACCACCTCATCTGCTTTGAGAGGGTTGAAAGTACACATATAACAGCTGATATAAAGCGTATTGTAAAGCGTAGGGGGTGTTGAATTTAAAGAACCAATATTCAAATGCTGTATAATTTCCAAAATTGATTTAGATGAAAAACATTCAACTACTTTATTGACAAGTATAGTCGCTTTTTTGTCTTTATCGCTTGTTGAAGTCATTTCCAAACTATTAGTTGTGGGTTCAATAATTGGTATTTGGTATGAAATGTTGACTAAGTCTTTACTTTCTGTAGGATAAATATACTGTAATATACGAGCTTCTGCTTCGGCATGTTTTTGAGCTTTTGTAAAGTCCAATTTTCTAGGAAAACAATGCGGCTCCATAACATTAGGACACCATGTATTCTCACACCACTTAACAAGCTTAACTTCTACGCATAAGGATTTCAACAAGTCAAGAAGGTCTTCAAGTTGACTAATGTTGACTCTACCTATTTTACTACATTCGATATAACTCATTTGTTTATCTAATAGCAAAACTGTTAAAACATTTAAGGTAGCGCGGTAATGCAAATTAAGCTTAATCTCAAACGTGAGTTTCAAAGTTTTAATTAAAAACATGAAATAATGAATTTTGGAAGGACAATTTATTTTTCAATCAGTTCATTCTTCAGAGAAATGGCCCACAAGTTTTTCACTGCCGAAGAAGAAATTTTTATGTTAGAGAATAAATATGCGGCAGGAGAGAAAAAATATTTCTTAAAGGAATTTCATGAAATTATACTATTCACTTACAGGGATGAATTTAAACATGCTATCATGACTAGAAATACATTACAACTAACAAAAAGTCATTCGAAAAATATAAACTCTGATGTCGGGTGGGGATGCATGTATAGAGTGACACAAATGTCGATAGCTCACGGTATTTGTCAATTTATGAAGAGGTGCCTGCGCGATTTAAATATCAAAAGCATTTTGAATAACTTTCAAGATAATGAAAATGCAAAATTTTCAATTCATAATATGGTAAATATTGGTCTGAGTGAATTTGGAATTGATCCTACATCTTGGATTGGACCAACAACATCATCAATGATCGCAAACAAACTAATAAATGATAATAGAAGCATTATATATAATATTAAGATTGCCAGTATTACCTATACAGAAGGCACTATTTATAGGGATCAAGCAGTTAAACATTTTTCAGAAGTGGGATCAGATAGCTGTACTTTTGTATGGCTTTGCATGAAATTGGGCGCGTCCAAATTCAATATTAACTCATATAAAAAAACAGTAATTTCAATGAGTAATGTCCCACAGTTCATATGCATTATGGGAGGAAATAATTATTCGTCGGGGGCTTTATTAATTGTTGCATTTAGCAATTCTTTTTTGTACTGCTTAGATCCGCATATTAAAGTACTTCCATCATTTTCCGACAAAAACTTTATTAGGGATGACTTTATTCAAAAAGTTCCGACTAGGATTTATTGGGGGGAGCTAAATCCATCCTTATGTATGGTTTATATTTGCCGAAACCTTGAGGATTTTGATGATTTGTGCAGTAATTTAACTAAAATTAATTCTGATTTATTTGAAGTCATAAATAATTGTGATTTTGAAGTAAAGAGTATTAAGGAATTGGATTCTGGCTTTTTAGTTGTGTAATGCCTAAAATTGCCAATTTTAAAAAATGGGGGTTGAATTTATTACTTCCAGATCAGTTATCAAATAAGGGTGTTCAAGACCAGGAATATTGGCATTTGGATGAGGGGTTACTTTGATTGAATATTGTAACTCTTTGATATCGTCTATGGAACCGGAAACTATTCTTCCATTAGAGTCTTGCAGACAATTGATTTGTTGCGTTTTAAATGTAAATATAAATTCCGGTTGATTTGTTTGTATCTTAAAATCTTTAAAAGAAAACATTAAATCTGAGATTTCTGCTCCTATTAACTCTACATCTCCTAATTGAAGAATTTTTGTATTTAAACAAAACCCCATCTTTTTTAGTTTTTTTATGTTCGAGCAAAGCTGTCTATATGCTACATCCCCACAATGCAATCTCAGTTTGTGTTCGTCGCATTTAAGATATGATTCCATGAATTTTGGGAGAATGTATTCTTCAAAAAATGACGTAAAGTCAGTTAATTTAAAATTTGGATTGATTGCCTTCATTTCTTTAACAACTTTAGATATTTTATTTCCATTATATATAGTTTTAATATATTCGTTTTCAAAAATATTTTTCAAAAATAGCAAATCCTTAAATTTTACGCCAAGTCTATCCCGTAATGAATAATTGTGTAGTACAACAGAATTTTCTACTATTGGAACTTTAGTTTCGCCTTCAGCATTCTTTATAATTTTCTTATTGCTAGTTTTAATCTCACTGTTACTTTCTTTATTGCAATCTGACTTCCAGCTTGAAAGCTCTCTTTCTATCATATTCCTGTTGGTTTCATCATAAAATACAACTTTTATTATTTCTAAGTGCCTTGAAAAAATGTTGCTTGCAAGGAATCGAGAGAAAATTGAAGAAATTTTAGCTGTAAAAAACTTAAAATGGGATAAAAATCTATTAATTTTACACAATTCTGCAATATTTATGAAATAACCTGAAGAATCGAAATTTCTAAATGATAAATTGCTGTATAACTTCAAATATAAATTATCAATTTTTTTTTTCAAAAGTGCAATATCGTCTTGTAGTATTTTGTCACTCTTAATTTCATTTTTAAGTTGTGAAATAAATTTATTAAAATATGAATTAAATGTTGAATAACATCTTCGTTTTCTAAAATTTAAATTATTAGGTTGAGTAAAATACATATAATATTTGTCATTCCGGTAAAACAAGAAAATATTTCTGCATATAGAAATATCGCGTTGAAGGTTGCATCTCAAGCTATTTATGCAAATTTTCGTTAAGGCATGGCTACTTAGCCCCTCCATTAATAAATATTAATGTCTAAAATATATGAAATATTAGAAATAAAATTAAGATTATTAATTTTTTGGATAGATTTCATTGAAATATTATATGATAAATCTTGACCTAAGCATTAAATTTATAACAATAAATATACCGCTGTGTATGAGTTTGTAAAAGAAATACCTGATTTTTTTTAATGAAAAGAAAAGATAAAAATGAAATTATAAACACGAATTACATTGCAAGTAAGTCTTGGTTAGCTGAGGAGGTTAATAATAGACTAAAAGAGAGGGACAATATCTTTAATGTTTGTGAAGTTAAGTTTGAAGGTAATAAATGGCTCCAATTAATGAACAAATTTTCCAAATATGGAGAAATAACTAGAGGCAACAAAATAAAATTATTTGAAAATAGCCGAGATTCATACTTGTCAATGATTAATAGCATTGATTCAGCGAAAAAGAAAGTGTGGTTTGAAACATATATTTTTGAGGAATGCGAAATTGGTGAAAAATTTATTGATTCATTTTGTAGAGCATCACAAAGAGGATGCGAAGTTATTTTACTGCTAGACGCTTTTGGTAGTTATAAATTCCCAAAGAGATGGGAACAAAAATTATTAAAAAATAATGTGAAGGTTATATGGTTTAATCCCATTTCTCAAATTTTTAAGGATACCTTTCTTTTCAGAAATCACAGAAAGTTATTAATTGCTGATGAAAAGGCATATTGCGGATCAATTAATATTACTAACCGAATTAATGATTCATCGTTGAATGATGAAGCCGATATCAAAAATTACAACATAATTTGTAACTCAATGTATAAACAATTAATTTTTTTATTTAAACAAATAATTTACTCAATTTCACCAATAAAAGTTAATAAGGTTTGTTTCTACGATGTGCACGCGGAAATAGAAGGCCCTGCAACTTACGATCTCGGAAAAGTGTTTATCGACTCGCTCAGAGAATCTAAATGTGAGCAAATTCCAACAATATTTCAAAGACCGAAAGAAATCAAGAATGGCACTATATTACAGGTACTATACAGTAATACAAGAAGGCAGCATAGAGGAATTCAAAATGTTTTAAATATCGCAACAAAAAATTCAAACAGTTATATTTATCTCACAACATCTTATTTTTTTCCTCCAAGTTTTCTGCGTAGAGCCATTCAAACTGCAATTAATAATAATGTAAAAGTTTCGATGTTGTTATCAGGTAGATCCGATATTCCAGGAGATACAATTGCAACAAAGTATTTAATCAAAAGGTTTATTAAAAAGAATGCAAGATTTTTTTTTACAAGAAATATTCACTGTCATGCTAAATACATTACAATAGATGGAATATGGTCATCTTTTGGAAGTTTTAACTGGGATGGGTTTTCTGCGAATCGAAATTTGGAGGTTTCTGTAGCGTCATTCGACCCAAGGGTTGCAAGCCAGTTAATGAACATGCACTCAAAAATGACGCATTCATTTCAAAGTACAGAACAAACAATAAATCAATGGAAGGAGCAATCTAGGTTCACCAGAGTTTGCTCAAAAGCTGCATATATACTCATCAAATTTGTAAATAAGTATTTGTAAAAATATTTACAAACTCTAACCGTTATATTTTTGCGCGTATAAAATTGCGCCATTTTGGAGGTCATATTTTACAAAACTATGGATTTTAGGTTTAGTATTAATTGACTTTTAGAGATGAGTGCAGGTACTCCAATGGAAAATCAAGAGATTATTTCCAAAAAAAAAAGGTATAGAAAGGATAAGCCATGGGATACCGATGATATTGATCACTGGAACGTTCCTAAATTAACACCCGAAGATAATCCTCATGGACTTCTAGAGGAGAGTAGCTTTGCAGTGCTATTTCCAAAATATCGTGAAAAATATTTACGTGATATTTGGCCAGATATACGTAATGCTCTGAAAAGCCATCATATTAAATGCGAGCTTGATTTAGTAGAAGGTTCTATTACTGTAAGAACGACAGGCAAGACTTGGGACCCATTTATTATTATACGCGCTAGAGATATGGTAAAGCTCTTATCAAGAAGCGTACCATTTCACCAAGCAGTTCGAATTTTAGGTGAGGGGGATGACGATAATAATCTTGGATGTGACATAATAAAAATCGGACATAGGAATAAGGAGAAGATGGTTAAAAGACGTCAGAGACTAGTAGGCCCTAATGGATCAACATTAAAAGCTATTGAATTGTTAACAAATTGCTACGTGTTGGTTCAAGGCCAAACAGTTAGTGTAATTGGGTCATATAAAGGCTTAAAGCTCGTGCGCCGAATAGTAGAAGATTGTATGAATAATATACACCCAGTCTACCACATCAAAGAACTCATGATAAAGAGAGAATTAGAAAAAGACGAAAAATTAAGAGGGGAAAATTGGGATCGGTTTTTACCAAAATTCAAAAACAAATGTGTAAAGAGAAAGGTGAAGAGACAAATTAAAAAGAAAAACAAGTCAATATTTCCGCCTGAACCTACTCCTAGAAAAGAAGATATGTTACTTGAAACTGGTGAGTACTTTTATAGTGAATTAGAAAGAAAAGCTAAAAAAATTAAAGAAAGAATATCTGAGCAAAAAGAGAAAAAAAATGAAAAACATAAAGAAAGAGAAAAGATGTATATTCCTCCGGATGAAAAATTGGTTTTGAAAAATAAAATAAGTGATAAAAACGAAATTAACTATAAAACTTTTGGGCAGAATCTCGAGAAATACAAAAATAACTTATCAAATTTTGTCGTTTAGATTGAACTAGGATTTCATCTGATCAATTAATTCTTGAATAATATTTGTTGACTTATATTTCTTGCTCAATTTGATAATCACTTCTTTAATGTAATTGTATATTTCTTTTTTACTTAATTCGTTGTTTGCTCGATTCTCTAGCAAGCTAATTTGTTCTACTATTTCAGATTCAGATTTAACCTGTCCAGATAGAAACTTAATGATTAGTGGAATAATAGCTTCAATTTTATAGAACTCGATGCATCTTCTAATTATTCTAACTGTCTCCGTACAATATATATCTTTGTATTTATTAACGATAAACTCATATACCTGTGTAGCCTTAATTGACTCTATTAAGTATATTTCCTCTACCTGAGATTTTCTCTTGAAATCAATTAATTCATCCAATTGAGCTCCAATTTCAAAAAAAAGTTTTGAATTATTTGTTTTAATCAATTCATTCGAAAGAGCTGAAGCCAATATTTTTGAATTTGTTGAATATATTAAATAAGGAAGCATATTGAAGCTATCTTTTTTATCAGTTATTAATTTTATTATTTTTTCCCTGCTCATAGAAAATAATGCATAATGTAAATCTATCGGATTTACATATGAAAATAATAATTCAATGATTGTAACATCAAATATACTATTTACTTCATATTTACCAGAGTTCTTATCACGCAAAATCGATGTGAGCTTATATCTTTTCTCTAAACTGTTTATTTTATTATTTTCAGAAATATCCTTGATCAAATTTGAGAAAAATGATAAAATACCATTGATCACTCTTCGATCATTTTCCTTAGAAAAAAAATTAAAGCTTTCAATTAACTTTTTTAAATTTAGAATTGAGTTTATCAGCTCAACTATTGCATTTAATAGTTCAAAAATTTCAATGAAGGGGATTACTGGGCATATATTAAATATCTTAGAAAGAATCGGGATAATAAATCGTTTATTTGGTAAAATATAAAGCAAATTGTCATTATAAACGCATTCTTTCTTATCTTTTCCATTTTTTACATATTTATTAATTAGATTTGAAATGTATTCAACTGTATTTTTGAGTAAAAATATCGGATCTAAAACTAACAAATTCCATACATCAATGACTGACTGATTAATTTTAATTTTATATATATATCCGCTGGTATATGTTGCAAAAATTAAATTGCTGAATATTTTTACGTCATTCTCGTCAAAAAGCTGCAAATATAAATTTTTTATTGTGTTTGAAAATAAGCTTGAATCGTAAATTCCAAAATCTAAACAAATTTTTGTGATTAAATATAATATTTGGTTTAATTTTTTATCAACACTTAGAGATCGAGTATTAGAGCTGAGATATAAAATGTTTGGATATTCATTCTCTTTACCAACTATACATCTCACCTTTTTTTTTCTATTTTCATCTTTAAGAAATTCAGTGTCTTTTGTATCTTCAATTTGGTCAAGGCGCATCTGGTTTGGTTTTAGCGACTTATAGGAATCCCTTCTATTATTAAACTCCCTCCAGAGAGATCTGGCCAATCCAACCTTTTCAGATAAATAAAACTTGCTAAAATCTTGTGGAATGTGTAATTCATTAAAGTAAACCATATAGTAATTGTGAAGCCATATAACTTGCAGATCATCATATTTTGGGTACCTCTTTTGAATATTTTTGATAGAGGCTATTTGAAATAGAGTTTTTAAAGCATTGCATTTAGCTGAATAGCTATAATTCGATGAGCTTTTAAATGAAATAGATAACAGAAGTATTATTGCATCGTTCAAAGATATTCCTCCGCAAATGAATGAGATTCTATCAATATAGTTGCAGTCATAAACCTTCGAGTTAAGTGATTGTATTTTGTACCAGTGATCAAATCCTGTAATTATTCCAGAACTCTCGATATCTTTAAAAATATCCTTTATATTAGTCGGAAATTTGTTCTTTAAAGCTTCATAAGGCGTTTCAAATGGCTTGCTTAAGAGATTCTTAATTATCCTCACTCTGATCTTTCTTATATCAGAAGAATATACGCTTGTTATTTTATCAATAAAAAAATTAAAATTTTCTTTTAACGTAAAATTTGAAGAGCCAGGAGATTTTTCTATAGAATTCTTCTGATCAAAACTATAAATTCCTCGTTCTTGTTTAGGATCAATACAAAAAGATTGACAAACTGATTCCTGCAATCTGTTTTTAAATTTCCAGTAAATTCCTTCTGAAATAAGCGGTGTAAGATAGTAGTATAAAGAGCTGATGAAAATATTAATGTCATTTGTCTCTTCTATAAGTCTTGAAAAAATTATATCCAATTTATGTTTTTTTAAAATAAGTTTTGATGAAATTAAGCTTTTTTTCGATTTTAAGTAGTTTTCAATGTTCACAATGACTTCACTAAATCTATTGTATAATAAGAATTCGATTTTTATGATTGGATACCCTTTCTTCAATTCGACTCTTGCAATTGACCCTGATTTTCTTTCACACCACTCTATTAATTTAATCGTTGTTGTTGAAAGGGGAAGCTCGTCGATAACAAGTAAAACTATTGCGATCCCAGCTTCTAAATCAATTGAAGCAATTGATTCTATATATCTTAATAAGATTTTGTCACTCTCGACTAATTTAAAGCAGTACTCTTGAAATTCATTTGATTCCGTTTTTAATAAATTATTTTCTGATAGATATTTATACTTTCTGCATAATACAATATTCCAGACAAATTGAATATCAATTGATATATTCTTTATTCCCAAATATTCTGACATTTTCTTTATTTTATATATAGTCTCGTCATTTATTTCATATTTCAATGCATTTATCGGATGCTTAATGAGATAATGGAAAGGAATTCTATATTTATGAGATTCTACTTTAAAATTAAATTTTTTACCCATCTCAATATTTCCATTAATACGCTCGGCTTCATATTTAATGAATAGTTTTTCATCTTTATCTGCAGGACAAACTCTTTTATAAGTTGATAGTATTTTGAGAACTTCTAGTTTAGAAACTGTGGAAATATTTGTATGGTTTTGATTTTCAACAAATCCGTTATTTACTTCACTAGAACTACTACTTGTAGAATATTCATTCTTTGCTTCATTTCCCAAATAAGCATTCATAGAGTTAGGAAATTCAATAGCATTAATACAATTTTTATTATACCAATTTAATACGAACTTTAGTCTTTCATAATCAAAAGAAGAAATCAACTCAAAAGTGTTTTCAAAAATTTCCTTCCCAAGTTCTGGTGTCACAAACGAAAGAATATTTTGCATTATTAGTTCGAATTTGGGATCAAAATTGTATAGTATCATTTGTTTCGACCAAAGAAATAGGATATATTCATCGTTAATATTATAATCTTTTGCATACTGTAAACAAAGAATTAAATCAAAATTGCTATTATGAATTAGCTTGCAAATAATACTTTTCTTATATCCCTGGTTGTTATTTTGATGATCTTGTTTCTGAAAAAAGAGTGACTGATCAAATTCAATTTTTAGTTGTCTAAAGCTGTTACACCACTTAGACTGTTTGTGAAGATCTTCCATCTCCTTCCTCATGCTGTAATGGTTGAACAAAATTCCTAAATCCCATCCAATTCTTGCCATCCTCTGTGCCCTATAATAGTTATCAAGAATATTTGATGGGTTTAAAGATTGTACAAAAACATTCCATGAATCTTTTTTTTCCAGGGAAGAAGATAATGCCATACAAAGTTGGCCATCTATAGGATCTCTACCCTTCAGTACTTTACGGAAAAATTCGGTGTTAATATTCAAGGCTAATTTCACGTCAGAAATTAGAAGAGGATGCTTTAAATATATGCTCATTGCTAATGTTAAGCATTCTGATTGATAAAGTTGTTTTGCTAAAACATCAACATTTTCTCTTAATTCTTGAATATATTTCCCAACATCAATAGAATAGTTTTCGTTAGTTTGAATTGTCCAAAGTGTTGGATCAGTCCAGAAATTATAAGTTAAAAATGGAGATATGTAAATTTTTTTAATTGAAATCTTTTTTGAAAGTTCCTTGAAAATTCTTATTTTTTTATAGAGGAAATTCATTACAATTTGTTTTGAATCAGTAAAGGGATAAAGAGTACAAATCTCTTTATAATATGATTTGTATGAGTCCAATGGTAAAAAATGTAAATTTTTGAGTGATTTCATGATAATTTTAGAAAAAAGGTGATTATCTATATGGCTGTTGATAAATTCATTATTTGGGTTCTCAATATTATCAATCGCATCTGAAGCATATAAAAGAAAATCGTGTGCCCATAAAATATCCGAAGATAGTGCTACTACAAAACTGATTAATTTAATGGGACAATAAGGAATACAAGTTGCAAGTACTTGAACCAATTTTGAAAATATAAAGATTAACTCCAGTCCACCAATACGAGATTCTTTGTCAAATTTTTCTGTATAATTTTTTCTATCAATTGAATCAACCTTAAGTAAATTAAAAATAATATTTTGCACTTCATCAACTATTGTAATTGCATTTTTTAAAGATGGGGTTTTAAATAATTCTTGAGTTAACCTTGTAAAAATACATAATTTTCCACCTTCTCTTAAAGAATGTCGTATAATAGTCCTTCTAATATAGCTTTCATCAACTCCAATCAAACTTCCCAGCCTTAACAATTTTGTAAAGACACCTTTTTTCTTCTCGTCCAATATCTTTTTTTCAAAATATAGCTGTGCAAACTTATCAAAAATTTCACATTGCTTTTTATAACACGATTCTTTATAAAATTGAAAATAACTGTTTTTCCATTCGGAAATAAAACTTTCATCAATTATTTGCTTATTATACAAATCTGTTTCGATCTTTCCAAATGGATTTGATAACGTATTTTTGTTTTGAATTGGTTCTAAATACGTCATTTTGTCTTGATTTTCTTTTCCCATTAAACAATTATTATCGTGGTCCATTTTGTTTATCATTATATCGCTAGGCCTTATGTATATCCCAAATTCAAATTGAAGCTGTTGAAGTCTAATAAGAGTGTTAAAAGATTCATTTGAAGTCCAAAAAGTTTTTTGTCTTAATTTCCATTTTTTTTCTTGGATTGTTTTAAATAGTTCTCTTAAAACGACCACTGCAGAATATGTGGCAATTTCGCATCTTATCTTTAATCTATTAGACTTGCTACAATTTATTGAATAACAATCTAAAAACTGCCAAATAAAGCACACAAACTGTTGGGTAATACTATAAATCGTCTTACAATCTACATTTGAAAATATATCCAATATCTCCTCTTCAATTGTTTTGTTATGTATCTCAGTTATTGACTTTTTGGTCATTTTTTCCCATTCAATAATGTTTCTTCTCCTGAAAATTAAAAATCTTAGTCTTAAACAATATGCCTCTGAGATACCCATAAATGTAGTGTTAGTCTCTTGTTTTAAATAGTCCATCAAAAACAATGCATCATTGAATGAATCTATTCCAGCATCAACCTGAGAGATCACATGCAGGATCAGTCGCTTAGGCGCATTTTTTTCGAATATTATTGACGCCATGCTATCCAAATTATATCTAGAAAGTAAAATTTGTGCATCTATTAAAGCGATTCTATTTTTAAGTTCAAATGATTTTTTACCATCAACAGAAATGTTCCTTGCATATGACATCAAAAAATCTATTTCATTTTGAGCGGATTGAGGAAACTTCAGATTTATAATACTATCTTTTGCAAGACATTTATTATTTAATGATAAATACTGCAATAGAGCATGTACCTTATACTCATCATTTGTAATTGAATTGATCAAAGAAATGATTCTCGGTTGATAATATTTCCTACCATTCGTAGAATTTAAATTGCTTTCAAGGGAGTTATAATTTATGGATGAAATTAGCTCTAACAAATATTCCATGATAATTTGATCGGCTTCCAATCCTCTTAATTTGCAAAATGGTATAACGTGATGATTAATTTCGTAATTAAGTAATTCAGAAGAAGATATTCTACTTAACAGCTTAAAAGCAATATCTCGATTAGATATTTTCTTGTAATAAAGAGAGCTGAAGTTTATTTCTAGTTTGTATCTATCCTTTAAGTCACAACATTCCAAAAATGCCCAGTAAACTTGATTAATTTTATTTAAAGGGATTTTATTAATAGAATAGCGTTTATCGCCAGAGCCTGCCCAAAGGATGCCATTAGAAACAATTTGTTTTGGAAGTATATGATTGTTTGAATCACTGTACTCATTTAGAAAAACCGATGATAAAAGGAATAAGCAACGATCGATATCTCCATTGGAAACGTATTCCAACGTAATAGCTCTATCTGCTATCAAATTAAGTAATTTGTTTTTGTTAGTTACAAATGGGAATACTTGATTCACTAACCATGATGGAATTTCTTTTTCAATTTTCTCTGGCAAATTTACTGGCAAATTACTTAATGATTCTAATATAGTTTCACTTCTAACTTCCTCATCACCATCACCAAAGTGAATAAAATGTCTATTATAAAGAAAAAAAAATTCTTCAACCAAGTTAAAAGATAATAAGCAGTTACATAGTTTTCCCAAATCACATTTTAAAAATCTCTTCAATAAAATATCCCAATTTGTATCAATTTCATTTGGGTTAGAATCATATTCTGAACATATTTTAAGCGCAACTTCAAAATTTTTATAGTTATTTTTATAAATTATATCGAAAGTTATAGACTTTTGAATAATGTAGTTTATCTTCATTATGTGAGAATTACTTGAATTTGAAGTTTCAAGAGTGGAAACTAGTGAAGAAAGTAAATTTAGTGCATCTTCAACATTATTTAAAGGAATTTTTTCTAAATACTCAAATACATCATTCCAATCAACTTTTTCTAAATTAGAAAACAACTTTGTGAGTTGTGGAATTACTGTATTAAATTGGAAAACTCTATCGAACTTATTATTTAATGGCTCATCGAAATTCAAAATAATTTGTTCATCTATTACATTATAATTTTCAAGTTTAGAACTTTTTTCGTCTTTAATTAAATTATAATTTGGTTCTTCCAAAATATTGATACAAATATTGCCGGTTTTCTCTTCTAAAGTACATCCTGCATAAAAAATAGTTGTTTCACACAAACCATGTGATACAAAAGGAATAAAAGATGTGTTTAAATCATTATAATTTGCTAGGCATATTTCTGAAGAAATTTCATGGCTTTTATAAACCACTACGCTAGAATCGTATACTATTATGTTTGCCAAAACATCGTTTAAAAGTTTGGTCTGAGAAATATTAACAATATTATCAGGATCTTTGATATTGATTTTATTTGCCCTTAGTGGGATGAGGTTGTCACTTGAAATAGCTATCTCAATTCCATTAAATGGAATTCCATCCTCAATATTCAAAAATATTAAATTCAAAATATTTCTTTTTACTGCTTTATAAAACGAAATAAGTTTAAAATCACATTTTCCTAAAGAAATGTTTAATATCTCCCCAATAGGCAAAGAGTCTATCATTTTGCATTCAATCGTATTGCTGTCAATATAAAATTTTTGTATAGAACTCGAATTTATAACAAATATCCCATTCTCGCATGATGTTGCTCCTTTATTTTGGGTTTTTATTATGTTTCCAATTTCAATGGAATAATCTGAATTGATGCGATTAATAGAAACAGGAAAAAAACCAGAAGAAAAATTAACTATAGTAATGAATCTTTGATAATCAATTGATATATTAGAAAAATTATCTATTAGTATAATCTCGGAGTTTTCAATAGTTTTTGTTAAGCCATGCTTCGCAGTTTTTACTTCAAGGACTGATTCATTTTCCAAGGCAAGTAAATACACTGAACTGCTCCCTAATATTATAAATAAATTATTATCTATCCAAACACCATTTAATATTAATTCTTCCTCTGAATTGATCTTCCAAGAATAAATTAATCTCGCATTCTCGTGATCTTTCGTAATTATAAAGAAAAATATTAAATTTTCCGCAATTATAGACAGCCTTTCATTGAAAATGGTTACCTTTCGAATAGTATTTGTATATTTTTGTAAGTTTAGACCAGGCAGAATTCCCAGCTCGATTACTTTTTTTAGATACATCAATATTGATTTAATTAATTTTAGAAATCCATATGCGGTACATGTATAATTGAGGGGAAATATACACTTATATTAACAGCAAAAACAAAAAAAACTTAAAAATATTAGTATTAAGATGGAACACTTTGTTTTAACCTAGATTATTTGTTCAATTTGGAATAAATTAAAATCTTTAATCAAAATTTAGTTTGTTAGTGTCATTTTTTTCTGGGGAAAAAAATAAAATTATCAGATTTTTATCAAATTGAGAATATAAATTATTCTTAGAAAATGAAAATAAACAAATAAATAAATAAATAAATATATTTATTTATTTATATTTATATTTATATATTTATAGGTTTCGGCTATACTTGATAGCAAGTAATAAATATTTCAAGTATGTATAATTTCAAGTAATAAATTAATCGCCATGCCTTTTACATGTTAAATCTCTAAATTTGTATTCAAATACAAATTTAACAAGCGTGATGAGAAATATAGACTTTTTTGAGATTTATAAAAGATTGGATATTAGTTATACAAATAAACAAGTAAATTCATGTTCAAGTATTAATTTAAAAAAAGACAGTATTAATCAAGAAGTTATTTCAAAAGAAAATCAACCACCTGAAAGTGGTGGTTATAAACATTGTGAAAATGATGGAATATATTTAGACATTAATTTCAACTCAACCTCTATTGCGCTCCAGCCATGTATAGCAATTAAAGAGAAATCATTCAGATTACCAATATTTGAATTAACGTATGATTTTCAAATACCC
Organism: Cryptosporidium meleagridis; assembly: GCA_039657295.1. NCBI lineage: Eukaryota > Apicomplexa > Conoidasida > Eucoccidiorida > Cryptosporidiidae > Cryptosporidium > Cryptosporidium meleagridis. The sequence goes on from CM077709.1 coordinate 737,514, forward strand.
AATACTACATACCAAGTTAAACAAAATAGTAGGTTATATGAAGAAATTTACTCGTTAGTATATGCAAATTATTCAAATATCATAATTGATGAGATTACTCCTTCGAGAAAAATAAAAATTTCTGAAACAAAACCTATTTTTGAAATCTCTGAAAAAGAAGGGAATCCATACTCTATATTTTGGGATGATGAAGATATCAAATCCAACTCATCGATTTTACTTGGTGAGTTTACTGGATTGCTATACAATAACGAAAAAAAATACTATAACAAATATTCTTTCAAATTGCCCAATATTTCAAATGAAGAATTAAATGTTATTTTGGATGCGTCTCATTATTGTAATGAATTCGTTTTTTTAAAACATTGTAGGCTCCCCTTTCCATTCGATGATCAAAGAATAAGGCCAAACACTCAGTTACAGTGGTTATTTATTGACAAATGGCCCCATCTTGTTGTATTGACTATTCCTGGAATTGAAATTAAACAAGGCGATGAACTTGTTGTCGATTTTGGGAATAATTATCATATGTATTACGTTAATAGTCTGAAAACAGTATTTAAAAATATCATCAGAATTAAAGCGGAGAATATGCAAATTTTCCAAATTTGCAGCGTATGTAGATTTGAACTAGAGAAAAGTATTATTGAATGTAAAAAATGCATAATTTGTCGTGAATATATACATGATAAGTGTGGTTATTATTATAAAAACAGTGGAAACTCGCTTTGTTGTATTACTTGTTTGAAAAAATCTTTTAATATTATCTTTGGCATTAATAAAAAATTTGATTATTCTTTCAGCGGAAAAAACAATTGGAGTAAGGACTCTATTGTTAGTATACTAAAAATTTATGATGGGGATGCATGCGAAGAATGTTTATCATTGTTTCGTAAAAAAAACTTGGAATTAGAAAGATCTAAGTCTGCATTCTTTTGCAAACTACTCCATGAATTTTATCAGATAGATAAACATCCTGATAATGTTGACTCTTTTTATGCAGAATATAGTTCAAAAAGTGAGACAGAACCAAAGTCAACCATTAACATAGACATAAAGGCTCTTGAAAATATTTATTATATTTTTGAAAGACTAATAAAATACTTAAAGGATTTCTATGATGAAAACAGTCTTTGCGAAAGATTAAGATTTGAATCATATTTTTCCCAAGATAATTATGTTGGTTATTCAAACCATCAATCAAAGTGCTTATTCCCAGATTCTTTGATTTACGAAACATGGGGAAAGTCTAAATGGAAAGATTTTATTTTTTGGGATAAGGTGGAAAATTCTTGGGTTGGATTACTAAGACCAAATGGGATATTTTCAAAATTCGATTGCTGTAATAAATATCCAAATATAATTGAAGGTTTTTATGAGACAGAAAAATGGGTAGAACAAAGAATAAGCGAGACTACAATCCCAAAAAATTTGATTTCTACAGTATTGTATAATTCTGATAAAAGTTCCAATCATAATGAAAAAGATTATTCAAAAAATCAAGAAGGCATTGTCTCACATATTTACTACCACTCACCGTATTTACCTACTGACCTAGCATCACACCCAGACTTCAAAATATTCGGTAATGAAAATGAAAACAAGTATCAGGGTAATTTACCTTCAGTCAACGAAACTAAGAATCCATTTTCAATGAATGATAATCGGTCAACATTTAATGAAAAACTCAAGAACGCACATGCTACTCACAGTGTTGAATCAGAATTGTTTTCATTTTCAAATTCACCTGAATTTTTATTAAATGATATTAGACCACGTGTTTCTACCACAGGTTATATTCAATGCTGTTCTCCAGTAAACAGAAAACGTAGAATAAGGTCAACTCTCCCCTTAACTTCGAATGCTGCAAAATGCCCAACTGAATGGAGAGTAAGAGGGATCACGTGGCATGCAGAAAGAAAAGCATTTATTGTACCATATAGAAGAGATAAAGATGGTGGGCTTACTTCAACAACTTTTGGTGCAATGAAGTATGGAAGCCCTTTGACCGCATTTTTAAAAGCCTTAGAATTTAGGGAAAATTACTTAAAGGAGCAGGCAACAAAGTTACCAGAAGAAATAAAACAGCCAAGTGTTATTTGTGATCAAGCAATATTAATTAGAAATTTACCAAATATAATTTGGGATTCGAACAAACTTGTATGGAGAGCTCTCGCAGATGAGGAACTCCTATGCAATGACAATTTAACACATAAATTAACTTTTTATACACAGGATATTGAAATTAACGCAATTCCTTATGGGGCAAGAATTGCATATGAAATAGCCGAAGTTTGTTATATTCGTAGAAAAGCATTACTTCTTAACTCAAAAGTAAATAATATAAAAAATTCATCTGTAAGCCGTTTAAGAAATAAGAGTAATTCGGTAGAGGGTCATGGAGACGAATATCAATCAATTTTGGATGATCAAAACCATTTATTTTTATCGAAAAATTCGCAAATAGATATCGCAAACTCGCAAGGCTCTTGTTTCAAACAAATCAGGTTGAAAATCATTTTTCCAAATGGAGAAGAAGTTATTAGAAGTGACTTGATTGCATGGCATTTTAGGAGTAATTCATGGATAATTACAAATGTGATTGATGGAAGTACATCTAATCAAACCAAAAATATTAGTTTCCTCAATTATTCAGATTCAAATATAAAACAAAAATCTCTTATTCAATCATTAATTTACGCAATTGAATGTTGTACATCTATACCTCCAAAGTGTAAAGTATATGTTCATGCAGAGGAAGCTGAGTCAATAATTGATTCTGAAGATCTTGCAGAATTATTGAAACCATTTCCAACAGGGATATCATGGTATTGCAAAAAAAGAAGGTTTTATACATCAAATGGGCTTGATAGTAATGGAAGAGGACAGCACTTTAGCATTGCACTATATGGTTCACTTATTTCTGCATTTAATGCTGCAATTGAATATAGAAATATTTTTTTGAAGAATAGAAGAAAGGCTATTTTGCCAAAAGTTGAATGGATTCTATGTTTTCCTGTTAATCAATGTTCAATTAATACAGGCTCAAATGAAAGAATAAAGGATTCAGATATTATTAATGATGGAGATATAGTAAAGGAATTGGATAGTTGCAACATTTATCATTTATCAGATAATTATATCGGGAGTTGCAACGATAGAAATATTGATCGAATAAATAGTCAAATATCATCACTAAATACATGTATTTCAGGAGATTCATATCATTCTGGAAGTGATTGGCTTCAACATCCAACAACAGTTTCATTGTTGGACGATCAGATAATTGAGCCACAAAATGATTTGGATAACAGAATTTTGAACATTGAATTAATAGAATAAAAAAATTACCGCAATAAAATTATTAATTAGGGAGCTATAATTTTTACTAAATGAACAGAAACTCAATAATATCTCAATGTAACATTGATCCCACTGTTTTCTTCTATTTCTCAGGTAATAACTTCAAAAAAAAACTGGGATTATATTTTATTGATGATTTTGCCCACGAAAATAATAATAAAGCTTATGAACACACAATTAAATCAAAGCTAACTTTTGCTCCAGCTAACGGTGAAATATCAGACCCAATTTTTTCTGAAGAAAAATCTATTGAATATTCATCAGAATTTTTTCCAAGATTTTCCTGGAGCAAACATGATATTTTTGGTGCATTTACAACTGGTATTTCTCGTGAAATAAAAATATTGTATTTAAACAAGGGGCAACTCCGAATTTCGGAAAAGATTCACACTCCTGATTACTTTTGTTCTTATCTTGAACTAAATAATCATGAAAATTTTCATTTATTGGCTTCTTCCAATATTAAAAACTTCAATTCTCAAAATTTCGCTCAAGGGATTATTTCCATAATCGATTCTAACACTAAAAAAAACATAGTAAATTATCATAAAGGTTCTAGCTTCGAAAAACTTAATAATGTTTCCGGATATCCTAATAATGTTAAGTGGATAAACTCCAACTGCTTGGTTTCTGGCTGGAAGCTTTGTAACTATTCAAACCAATTGCAATTTTACGACATACGAGCTAATGATGCAATTTTTTCTACTAATATTATGGCCAATTGTAATGAACTCCTAACAATTAGCCAAATTGGAGGTAATTATTTACTTTCCAGTAACTTAAATAACATTATTTGCATATTCGATATAAGATTTATGAAAAATGAACCAAGACAAAATATTATTCAAACATTGAACTGCATTTATTTTAATGATAATGAGATCAACGATATTCAATGGTTACCAAATGAAGAACTCAATATTTCAATTTATACTAATGATGGGATCTTTATTGCCGAATTAAATAAAGAAATAGAGCCGCTTACATCTTTTGAAATGCATAAACAAGATAATTGTTTTGAAAATATCTATTGGAATGAAAATTTAATCAAGAATTTCAAGCCATTAAGTCTTAAAGAAAATTTCAACGATACATTTTGTTGGGTTAATTATTATAGAGGAGGTAAGAATAAAAATTCATTAATATACACAACTTCCGAGTCTGCATATCTTCTATCAAATTTAGAAATTAAAATTAATTCTTTTCCTACCTTTCGAGTTTCTCCACTGGATTCTCACTCAATAGATGCGAAACATAGGCCTCAAAAAATTAATTGCGAGGTTTTAAACTCCCCAAAATTGTTTGGCTACTCATGGATTCCATATAGGATAATAAAATACTATAAAAATGACAAGAGAATAGAAGAGTTCAACTGCATAGAGTTATTGAGAAGACTTGAGAACATAAATTCAACAGAAGCCAGAAACTTGGTCATTAACCAAAATGATCAGAAGAAATTAATTGATATTGGAATTTTCCCATTTGCATTAAATAACTTAACTAATATTATAAAAATAATTAAGTCTGCTTCTCATGCATTTAATTACTTATCAACTTTACCTAATCGAATTATTCATTGGAAAAATATTTTAAGACAATTTAAGAAACAAGGCCCATTAAATGGTGAATACGTGTCTGTTTTAGATAAATTAATGTTACCAGGCATCAGAGACTTAGTTTATATTTTTAAGTTGGAAGCAGGAAATAGTGATATATCTACCCAGCTGAAATTTATTAAGCATGAAGATTTAGAAAATAAGTCTTCTAAATGCTTGAGTATGAGAGAAAATTTTCATCAAATTGAAATATTTTGTTCACCTTTTAGAGAAAAGTTAATAAATCTTTTTGGAGTATCCTCATTTATTATTGAAACGCCTATCTTTATAAACAATAATGACCCAATTCAACTGGAATCATTTTTAGTCACATTCTTTTGGAACTGCATTACACTTCAATACCAGAATTTTATTTCCTACGGTGACAAGTTAACAAACGTTCTTGATAATTTTATTGATAGTGAAAATAAGCTACTAAAATCCTCTTTTTTAAAAAATATCAAATTGTTTTTTAATTCTGCCGGGATTTTTATTTCGAATTTATATTCTTCAGAAGAACTAAATAAAATTTCTTTAAGCAGAAAGGATATTCAGTTCTACTACTATTCAATTATTTCAACAAGTGAGCATTTACTGGATGAAGATTATTATTTGCCTATTTGGAACAGCAATATTCATTTTGAATCTAGTCTTCAACTCTCAATAAGATTTATAGTCACATTTTCCAAATTTATCAACATCTATGATCAAAACAAACAATTTTCTTCATATTTATTAGACGAACTGTTAATTCCTTCCATGAGAATAAACTCTTATATTTATGTTCCTGCTAATTTATTGCTTTTGATTGGGATTTATTATTTACCTATGGAAGAAATTTGCAACTTAATAGAGATAATTATAAGAGAAATGGCTCAAAATGGTTTTTTAGATGGAATATCTATTTTAGGATTTAATACATTTACTGATGAAACATTTTTGTTAAAAAGTTTTTCTGATAACTACAATTCTGAACAATTTGAAACCTTTCTTGGAAATTTTAATTTAAACGAAAATTTTGATTCTATATTTTTAGAGCCAGAAAATAATATAAATAAAAATTTTGGTTATAATTTGAGCTCTCAAGCATTTCTTAATTTAATTTTTCGCAAATACTTATCCCTTTCATTTGGAGACATTCAAACAGTTGCATTAATTGGGTCGTGTATTCCTAATATCTCTGGTGAGCTCAAAAAAAATATGGAATTATTAAAGATTTGCATTGATGAATACAAAGACTTATTGAAAAATAATTCTTTAATATATTATCTAATTTATAGCTCAAACACAATCAGCCTTTTTAAAAATGGATCTAAATCCATAAAATTTACTTATAATAATGTATCGGGAATACTTTATGAACTTAATATTCTAAGATCAAGTTACTATAAAATGCTTCATATTGACCAGGATCAATTAAAGCCACTATTACCAACTGGAAATATATTATTTTGTTATTATTGCGAGCAGCCATTATGCCAAACATATTTCGAGCAGAGTTGTCCTTATGATAAAAACAATTCAAATCCGGATTGCAATTCGATAATTTCTCAATCATTCAGTACAGACTTTCCTGAAGCTCAATTAGAAAAAAAAGAAATAGCTTTTAAAAATATTTATAATAGAGACTATCAAATAGGATATTCTTTGCGTTGGACGAGTAATAATAAATCGAGTTTAAATAGTTTAATTCAGCCTGAAGCTATTCAAAGTTTGGAGTTATCATCTATTATCTTAAACTGTCCTAATAAATATTGTAACAAACCCCTACCAAGATGCGTAATTTGTTTGACAGAAATGTCTATTAATGCGATTAGTAATTCAATCAATGATGATCCTTTGCACAAGGATAATACTCAACAATGTAATTATCACAAATTGAGCAAATGGTATACTTGGTGTTTGCATTGTCACCATGGTGGATGTTTTAAACATATCAGTGAATGGTTTGAGTGTTTTGATGAATGCCCTGTACCAGAATGCAATTGCTGGTGTAATTCAGTAGATCGTTGGCAAAAATTATAATTGGTAAAATTTGCTATTTTAATTTCACTAACTATAGGTATCTATTCAATTTCTGTCTACTATTTTTTCAATAGTCAATGATTAGTGTCTGCTTTGTTTATTTTAACATCGATATTATCATCTTGCTCTACGTTGCCAAGCGATTCATTGCTTAACTGCTCCATCTCCACAATTGAATCGATAATTCTTGATTCATATCTCAATGAGATTAACCATATTATCCCGATTACAATGCTAATTGCGAAACCTATAAACGTAGCAATATTTAAAATAATGATAAGAGTGTCTTTGGTTCTACCGATCATCCCACAAAACGTAACGATCCCATTTGTAAAGTCAACTGAAACTTGTCCACAATTATGAGCTTCCGTCTTTATACTGTTTAAAATCATTGCGCTCCCGAACATTTTCCTTATTCTATCGTTAAGAACCAAATTTAGTCTCTCAACCTCATTAGCTGCAAAGTTAGTTGGGTTAATTAAATAATCGTAACTGATACTGGCAATGTACTCTTGGAATTCAACGTATTTGCATGTATTATTATAGTATTTAATATACAGGCTATTATTTCCAAAATTGGGAATTTTCTTTATTTCTTCAATATCTATCCAAGGAAATGGATAACAAAAAAAATTGTTGTTATATAATTCCATTGATTTTTTTACCCATAGTAGCGTATTTTTAAAACTCGAGATTGGATATTCCTTAAAATGTTTATTATCTTTATGATATTTTTCTATGGGTAGCTGATCAATGTTTGTGTCTGCTGAAATGATTAGATTCTCTTCTGAAGCTGTATCAACCTTTGTAATAGGAGATGTCGGTTCAAATATACTTTCTAAACTAGATGATTTTGAAGTAGGATTCTCCTCAATTTTATTTTGATTTTCGATAATAGTATCTGAAGTATCTACCAAGTATTTTATTTTAAATGGGTATATTATTGATTCGAGAACCTCCAAGCCGGGAACCTTAATTGGCAACGACTGAGAAATCATTAAAGTCGAAACATTAGAATTGGGACTGCTACAAAGAGCAGTGTATGTAGTGTAGCCGAATATAGAACTTTTCATTAACCAATTTTCTTCTTTGTAGCTCTGAGTTATTAAAACTAATATAGGCACGTCTTGTTCATCTGGTGTAGACTTCTCCACGTCTGGAAAGTACATTAGAGAATATTTTATGTAGTCTGATATATTCATGTAAGTAAAACATTGTTCTGCAATTGTTTGACTGGTGGAAATGATATTAATATATTCTGGAACAATTTTTGACATATCATTGACAAAAGAGCCTGGTAGCAATTGAACTAATAAATAGGCCAAACTGCTTTCTATTGGAACATCGTTCAACAAGCCAACTATTTCATGATTACTGAATCTTTCAGCAAGTAGAATATCATTTGAGCTACTTTTTAGTAGCACACTATCATAATTCAAAAGCAAATTGGAAATAAAGTCATTTTTATTCATTGATCTGCTTTTTGTACTCAAATCTCTTATGTATAATTCACTGTTTAAACTCCCGTTATTAATCAAGTTATTCTCATTCAATGAAAATCGAGGGTCCATATTTGAATAGTTGAAAAATATGTCGTTAATATTTTTGCTATCTACGGACTCGTCACTCTGAAGTTTATCAAATAAATCTAAATATATATGATTTTTTATTCCATGATATTCTAAAACCCTTATCTTATCACTTATAAAATCTTTTTCATTAATATAGCTTTTATTATCACTTTTAATCTTAATATAGGATGCAAGAGGATACATACATATACTCATAATCATTCCTAATTCTGGACTTACAGTTGAGATCCAATTCATCCCTGTTGGACTAAACAAATCATTAACTATCCAACCACAATAATCCTTCCCTACTGTTCCTCCAACCGTTAAAGTATATGAAACAAATGAAACAAATGTAGAAAGTCCCATGAATATGAATGCGACAGCAACCAATGCAGACCTACTTTGGAAAAATCCAATGTGACTTCTTCCAGATAAAAATAGTTTTATATGAAGAATTGAAAAAATAATTGAAATTATTCCAATTATTGCAGATGAAACGAATAGCACTGTAATTATTACAAAAACGACGTGGCTTGCAGTCCTAGATACATTTAAAAATAATAAAATGTATGAAATAAATTTCTTGAAAACTTCGAAGTATTCATCAACACTGAATGACATTGATGAAGTATCCACTGATTTTAAAATGCCAGTTATTTGATTTAAAACCGGAATCATAGAGTTGAATAAAGTTTCATTTACTGGCATGAATGAATTTGCAGCATTTAATACAGAGTTCTTAAGTAATTCTTTTGCCGGAATATACCAATCTATTCCATTAGGATTAATTACTGATGAATTGGTAAAAACTTTTGCTAATTCATTTAGTCTTATACTTAGAGTAGTTGGAAACCCTGCACTTGTAATGTAATTAATTGTGTCTTTAAAAAACTCACTTAATGTTTCAATTGAGCCTAATTCCTGAAATAAACCGTAAAGTGGTAGAGATCCAATGAATGGAACTGTTGTATTTGTTTTCAAAAATAATTTTGCAATACTGAAGGAACCTGAAGTTGTGTTAATATTTATGTTACCATTTGAAAATGCATCTGTTCCTATTGCAAGCCAGCAAACAGATGTTAAAAAAGAATCAGAAAAGGCAAAGAAATTTACAATAATCACAATGGAAAGGATAATATAAATAACACATAGTACACATAATAGAGTACTAAGTATATATATACTCAGTTTTACTTTCCATAGTCCGTTGGATGTTTCTTCAAATGAAACAACTCTGTCGTTCAATACTCTGCACAAAACAAACCCAAGAGATACGGCAATAAATGTGAATATTGAAATACCAAAAGTTATACAACTGGCAATTTCTCTCCAAATCAGTGCATCTAAATAGCTGGATAACAGGGGTTTAAGGTTTATGTGAGCTTTATTGGAATCTGCAATAATTGCATTTTCAAAAATAATTCCTGCTAAGATACTATAATCTGAATGCCACGATTTGAACGATTCCCACATTTCCTTTTTATAACCTAGATCACTTTCTTGAAGTTTGTCATAAATCCCACAGTTTTCATAGACAAATTCTTCCAGAGTAGATACCCTGGAATGATCGATGACTTGTTGTGCCTTTTCAAGGCTAGATAAAATATATGGAGTGCTAACCGACCATGGTATATCTGTTAAGGAAGCCTCAAATTCGCCAAAAAGGTATATAAATATACAAAAAATGAATCTTATGTAATATTTAACAGACATTTTACTCCATTTTTCAAAGCTAAATAGGCCTCATGTAATTCAAAGTCGAGATTCATATTCTGGCGCTAGTATGTTAAAAAATTTTTTGTTACATAGAAATAATAAAAATAATTTTTTATTATTAAATATTCTTTTCTTGTAAGATTTTACAAATTCTAAGCAATTCTCTACATGAACTAACTACATTGCACCTAAATTGCTCAATGTCTTTAATACTTTTTGCACTATTGTACAAATTCTTAGTGATTTCTAATAAGCCTTCATGAAGTTTAGGCGCATTTGAATTCAATTCAGGCTCTGAATTTAAGTTAAACCTTAATTGAGAATAATGTATATCTCTATGTTCAAAAAAATGGCTTCTTTGATTAGATAATAGGACCTTCTTGTAGTTTTTATCGTCAAAAGCTGAACCACTTAATAATTTAGGCGAATTTAAGCACTCGTTTTCAGCAGAAACACTGTAACATAGTGATTTTGCATTTGATAGTATTTCAAGTGGACTAATATATAAATTTGATTGATTAACTATTAATTTCAGCGTATGATTAAAGTCAGAATTTACTATTGCACCTCTTCTTGCAAGTAGTATTGAAATAGCAATAAAATTTACTATTGGTAAAGATGATTCAACCGCTTCACAAATCTCTTTATTTATATTTTTTCTCCCTTTCGCAGATTCATCCATTAAAATTTCGCTGCTAGAGAATTTCCCATTTTGGAGGGAATCACAAAATATGCCTTCCCAAATTATAATTGAATTATTCAAGTCGGAAAATTCTCTAGAAAATAAAAGTCTAATCCATCTTAAAAAAATAAGTTGGGGTTCAATTCCATGCTCTCTATGTAGATGAATAAACAGCTCATAATCTACCTTTTCTAAAATGCCATAAATATTTATACATCTATGTACTATCGGAGGTTTATTCGAATCATCGTTATACGTTGACTTATTATCATTTAAATTACATTCATTGTAGGTAGATTTAAACATATATTTTAAACCAAAAACATTCATAACGGAATTAAACATAATATAAGTATCCGCTTCTATTGAATCGGCCCCAAAAATGTGTTTTAGACTGAAATTATCTCCATTGTATTCATTCAATGATTCTAGATCATTAGAATAAACTTTATTATCAACAATTTTCTGACTATGATTTATCAAAAATAAAATTGCAGCAATTTCATTCATTCCCTGCTTGTATCCCAGCTCAGGGTTCTCGCGTGTCCATGTAAACAATATTCTTTGCAAAAGTTGTCTTGTATTTGAATCAAAAAAAAGTTGTCGTTCAGAATAGGTTCTTGTGACGTCTTTCCAAATTTCATCTAATAATTCAATATTTTTATGCTGTTCATTCCACGGGTTATTAGCAATCTGAGATAGAGGATGAAACTTTAAAGGGTCCATTGAAGTAACTTTACTAATATCTAATTTATTTTTGTTAAAAGAGAGAGAATATTTGCTTCTCTCCACTTCTAGTAGTTCGTGAATTTTTTTATAGCAATCATGGATTGAAAACGAAAAAAAATCAACAGGGATAATTCTGAGTAGAATCATCCATTTAAGACGTGGGATATCCAATATATTTTCATTTTTTCCTTGTTCATATTTTACATTACAAACATTTTCGGTATATTTAATAAAGTTTTGTTTTGGATTACCTTTCAAATATTCAAAAAAATCTATAAAGCTTGAATCTTCGATTTTTGAATAGTACTCGTCATTCTCAAAAACTTCAAAATCTGTCATTGTAAAGTTTCACAATTACACAAATTGTAAAATCACTTAAATTCCCCGCAAAATCTTTCGCATGATAATTTGAGAAATTTATTTTTTTTCATGGATATTTGATAATAGGAAATCAAGGCGTTTTTCAAATAAACTTATATAAAGGTTGCTGTTTTCAAATATATCTTCTCTATTATTAATCTCCCTGTATTTGGAAATTATAATCAATCTTCTAATTGATATAATAAAACTTAAAATGCTTAATTCATCAATTAAAATGCTCCCAAAAAGTTCGATAAATATTAGTTGGGTTGGGCATTCCTTTATACAATCATAAACTCTTTCAAACAAATTAATTTGACTCTTTATTTGCGTCTCCCATTGTTCAAAATAAATTTTAATTTCCGTTATTTCATCAGAGTTTAGTGTTTTTTGACTTATAGCTTTGAAATATTTGAAAATCTGATAAGTTGCTAACTGGGAAATATTCAAATATTCGTTGCAAATATTATCAATCTCCCTTGGGAAAAATATGGAGTTATTTTGGGTTTCCATACTCCGTAAACTTTCAGATATTACGTCCAAAACTATTATTGAAAATAAACAAGAATTTTGGTCATTAAGCAAAACGATTTGTTTAATTTGATTTTCGTATTCGCTATAGGAATTTAAACAACAGCAGTGAGAGTCTTCATTTTGATTTAAGAAGTTATTACAGAAATATTTGATAATATTGACGAACGAATTAAAAGTAAGAATTGCTTCTTTTTCGATGGGCGCAGCTTCATCTGTTAATAAATAAATTAAACAAACCATTAAATTGTACCAATAATTGTGGTTGAAATACATCAAAGAAAGAATTGTTCCTTCATGAATATCATTAATGCCAATTTTTTTACAGGGCAAGTTTTTAGTTTCATCATTTTTTTTAACTTTTATCTCCAGAAATAATTCAGTTTCCAGAGATTCAAAAATAGTTCTTATTATTTTGCAAATCAAATATTTTTTTTCAAGTGTTAACTGTGTTCCATTAAATATGTTTTTGCAAACCATCTTTAGAATTTTATCGAATACTATCTTTTCAAGTTCGTACACTATAACATACGGAATACTATCATTTCTTGCTATATTTTTGTAAAACCTAATAAAAAAAATAGAAAATTCCAAAATCTGAATTTGATCTTGAAAAAAAAATCTTCCGATTTTGCTGTTTATTAAATCTATATCAGTTTTTTCTTCAGACTTCTCATCTTTGCCTTTGCTAATCTTAAAATCAGAAAGCTCTTGTTGATAAATCAAGTCAAAAATAGATTCTATTATTGAATCAGATTTCTCGTTTTCTAAAAAAACAAAAGAAAACTTATAATTGCAACCAATAAAAGATAAGCACCTCATCAATACTTTAACTAAATCTGTTGGTATTGATAATTTTCGAATTTCCGTCTTCTCATTTATGGATTGTTCTTTATTAGCTGAAATTAAATGTTTTATGGACTTTAGGTTGCTGTCAATTAAATTGGAAAGTTTAACGAAGTTATCCTTTTTTTCTGATATAGATAGAATCTCAATAATTGAGGAGTAGAATTCAGATAGAATTTTTGGATGAATGATTTTATCAAAGGCTGGAGATAAACAAATTAATGAACTTAATTCCCTAGAATCAATATTTTTAAAAACATTGTTAACAATTATTTTTATCAAATATATATGCTCCGATAGATTTTCATTAAAATAGTTCTTTGGATGGCTTATGGATAAATACAGATTGTTGTTTGGATCAGAGAAATCTATATAAAATGTTTTAGATTTTGAACTGATATTTTTCCAATAATAAATTAGATTTTCCAAACACTTTAATTTTTCATTAGTAGGAAATTCAAGTTCAAATAGCAAACTCATTAGTTCTAACGCCGTAATTCTTAATAGTGGGTGTTTAAATGATATAAAACTATCTCTTATAAAGACTAGCAAATTTTCGTAAATTGAATGGTCTAGAGTTTTGAAAAAATTCCAACAAGATTGATTTTTTAATTTTTTCAACAGAACAATTCCCAAATTAAAAATTCCATGAATTAAGTTATATTTATTCTCTGAATTGTTAATCGAAAATTTGATAGATTGAAAAATTAAATTTAGTAAAGAATTGGCTTTAGAAGCTTGATTATTCGAGTTATTTATGAAAATTTCAAGCAGGATCCCATCTAAACTTGCATTAGAAATTTGATTGAGCGGATGTGAACTCAAATTAGGGATATTTAATGTTAAAAAAATAATTTCTCCCAATAACTTTGAAGAATACATTCTAACGAAATATGAATTTGAATAAATTGATTTAATAATGCAAATAGCAAGCTCGTAGGAGCAATCTGCCCATGAAATAGATATTTCAGTAAGTAATAACAGAACCATACCTTGAAATTGTGTATGAGTAGAATTTAGTAAAATATCAATAATGCATGGCTCGAAAATACCCGAAATTCTTTTTATCGATTTTAGTGAAAAGCGAGTAGAAGTATTAATTTCAGATATCAAAGAATTAACACATTTAAAATCAAATTGTTTATTTAATACGATTGATAAAACATCTTCGAGTACTTTATTAAATAAAGTGTGCAATTTTTCTGATTCCGTTGTAGTCTTAAAATCACTATTAAACATTTCGCATTGATTGTTCGTCTTGCTAATATTTTCAATATTGCTTTCTATTCCATTTGCTTTAAAACTAAACCTTTTTAAAAGTGCAGACATTAAATTCAATGAAGAATTGCATAAAGCAAACCCATTTTCGTCTTTAACTTTGAGATTGTATATTTTAATGTTATTTAATGCAGAAAATAAAGAGCCACAAAGTAAACTCAGATCGAAAATTTCGCTAAGAGTATTTGTTCCAGAACTACTTTTTGATTTAGAAATTAATTTTGCAAGGATATGATTTGAATGAATACTGCATCTATAACGCTGGGATAAAATATATTCAGAATCATAATCTTGCTTATTAATAATCCCATTAAATAATTTAATATTTAGACTAGCTATTATTAATAATTTAATTGTGTATTTAACGAGCTTGTGAAATTTAAAGTCCTTGATTATAATTGATACTAAAATATTTACCATATTACAAAGATTATTTGATCTTCTCTTGAGAGGAGGAATATATAATTTTTCAAGATTGTTATTTAAATTTCCTTGAAGTGAAAATAGCTTTTTAGTATCATACAATGAATTTTTTGTAATGAAGTCATTGTTATCGTATCCAGATTTTTTATAACTGTCAAAAAACTGAAAAAAAATATTGTCAATTTGTTCATAATCTAAAATAAAGTCTTCAAGTTCTAGATAATTAAATTTATCATTATTGCAAACTGAGCTGAGCTCATCAAATGATAATAAAGAATAAAGAATGTGTAAAAGTAAATTTTTTGTTAGGCTATCTGTTTGTTTGTTCAAGGAGCTCTTATAATCTGTTACATCTTGAATTTTTGAATTATTTAAAATTGAATGCGAGTTCATTAAGATAAAATCGTTAAAAGTTTTAGCAGTTTCATTATTTATCAATAAATGAACTCTTGTAATTGGTAGCTTAAAACCTTTATTTTTTGATTGCCCTTCATGATAACTCTCAAATGACTTTGTACTATATGAGTTCAATATTGCGTGAAATATTTCTAATAGGTTATCAGAACTTCCTGGATGGTCGCACTTCAAAATAAAATTCATATAAATTAAGCATAACTGATAGGAAAAATAATAGCTTTTTTCAGAGTTAAATGCGATATTAAGACGATTAAAAAATGAATTCAAGTATAAATTTGACGTGATAAAATCAATAGGAATTGAATTTAGTTGATTATGAGATTCCTCAAAAATTGTATCAATGTTAATTTTTACCAAAATGATTTTAATCAAGTTACAAACTTCTTCAATAATTCTAGAAAAGTTGTGATTCAAGTTTTGGCTGTAAAATTCTTCTGAAGTATCTAATTTTTGAATTAACTCATCATGAAATTTATTTGAATAGTTATAAATAAAATCAGAATCGGATAAAATAAATAATATTAAGGTAAATAAATAAAGAATCTTCAATAAGTTCCAACACAAACATTTGAAATTATTTTCCGAATTAAATATAAATTCTGAAATGAAAGATATGTTGAGTAAGTTTATTATACTTTGTAATGGAATGCTGTTACTTCCAAATATTAATATGTTAATATCAAAATTTTTAAAACAGAATTTTTTTATTCTTGTAACTAACTCTAAAAATATTACTTCACTTAAAAAAAAGTAAATATTGTTAAATATATTCAACATTTCAAAGTTTTCCAAATTAAATAAACTTTTTAATAATATTATTACGTCTTCTCTCTGGTTTTCTAAATCAATTGATATTTTTTTCAGATAGTAATATAGTAAAATATTGGATACATGATATTCTCTCGGCCGAATTAATTTAGATAATTTTTTCAGTATTGAAAATGCACGATTAAAAGAAGGCAAATTATGTGGTTGAATAGTGTTAAAATGAAATTGATCAAATATCGTATAAAATTTTTTATTATCGATAAATATGTTATTTGCTAAATTCTTGCATTCGTTTGATGATGAAAATAATTGAGATTGAAGATTTTGAATTACTGACTCTGCGATACATTTCTTAAGAATAATACTGCAATCAAATAGATCTCCATTTAAATCTTCAAGAGAGAAAGTTTCTAAAAACAAAAGAAATATAGGCAAATATAAGTCAACTTTATCACTAGAAATCTGAAGTCCAATAGAGGTTCTTAGAAAATTGAATATTTTATGCAACCATGAATAGTATTTATCTCTAATTTTAGGTGGAAAAGTCTTATTCAATAATATTTTATTAATTAAAATAAAAAATTGACCAAACATTGAAATAATACGGGACAAGACCTCTGAGCAAATATTTAATGGCTTAATATTGCAAATAATGATGTATAAACATTCCATTTCATTTAATAGGCAATTTCTTTTTGATGAAGTTTTTATCTTTGAAGGTTTTATTGATAGCGATAAAAACTCTAATATTTTTGAAAGAGAAATTGGATTATTACAAGTTAGGGTTTTAATAAAATAATCACCGTGAATTTTGGTATATGGTTTTTTTTTGGAATCAAAAATAACTGCCAAACTAAAGTTATTAATTAAATAATCTCCACCTTCTAATTCATTCTCCCAAAATAAACATTCACTTCTTTTCAATTCATTTAGCGTTTGTATTTGAATAAAGTTGAATTCTGTAACCGATGAATTATCTAATCCCAAAATTTCTTCAAAAAAATGATCAAATATTAAAGGTAATTTTTCATAATAATATTTTATATCTGATTTTTTTAATATTTGAAGAATTCTAGTAAATATCTCAGACTTTCCTTCTGTAGATATTATTTCTTTTTTCTCAGACTTGTAATCATCTCTTTTAATAATTTGAATCGATGTAAATAGAATAAAGTCTAAAAACAAGTTTTCTTCTAATTCTTTCGTAATTTCTTCTTTTAAAAAAACTTTTTTTCTGAGATTAAACCAAGTCAAAATTAAATTTTGGGATGAAGAAGCTATATTATGTATTGAAAGCGAGTATACTAAATAGTATATAAGCTGGATTTCAATAAAGCTATGATCTAATTGAGTAAGGTCAAGCTGATCTATTCTTAAGTTAATAAATCTGTTTAATTTAAAAAATTGATTTTTGAATTTATGATTTCTTGAATGATTTAATATTCCATTGAAAAGTATATTTAATGATAAAAATTTATTTTTATTATTTTTGAAACTATTATTTAATAATATGTCCACAAACCAATTTAATGGATCTGAGTTTATTTCCTCAACGATATCTTGTTCAAAAATTGAATCTAGAACTAATAAATAATCAACAAACTCCTCCAAAATTTGGTTAGCCAATTTTGAATGGTAATTAATTGGTTGATCTAAAAATGAAAAGATAATATCTGAAATAGGTGTTAAATAAAAGTAAGGGGTTGATAAATTAATCGAAGTTTTGTCTAAACTTGAAATTTCATATTTAAATCTTGAAATCCAAATGACAAGAGACTGCAATCCATACGCTGAGTCTTCATCTGACTTGTAATCAGTTATTAAACATGCTATTGAGTGAAATAATAATTCAAAGATTTCATAATTATTAGTAGGATTCTTAAATTGAGCAGCATCATGTATCATTGAGCAACAAAGAACTAATCCTCGGTAAAATGCCACTTTACAAACACCCGAAAATTTGCATCTTTTTACATGTTCTTCAACATTTTTCGAAATTCTGTCCATGCTTTTCAGATATAAGTCATTTTTATCGTTATCAAACGTAGCTTGTTCACTAATATACAATGATGACAAAAATAGCCCAATTGATGTTATTAAATCTTTGTTAAATTGGTCAAGACTATTTGAGTACATAATTCTGTAAAAAACGCAATTAATCACATTTTTCGTAATTTTCCCATCCTTGTTTTCACCTAAAACAGCATTAAAAAGAACTTTAGTATATTTTATTAAGCTACTAAATGAATTGCTGCAATATATCACAATACTAGAAATTCGGTTTAATATAGAGGTAATGGATAATAATATTTGCTGATCAATTTGAAAATAATGATCTATAGTATTTTCCATATTAGCACTGTTTATAAAAGATGTTATTTTGTAAGCAAAATCTGGAGATTGAAGTAAATAAATTATTATTTTTTTGAACACCAAATCTAAATTATATATTCCTTCAAATAATATTGGTAATACACAGTTAGAACGCAAAATTTCCTTATTAAGTCCCGCAGATGAAACTAAAATTTCAAATACGTCGTTGAGGATGAATTGAACAGAACAAGTATATTTTTCAATTAACAATTGATTCTCTCGCTTAGGTAAGTCAGAATTACTAGTATAAAAATCTGTATTAATATCTTCAATCATATTTTCCACAACAAAATTTACCAGGTTATTAAAACTATCAAGGACAAATTGGGTATATTCTGAAATATTAGGTTGAATTATCTTCGATTTTTGCATAAAATTTCGTAGGTAATTCAACAATTTTCTTCTTAAATTTTTGTTATTTTCTACAAAAGCGATTAGCAGTAGTATTAGGCAACAAGACCTACTAATGCTAGAAACATCTGTTGAATATATCTTCTCTTCTGCATTCCCAGACTCAAAATCAACTTCTAGACCTAATCCAATTTCATGAATGATTTGAGCAACATCTTTCTCCACATAAGGGTATCTATAGAAGTATCTATTTGATAATTCGATCAATAAATTACTCATAAAAAAATAATTTAGCACTGAAAAAAATACTTAAACTGAAAGCTAATTGTATTAATATTAATAGATTTTTAAAGAAAATAGGTTAGACTAGGAATTTTGAATTACCTGCTATTAAAGAATGATATTCATCAATTAATCCAATAAGATGGAATTTTCAGACTGGGGCGACAAGAAAATCGTCATGAATCAACGCATACTGTCAATCATCATACACTCCAATACTTATTGAAAATGCGAGAACCAAGGCTAACTGAAATTCAATACCTTGGTAGAATAATAATTTGAGCTCAGTTATCAGGTGTTTCTTCAAAAATACAATATTTCAGAAACACGGAAACCAAATACATCATTGCACTTGAAAATCGCATTTAAGTGGTAAATTCCATCCGTAATAGAGGTAAAATCAATCCCTAAGCCGTGGAAAACTTACGAATAAATTATAATCTTCGCATTTCATTTAGGATACGGTAGTATATAAAATTATTCCAACTTAGCAATAATTTAATTGTTTTAAAAACTTCAGGACAATACATTATGCCGTCTAATTAAACTCGGCGCCCATGTCATTTTTTGACTTGAAAGAGATTCGAATGATATGAAGTCAATTCTTTTTTTTCGCAAAAAAAGCTTTTAAATTAGGCTGCTATTTTAATTTACGGTTTATTTTGTATTGAGAATGACTCAGCAGAAAAAATACCGTCTTCTGTAACAATTGCGTTTATGAACTTAGGGGGGATTACGTCGTAACAAGGGATAAATGTAGCTATTTGTGGTTTAGGTAAACTTTCCGAGTTTTCTCGTTCATATAGGAGGTTATCGGATATACTCTGTTCAACAACCTCGTTAAAAACAGTTGAATACTCAAAGTAATTTTTTTCACATAGTTTATATGATTCTGAAACGATCATTACAGGAATGTGGTGTATATTTGCAAGCATTGCAACAAGTGATGATCCGGAGCGGTTCATTACATATCCATTTGAAAAAATTGCACATGACCCAATGATCACTTTGGTTGCATACCTTAAATGGTAGGCCAAACAATTGAGTAATGTATAGGTTATTTTTATCCCTTTTAAAGATAGTTTTTTAGCAATGTCTTGACTACTGGAATCAAGATTGTTCTTTGAATCAACAACGATTAGTTGGAAGTTCTTGTTCATTTCTGCAGCCTTAAATAATGATTTGATTACAGAACTAGAATTGGAATATGTAACTATTACATCACCATCAGTAATATACTTGTTAGAAACTACATATGAAATCCTTTCACATGCATTCACAATTCTTTGATAAATATAGGTTTTTATACTAGAAATTAGTTGGTTTATTATTTCATTTGGTGGGAGAGATGGATTAATGTTGCATATTTGTTTTTTTAGCCATTTGATCACGTTCCCCATGGCAATATTATGTTGTCTCTGTGATGTTATATATGAGATATGCACGTCTAAAACCATCTTTAAATGCTTTTCAATACTTTTGTATGGAGGGCAGTAATAATCCTCAAGCATTTGTCCAATGGCAATCAGTAGGCATTTACTTCTCATATTTGTACCAGCAATTTTCCTGTCTTTCATTCTCATTCCCAATCTCAAAATGGCAGGATGAATTTTGGACTGATCCAATATGGAAATAAAAGAGTGTGAAATAGAATTCCTACCGAAGTATGGACATATAGGACAATTAAATATGTTTTGTACAAAATTTTTTTTTTCCATTACATTAAAAACCTAGTAAATACTAAAAAAAAAAATTGCGCCCAAATTAATCGTACTTAACTTTTATTAACAGAGCTGATATCTATTTCGATTTATAGGCCAGCAATTACTGTTGGATATAGTTTCAGCAGCAGAAAAATCAAAAAAATTACTTTCCAATAATTTACTCAATCCTTTAGATTTGAGTAAATTTTAAAATATTTATATATTGCTTTCTGCTCTTCCATAGGCAATTCTTTTTAAATTCTCAGTAGTATTCTTGACATGTTGACCCACGCCAGTCACAGTATTTTTCGTATTCAAGTTTGCATCATTACCTGATTCTGAGTCACTGGGGTATGAAATAAATGGATAAGTTCTCTTTTGTAATGCTGGCGTTGTAAGACACAATTCCTGCGAACGATGAAGGAAGAATCCTTCAGATCCAACATCGTACTCACTTGAGGGAATAACAGTCCCTGATTGTGCAGGTTGAGAGTTTGACATTCTATTTTGTTTATGAACTATTGACAGCTTTTTAACCATATCAATTGTACCCAAAATATCAAAACTGTTGGAAGGGGTAATTGAAGTAGAAGATGACGTGCTCATAAGAGAATCAACCATGTATGCGTTTATTCTATCCTTTCCCCTTAGTGTATTTGTAGCGTACTTTGACCTTAGCATTTGTAGATGCTTTTTTGGGACATTGATACCTAAATGATGAATAAGTGGAAAGTCTCGAATTAAAATCTCTGGATGAAAATCTGCAATTTCTTCGTACACCTTGTTCTGTAACAGTCTCTTTGTTGGCTCAAAGTTGTCAAAAGACCAGTCAATCGAATCAGTAGTGCTGGAATCCAATGAAATTAATTCTGGTTCAATAGAATTATTTGATTTAAAATGAATATTGTGAACGCTTGATGATTTTGGAGATTCGTACCCTGAATTAATGTTGATTCCATTGAAGTATGGATGCGATAGAGCCTCATCAGCTGTTATTCGCTTTTTTGGATTAAAGCTTAGCATTTTTTCAATTAGGTCAATAGCTTCAGGACAATTAAATCCAGGGAATAAAGTCGAAATATGCCTACCCTTATAGTTTGGAAGTGTATCTAAGTACTTTCTCGCATTTTCGGTACTCCCCTTGTAAGGAAGCCAGGCATCTAAGTCATCTCTACTTGGGGTACCCAAACAAGAAATAATAGCTTTAAGTTGATCTAGATGGTCATGACCAGCAAACAAAGCACTCCTTTTAATTAATTCAGCAAAAATACAGCCTGCACTCCATATATCCACAGCTTTATCGTATCTGTTTACACACAAAATTATTTCGGGGGCCCTGTACCATCTCGTAACTACATAATCTGTTAATTCGTCCTTGCTTTTATCAATATCACAAACATTCCCTCTTGCTAAGCCAAAATCACAAATTTTTAAATCGCATGATAAGTTTACAAGGATATTTGATGGTTTTAGATCACGGTGTATTATATTTACCTTGTGTAGGTAAGATAATCCCCTCAAAATTTGATACATAAAATATTGTATATGCTCATTTGTTAGTGTCTGTTTACTATATATCACACGGTGCAAATCTGTCTCCATTAACTGTGTAACAATATATATATCTTCAAAATTTGGAGAGTCTGGAGGAAGAAGATCAATAATACCCAAAATGTTTTCGTGTTGAAGCTGCCTTAAAAGCTTAATTTCTCTTAGAATTCTCTTTGCATCTATTAAGTCCTGAAATGCATCAAATATCTTCTTTACTGCAATATAAGACCCTCGAGATTTATCATAAAATGAAACTACACATCCATAGGCACCACTTCCAACTTTTTTAATAAACTTGTAATGTTCAGGAACTGTGTAAGTGTTACCATCTTCTACATTTACAGTAATATTTTTTGTGATTTTCATCATTTCATAGATTATCAAAATAATCTACATTACGAATTTATAATCTTTCAGCCTTTTGGTGGTACATTTCAATATTAATAATCCCACATGTTAAGCATGTGGGCATTTTACCGCCTTAGCTACGGCACGACGTTCTTTGAGTGGAATTGCAAATTTACAAAAAATTTATTACCAAAAATTTATTGGAAAATTTATTAAAGGAGTTAAAAGAGCATTATCAACTTCCAACCAAAAACTAATTTGATGGTAAAAATTTAATTATATATATTTTAGCGGATAATTAATAGTATATAGAGCTTCTAGATTTAATTTTTTTGTATTGCAATTACAAATTTGAAAATCATGGCGCCTTAAGCGCCTATGTTCATGCATGACAGAAAAATCAGCGAGTGTAGACGGAGTGTGCAAAGCGAGTTAATGTCTTAGTCTATAATATTGTATCTAAAGCCGTGCCTTCGCTCATATTTTTATAGCTATACACATACTTCGGTCCCAGACAATAATTATATTACATTTTTTGCTTAGTACCGTAGGGGACTTAATTTGGTATTATTCGAATTATTACGAATGGATGGAATTTGGAAAAGACTTGTTTCTGGAGGGAAGAATCACTCTTCCAAAGAGGGCGGCAATATTCAGAAAAATGCAGTTGCTACTAACAATCGGGCATCTGAAAATGGCCGAAGTTTAGACTTTAATACCAATAACAAGTCCCACAATAATCCAAATAATGACACCCGTTATCCTGCTACTTCAAACACGAGCAAGCATGACGCGGATATATCGGGGAATAGCCAGAAAAAATATAGCATCGACGATTTTCAGCTTATTAGAACATTAGGAACAGGTTCATTCGGACGAGTTTTCTTATCTAAGCACAAGGAAGATAATAGCATTTATGCAATAAAAAGACTTAAAAAAAGTGTGGTAATTCGACAAAAGCAGGTGGACCATATTACAAATGAAAAAGCGATTCTTTCAAGAATTAAACATCCATTTTTAGTTAGAATGTTTGGAACATTTAAAGATGATCGATATTTATACATTATGATGGAATTCGTTATAGGGGGAGAGTTTTTCACATACCTAAGAAGGTGTAGGCATTTTGACAATGAAACTTCGAGGTTTTATGCTGCGCAAGTTGTGTTAATGTTTGAATATTTACACGGAAAAAACATTATATATAGAGATCTTAAACCAGAAAATATTCTAATTGACAAAGATGGGTATTTGAAGCTGACTGATTTTGGATTTGCAAAGGCAATTGAGTATAGGACCTTTACACTTTGTGGGACGCCTGAATATATCGCTCCAGAAGTTCTTTTAAACAAGGGCCATGGAAAGCCGGTTGATTGGTGGACACTGGGAATATTGATATACGAAATGGTTGTAGGCTTTCCCCCTTTTTATGATGATGAACCTATGGGTATCTATCAAAAAATTCTAGCGGGTAAGATTTTTTTCCCCAAGTATTTTGACAAAAATTGTAAAAGTTTGGTAAAAAGACTACTTACTCCGGATTTAACAAAAAGATATGGCAACCTTAAAGGTGGTGTTAGCGATATAAAGCTACATAAGTGGTTTTATAATTATGACTTTAATTCTTTGATATCAAGGAAAGTTGACCCCCCGTATATTCCTAAGGTTAACTCCTATGATGATTCATCAAATTTTGAGGAATATCCAGATAGCCACGAACAACCCACTACTGTTACAGGTAATGCTGATCCATTCGTTGACTGGTAGTTTAACATATACATAGCATGATCCTACCCAAATAGTTATGTCTTTCTAGTTATTTCTTTTTATTGCAGCACGTTTGACTTAGAAGATGTTGTTAATGACAGTGTTGTAATATCACATTAGTATTTAAATGATATTTTATTTTTTACAGTATGTCTAATGCGTAAATAATCAATTATCAACAAAGCAGTTTCCCTGACTATATTTTAGGCTAACGTGTTCGCTGTAGTTGCACGGAGTGCAGGAAGAAAATATGCTATTTGTAAGTAGATTTCCCCTATTGGGGTGAATTTGGTTATCTTTTACGCTATTATCAAAATGTTCTTCAATACAGAAATACTCTCTTTCAGAATTTTCCGGAAAGAAATTTTTAAATTCATTACTTTGATTTTCAATGTGTTTTATGAAATAATTCTCATTATCATTTATTTCTCGAGAAAGCGTGTTGTCAACCATTTTCTGGAATGAATTGGACTCAATGTTATCGTATCTTTCTTCAAACTCTATCTCTTGATGACTATTCCCTAAACAGTTACAAGTAAATTTATTTGGTTCATTAAAAATAGGTGATTCAACCGTTTTTTCAACATACCTCCTTGGCCCATAAGAACTTGAAGAAGGCAACACGGAACGTCTATTAGAGGGATATTCAGCCTGTATAGTGCAGAAAGAAGCAGATGAGCCCGAACAAATAGGTGTAATACAATTTCCTGTTAACGTTGGATGTCTTAAATTTCCTTTGACTGATCCATCAGCATTTATTGAACCTTGTAAATTTTGGCTTACTCCTATATTACTACTTGCACTGTAAAATTGATTATATTGGGGTTTTTGATTATTTGCGTTGTATGAGTATGTATTATTATTATTATACTTTCTTTTGCTATATTCAGTTTTTTTTATTCTTCTTTTTTGTGATATACATCTTCCAGTAAGGAAAAAAGCTCTGCATGGATAAATACAACACTTAAGACAAGGAACCAAACATCCATACACAGGGTTTATATCTTTAAATTCATCCCCATCCTTTCCTTCAAATTCATGTTGATCTTTCTTTACACACTCTTTCTTGCTCCCTCTAGGACTAATGTTTTGACAAAACCTACGTTCCTCTTCTTCACGTCTGATTGACATATTTTTTAAAGTAGAAAAAATAAAAGAATAAAATTCAATTAAGTTAAGAGATAATTAAACTTTGTAGAGATCTACCTAGTCCTATTTTTCTAAAATTGTTTTGTAGAATTATTATAACATAAAGTTTCTATAGTGCCCGGACCTCCATTTTGAATAAGCTAGAACAACGATGGCTACAAAAATAATGTATTTGTCTATAATTGAAACATTTACAGAATTAAATATTTGAATATTTATTCGTCGTCATCGTCATCTCCAATATCATCATCACCCTCACCACTGTTAGAGTTTAGCCCAATTTCTTGGTTTATTAGGCCGGGAATCATCCACTGCTTGTTGTTTTCAATTTCAATTGCACGTTTTAATGCAATGCTTTTTTCTATTTCAAACATTTGCTTGCTCTCCTCATTAGTAAATTCCTTAATTTGAATAAGGAAATCATGTACAAGTCTTTGAAAATCAGAGATGGTTTTGCTATGAACACTATTGAAAAGTTCAAGTACAAAGACTTCAACCTGCTCTTTTTGGACGGTAATGAACGATTTGATGAGTAAGTCTGCAATATACTCCATAACTCCTACTTTTGAAATTTTACATGTTGTTCCTTGGCAAGAATCGCATATTAGTGAAGAGTTAGAAGCTATATTCGTTTGCTTACTGCCTTGATTTGCTTCAAATAAAGAAAATTCTGAAATTTTAATCAGCTCATATAGTACCATTGTTTGGTACTGAAAACCCGATGTATGTAATGTATCTGTCAATACACAAAATATCTCTCTAATTATTGATAAGTAGAATGCATGGCAAAATTGAAAAAGTTTATTGTTTTGAGTGCACGAACTCTGAATACCACTATCCTTTGAACTATTATTATTAATCAAATTAATTAAAAAGTTGTATAATACAATTAATCCTTTTTCCGCCATATTTGGTTGTTCATGTCTAATAGCCCAAATAATACTCTCAATATAAAGCGTTAATATATTTCCTGGCAAGTTGATTAATTGCAAGAAACAAAATTCATTACAATCAGCAAGAAAAGAATAAAAAAACTCTCTATGGTCTGGGTATGCATGAAAATTATCTTTAATCATGGATAGAGTGCACTCAAACAGATGGTAAATGATAGCATTAAAAAAATCATTATTAACTTTAACAATATCATTTAAACGCACGATAATTGTACTCGACAAAATAAGTACTTGAGATTCCTTAATCTCAGAAATACATGCATGGTAATCTTCTAAAATAGGAATAATAATTGGATGTATAATATATTGCAGC
Organism: Cryptosporidium meleagridis; assembly: GCA_039657295.1. NCBI lineage: Eukaryota > Apicomplexa > Conoidasida > Eucoccidiorida > Cryptosporidiidae > Cryptosporidium > Cryptosporidium meleagridis. The sequence continues at coordinate 764,608 of CM077709.1, forward strand.
ATTTCTGTCCCTGTGATATTGTGATACAAAATTGATTGTATATCCGTTATATATCCAGAAAGATTCTTGTTTTCACTTAACTTGAGCTTTTTTCTAGGTGCAATAAAAGAAATAAAAGAGTTAATTAATTTAATTATTTCTTTTTTGGATATTCTTAATTGCTTAATATGAGCGTGGGAAATAATTACAATCCCTTTTCGCTGAACTTCCCCAAGTATGAAATTAGAATATAATTTATAAAACTCAATTAAGAACGAACTTCTTTCAATAAGTACACGGGCAAAACCAACTCCACAGCTAGATGCAATTGTTTCCATAATACGTACAATAATAATCAATCTTTGTGAACATTCCATCGAACACAACTCATTTATAATACCTTGGTTATCAGGATTGGATCTCAATTCAACCAATTTGGAAACAATGTCTTTCCAATATAGGCTATCAAAAATTAGTAGTAATTCCGTTACGTACAAATACTGCTCATCAACATCCTTCAGAGAAGAAATAGTTAATGATATTCCCTGTATTAGAATAAGTATTTGTTTTTCATCAAGATGCTGTTTTAGCTCGTGCGAATAACTTATCATATACTTTAAAAACTTAATTTCTTGTAAACCTCCATCAATAATTTCTGACAGAATTTGATTACTTGAACCTCTATTATTTCCATCAATAAAATTATTTGAACTCATTGATTTTTTACATTTAGTTGCAATTTTCAAAAAAGCTTCACATGCCATATCTTTTACCCCAGGAAATGTTTCATGCATAAACTCAAACAGCTTGTTGATTACAGTTTGAAGAAATTTCCAATGGTCTCTGAGAAACCTTGGATACTGCCCTACTACATACATCACACAACTAGCAACGGCTGCTTTATTGGCCTTACCTCTTTTTCTTTCGCAAAGCATCAACAGAGATTTAATGACTTCTATTACTAATCTCCTTTCAATGTTTTTGCTCAAACTTCCGCTAATACTACCAACAGCCCAGCATAATCTATTAAGTTTTATAGGATTCCATTGATTTCCTGAATAGGAATTGCAAGTACAAATAACCCCACAATTAATACAAACAACATCGAATTCTTCTTGGAGTAATTGCAAAATGATCTTTTCCATATAGTTTTGGCCTAGGTTACTTAAATAAATTAATATCTCACGCAATGACTTATATAAAGATATTTCATCTGTATCTGGAATGTTTTCCCTAGTTACTTCGCCTGTTTCTGGATCAATCGCAATGTAAACTTCTTGTGGTTTTGCCATCCTACATATTACCATTTTTCTAACGTCACATAATAATGACTGATAGTGGATCAATCTAGAACTGTATTCCTCAGGATTGTTAAATGGGTTCTCTTGTTTGTGAGGATCAGAATTATCAATATTTCCAAAATTATCATTTTTCAATAAAAATAAGGGCGATGATTTTGCTTGAGAGTTCATCATTGAGCTGTCAATTGATTTCTTTTTTGAATTATCTAAAACATCGTAGACCAGTTGTTGAGTGAAATGAAGCCAAAAGTCAATGCAAACTTTAAAAATCTCATCATTTTGAATGTAACTTATATTTACCATACGTTCTAGAGCAAAATCCATTCCTTTAATAGTCTCTGGATACTTCTCACAAATCGTTAGTCTATGAGTTTTAATGAAACTAGAAAGCAAGAGTGCGATATAGTTAAAGTATCTCTCATAGTACAATCTTGAGCTTGTGGAAATATTTGGCATAGTATCATATTGCGCATATTCATTCGGGACTTCTTTAATTCGATTGACAATTGAAAGCCATATTTGAACCATTTGATCTTCAATCTGTTTGCTCAAGCCTCCACCGCTATCTTTTGTATTTTCATCAAATTTTAAAGGAGAAATTTCGGTTAAGCATTTAATTGATTCAAGCCTAAAGGAGGGATTTCCCCAAAAATGGTCCAAAAGGAATTGAAGAAGGTTGTAAATAATACTATTATTACCATTTGAAGCTATTGAATGAGGTAGCTGAGGCCTCAAATCGCATTCCAATATATAATTTAGTGGAATCCATTTTAAATAATGGCACAGGCACTGGAGTGACGAAACAACTAAGTTGACCTTAATATTTTGTGGGTTTTCTAAATAAGAAGTTAGTACAAACAATATTAGCGACAGAATTTGAGGGAATTGTTGATTTAATATGCTCATTAATTTTTCAACTTTTTTAGAAACCATTTGATCCTCGCCAAAATCGAATACTTCCTCGCTTAAAAGTCTCAATAATTTCATTGTATTTTCACAAATATATTGATTTGTTTTGGCTGCATTGCATATTTCCGTAATAAAGTTTTCCCAATTATCAGGCCACTCTTGTTTAACAATCATAATCAAAGTTTCGTTAGTTTTGTTTAAAAAATGTTTATTTTCATTCAGAATTTTTTCGTCTTGGCAAAGCTCAATACATAATTCTGTAATGTACTGCTTTATGCCAGTCTTTTGATCAAACGGCAAAATCTTCCATTGAAATTGGATGCATTTCTCTAAAATGCTAAGTGCAAAAAATTTAGTATTATAGTCACTACTTAGCTGCAAAATATTGCCAACTATTCTCCAAGAATCAGTTTTTTGCTTTAGTTCGCTTAAAATCTTATCTGCAATTATTCTGTCTCCTGGGCGTAATCCATACATAACACCTACTAGTTCATCTAGCATCTCAACCTTTTGGAGATCGTAAGGCTGAGATAAATCCAATAACAGGGAGATATCCATTATTGCTAGTTATGCTTCGTACTCGATGTTGTTAAGTACCTTATAGATTAACTTCATTAATGCGTCTTGGCAAACTTGAAAGTTGTCCTGAATATCAATTTTAGGTAGTTTAATGTAATTTGTGCACTAATGATTACCTTAAAATGCGTACAATACGACTTAAAAAATTTTAAACTGCTTGTCTAATAAAAAAGTGAGTACTTTTTGAGAGCCAAAAATTTGTATACCGCCAATTTTATACCTAATGAAAGCAAGTCTATTTAATGGTCATATTTTAACCAATTAATTCAGATTCAAAGATATGTAGCGAAATAGGATATGAAATCTTGATGAGATGGAAAATATACATATTTTTTCAGGTGATATACCGGTAATTATTTGTACGTACTTCAATAAAATCTATTTGAATAATTATTTATATGATGTTAAATATAATGAAGCTAATAAAAGCCAACAAAATAGTATTAAACCGGAATCAGTTGCCATTTTTGACTCAAGTTACAGTCGAAATAGTTTTTTTAAGTTTGAAGCTGAGCTTTGCAATTATTTGGGCATTGAAAATTTAATTCAAAACAATACGTTGCATTGCACAAATGATAAAGATCAAACTTTTGTTACAAATAAAAAGAATTTGATTGAACAACCACCTTGGAATGGTGAAATCAATATATTTGAACAAAGAAATAATAATAGAATTTATTTAAATAAGTTGAATAACTTACTCTTTTTAAAAAGGTTAATAGGAGAGAAAAATGTTCACGATGCAACATTGAATAGGAAAAAGTGCTCAAATTCATGTTTCACGCCTGGTTTATTAAACAATTATTATGGCTTAAGTGGAATAAATTTAGATCTTGAAAGCGATGAGGTATTGGAGATTATTCGTCGTAAACTCGAAAATTCTGATCAGAATAGAATAATTCATCTGACTACAGAAGTAGACTCTGTATTTAGTAATATTTCAAACGAGATACTAGAGTTTTTAGACGAAGAGGCACCTCATACATATAAGCCATCACTATCACTATTAATAAATGAGGATTCAGCCACAAAAACTAATAATTTTGATCATATTAAAATAATGAATTTTGCAAACACAAGATTCCTTTTGGATCAAAGCAATTTTTGCAACGACATTTGGTTAATGGACTTGAAATACATTGAGAGTTTGGCAAATGGAAATTTGAATAGCAATTTTAACCCTTTGGATGCATTAGCATTTGCTGTATATCAAACTAGCACTACAGTAAGCGATATAAACGGTATATATGCGAATCCATTTGGTATATTAGGAAGAGCCGTAAACCATCCATTCAGGAATATTGCGATTTTTGATCAAAATAAAGCCAGAAATGTCAGAGATAAGACTGGTTTTTTTCAGGATGATAGTTTTGAGTCTCTTTGTTCAAAATATTTTTTGGACATATGCCAGAGCAGATATTTCGGTTTGGAGTTACTTGATAATTCAGAAGTTATTTCAATTATAAATAAAAATCCTTGCAACCTCGGAAAAGGAGCTGAACAATTAATTGATTATTTATACAAAAACACCCATACAGTTGTTCCTAATTACAAAAATTCGACTATAGGCAATATATTTCCGATTAGTATAATTCACACTATTTATAGCATAAAAAATTGCAAGCTTATTAATAATTTGTTTGAAAATATATTAGGATGTAAAAGCGATTCTAAATTCCTAAATATGACTAGAGATTATCACAACTTAGAGTTAGATGAAATCAATGAAATTTTTGAATCTGTATCAACTTGGTTGGACACCTGATTGTAGTAATATAATTTAATTAATTTATTTTTAGCAGTAATAACAATATTTTCACTGTCCTGGCCCATAAGAATTTGCTCATTTTCACATAGATTTTCAATATTTATCTCTTCATATTTAATATTCTGATTTATAATATCGTAAATTGCTACTTTAGAATTCTTCAGCAAACAAACAATAATGCTCATTTTTGAGTTAAATGTAGAAGAAAGCAGATTTTTTATTACATTTTCCCTAATTGGTAGGCTTGTTACTTCTCCATTAGAAATATCAACCAAAAACATCCCCGATTTTGATCTGATAAAGAACAAGTCAAATTTTTGAATATTTTTTTTAAACTTTCTATCTTTTTGGATTGAAAATAAAATATCATAGTTATTAACCAGTTTTAATTCTAATATTTGCGAGGAACATATATCATATGTTGCTATACGGCTGCTAGACTTAATATCCCAAATATTAATACTACCATTACTTAGTGCGCTTATTACCATTGTTTCTGAACTATTATAGGAAACTTTGTTAACAAAGAATTCACTATTTTTTGGAAAGTACTTGATTGTTCGCACTGATTTTAAACCATGAATTTTTATTATACCTTCAATTGATGAGGAAAGTATACAGGTTGCATCTTTGTTAAATACCAAATCAGTTATATAATTTTCATATGCATTAACACAAAAAATAAAACTTGATTTTGAATAGTCCCAAACCTTTATGTCTCCCTTTTCACTCGTACTAGCAATTATAATACGATCAGAGTTATTATTATTTCCAAATTTATTTCCAAAATTAACTTGGTTCTTAATGCAAGTTGCAGATAAACCCAATATTTTGACTTCCTCTTCGCAATGTGAGTATATATTTTTTGAATTTATGTTTTTATTTGTAAAATCATACAAACTAGCATTTCCAATAATAATATACCCTTTTGAAGTGGCAAATATATGTTCTCCAGAGGGAGTGAATGTAATGCAGCACAGATCTCCAAGTTGTTCTGTGTTAATGATTGTAGAAGAGCTTTTAAACAGTTTGAATTCTTTCGTCTCATTAAATTGCAATTGTTTTTGGTCTCTTGTAAAATTATTTTCATTATACTCAGAGCCAAAGTTATCACTTGCTTCCTCTTTGTTTAATTTTAAAGTATTTTTATATTTCAAGGAATCACCTATAACTTCTAACAACAACGATTTTCTAACTTCTATAAAATTTTCTGTGATTAATTTAGATAATCTTTCTCTAGATTTTTCTTTACTTTCTCCTTCTATATAGTTATTTTTGACAAATGTTAAAATTGGAGAATAGTTTAATTCAATTGAATTGTTTTCTACATTTGAAATTATATTTTTTGATTTTTCGATGATTTCGAGCAGAGTGTTATATTTTTCATCAAATTGGTTATACAAAAATAGTGATTTGTTATTTTCTATTAAATATTGAGCAACAAATGGTTCTTTTAACTCTAGCAACTCTAGGGCAATGTGCTCAAAGAGAATCACTTGTAAATTTGCTGGAATCTTGATATATTTTAATACTTCGATTAGCTCATTCCAATTCCCTTTAGAAATTATTGTCTTTATCTTATCAACACTTTCAATCCAATTTAGGCTAACACCGCTCTCATATGATAAAGTAGAATAGCTCTCTAAAAAACCACTTTCCAACAAAAATTGGAGGATTAACTTAAGTACATTTACGTTTGAAAAGTTAACGTGATTCATAAATAATTTTATCAATTTTAGGCGCAAATAAAAATGCTAGTAAGAAATTCTAATTAATAATTAAAAATATTGTAAAAAAAGTTATTAGAACATCAAAAATAAATGTTACGAAATTTCTTGGATAAAGTGTTTGAAAAATGATCCCAATGAGCTTTCAAATAATTGATTGTCTATTAAAGACCCGTAATTATATTCGGGAGATTTTATAACATTTTCTAGATAAATGGTAGAGTATAGCTGCCTGAAATGATATTAATTAAAATTTACTTAACATTTTGAATGATTAATTACCTTAGCAGCTCATTTCCGTAGTGGATTGATGGATGCACCATCAAAATAAACTAAATTTTTAATTAAAATAATCACTAAATAATTTTAACTAACCTTATGCCCTGAAAGAGTTTCAAAACAGTACAGCTTGTATAGTTCCGTCGTATAGGAAATAAATCTAAAATGTTTAATAATAAATATTTACTTTGCATGTTTTTGAGATAAATTTACCCGTCCTTATCATTGGTAATGTTTGGAATAAGCCTTTTACAAAAAGACTTCATTGAGAATAAAAGTCCATTAAGCAGACGAATATGCCTATAGTATTTCTTTGAATTATACCTTTTTGAAGCACCTTGTGTTTCACAAACTTCATCTTTATTTGAAGATTTAGAAAGAAAGTTCCTGTGATTTTTGTATTTGGCATTAAAAATGTGTAACTAAAGCTTAACTAACCTCCAGTAGTTTGATGCTTCTGCTTCAGCAATATTTACATGAAATACACATGTTTGCCTATGGAATATTGTCAAGCTGTATATTAGTAATTCAACGGATTCTTTTGCACGCATTAAACCAATTTTTTTCTTTTGTTAGTAGAAACGGCGGTAACGTGATTCCAAAAGTGTGCATATTCTTTAAGTTGAATGAAAAGATTATTAAAACTGTCGAATATTAATGAATAACGAGATTAGTATTGATGGAGATTCAATTTCTCCAAATAGAAGGCCTTCAATGGCAACGAATAACTCCGCTAATTTAATTCCTGAAAATAGCATCAAGATTCTACGCAATATTTCAGAACAATTTAATAGGCTAACTTTTGTTAGTGGGATTGTAGTTCCTAAAAAACAACATTTTTCAGAAGAGTTATTTAATAAAACTAGCTTTTACTCAGATAATTGTCTTAAAAATATGTTTAAGGAGGATTTGGTTGAAAGTCAATTTAATAAGTTGGAAATGATTAAAACTAATTTTAATATTATTAAAAACGAATGGGATGATATACTATATAGAAATAAAATCAATAAAAAAAATTTAGAGCAACTTGAATCCAGAAAGGTTGAGTTTATTGGAAATACATCTTGCTTTCAGTCTATATGCGACACTTCAATATCACAACTTGGAAACTTAGAGTCTCAGGCAAGAATAATTGAGGAATATATATTTCCTTATCAGCAGTACACGATTATCTACTATAAACTACAAAATGATAAATTCTCAAACAATTTAAAGGAGGTCTCTAGCTGCTTTGAAATAATTGATAATTCAATTATTTTCTTCAACAACCATGCAGAATTGAAACGTACAGATTATTATATTGAAGGTTATAAAAAATTAAGAGTTAGGCTTTGCTGCATAATAAAAAATATCATGAAAAATATATTAAAAGACTGCCAAGTGGAAAATAGTGTCGATGAAAGCCATAATATTACAGAAATATCTCCACAACTATTAGATTCCAATGGAGAAAATAAAGGTGGGTATAATATTTCCCTGTATTTTACGCAGTTAAGAGCTAAAGGGAAGCTCTTTAACGAATATATAAAACTATTAATGCAAAGATGTAAAGAAACTTTACAAAATGAAACTTACAGATCTGCAATTGAAGAAATGGAAAGATACTATATTGATTTGAGAATTTCGGACGAATGTTGTGGGGTCAGGTCATTTATTAAGTTTGGTTCAAAAAACCTGTATTCAGGCAAAAAATCCAAAAACTGTTTGGCTTTAAATATTAAAAATTTTACCAGATTGGTATTGAATTATTGTAAATATGAATGGGAGACATATAAATCGTTTTTCTGGTGTCAAGAAACTCGAAATGGAAAGAATGAAAGCAAGATTTACGAAATTCAGAGATTAAGCAGGGAACTTGGAAATAAAATTAATGCTTCAAAAAAGAACATCGAATTTAATAACTATTTCAGCTCACTGATTGAAAGGTTTGGCAATGAATATTATAATGCACTAATATTACAAATTAAAGCTCAAAGAGATCCAGAATTGTTAAGAGAATCAATTCAATACTTGTCGCAAGATATAGTTAGTATCTCTAACGACCTATACCAGTCAGTTTCCTTTCCGGATATATATTTGTCTTCTCTTCTTCATTACATAATAAAACTTCAAAACTCATTACTTGTACAACTGATGTATTGTACAGAGGCTTTTATAAAAGAAAAAATTCAAGATTATGAATTAAAAGTTGAGGAGTTAAATTATCCGGAAATATTACAATTATTTAGTGCAGATAAAAGGCTAATAAGAAGCCTTCAATCTCTAGAAGATTCTGCTTCTAATATATCAACCAACAGAGGTCATTTATCCAAAGCTTCTTCTCGTAATAATTCAACAGAAGGAGAAGATATTGAAGTTGCAAATAAATCTTTACGTTTTGAGAATAATGAGCATCATTATGAAAGAGAAATATTAACGAATGTTTCATTCCCACCTAACAAAATAAGGTTGCAGACAAATAGTGATGCTGAAGATTTGTTATTCGATGATGAGTACTTCGACGGTCTTCAGGAAGAATCTGAGAAAACCGTCAATGATAAAGATACTTCTCTTTCAAATGAAAGTTGCCAGAAACAGAATGGTAGAGTAATAAACATTAGTATTGGATGCTACCCTGTTGTAAAAAACGCGCTGTTGGCTTTATCTTTTATTGATAATTTAGTTCCTAATTCCAGCTATTTATTTTTAAATAAGTTGATCATTCAAAAGTGTTGTGATAAATTGGTTTCTGCGAAAGAATTTATATGTAATGAACTCTACTTAAGTGATAAAATCTCAAGGATGTATCATGGAAATTTATTTATTGTTAGAAATTTACTTTATTTAAAATTTGAGCTTATAAATTTAAGTAAGCAAAATATCCGTAAAGAATGTTTTGACGTATTTGAAAGAAATATATGTGAATTAGAAAGCAATGAAAAAAATTTATCAAGTACAAAAATAACAGAATCAAATCTTTTAATTAAAGATTCCAACCTTTTATGCTTTAAGGCGACACTAGATTCAATTTTTAATATCGTTGATGTTCTTATAAATTCAAATTTAGAAGAAATGATTAACAATATTTGCTCGAATATCTCTCTTCCATTAACAAAAATCGTGCTGCAAGTTCATCCTGAAATTCAGTCAAGCGATATTAAAGAATTACAATGCACAAATCATAAGTACATTCGAGAATCTACTGAATTATTTTGGAAAAATTTAAAGTTTCATACAAATAATTATATTTTAAAGTATCTAAACCTTTATCTTTCAATTGCAGGCAAAGAAGAAATGGAAACATTATTTTACTCCATAATAACAGAAATTGGTTATGAAGGGGACTCAAAAGTAGATATTGATTTTAAAGAGTCAAATGAACCATGCGACGTTGAGTCGAATAATTTTAGGAATTCAGGAAATTTAAATTTGATGGGATATGAATATGACAAAGCGCATTTAAACTCGGTTGTTTCTTCTATTTTACCCAGTCCAATGTCAATATTTCTATCTGTTAAAGAAGTTTTAATTGGCGTGATTTTCGAGTTCGACCATGTACTGAATAAGAGATTAGGCATTGAAAAAAGCATTATAGAAGAAGAATTGGATTGGAAACTTGAAAACATTTTAAGATTTTTAAATTCAGTAGAAAATAAACTCGATGCTTACGAACATACTAATTCGTGATTATTCATTGATTAGAGATTCTGCATATTTTTTTTGTCGTTTAATCGAGAAATCCTCAGCTAATTTTTGTATTTTCTTTAAAAGTAAAGCTTCGCTATTTAATATTTCATTGTACTCTAACTTAATTTCTTTTAACTTGTTTAGTGAATCTGTCATAATACTAAATATTTTTGACTCTAGTTCCTTAAATAACTCTATAATACACAATGATTCACCTACTTTGCTTATTTCCAGGGAGTTAACTTCATCATTAGATTGGGTTGAAACAAAGCTAGCTCTGTTTAATTGCTTATCCGAGTAATTTATTTCATTTTGCTGAAATAACGAATTGTTCTCTTTTTCTGAAAAGGAGTTATTTTCAATAATAGTTTTGTTAACTTTTTTATTTGATATTTGGTTTGAAAATTCACTTAAGGAATTAATTACATCATATATACTATTATTTATTTGATTAATCAAGTTCAGGCCATAGTTATTCTCGTCTTGAAAAATTTTCTTCTCAACAGTAACTAATCCGGAAATTATAGTTTGGGAAGAAGATTCAATAAGTGGTTTTTTTTTGGATTTAGCCTTTTTATCAAAAGAGTCAATCCCAATATTACAGTTGCAAGTACATAACATATCATTTTCTTCATTCTCATTCAGTAAATGATTAGATATTTTAACCTTTATGTTTTTTGCTCTGTTAGCATATTTCAACGTGTTATGAGATTCTTCAAATGCTTTTGATGATGGGGAAATATTTGCAATCATTACAACAAAGCATTTCTCACCTTCTAAACTATTCTTCAATATATGAGTCAATTTTGAGTCCCTATATTTAACATGGTATCTACTATCATTACTCTGGTTAATAATGGACTGCCCATCAATATTCGAACTTGATAAAGCCAAAGAATTAATACAGTTAGCTAGAGCTAGTAATGAACGATTAATATGCGCACCTTCAGTTAATCTAATTCCCCTGTTTTGCGTTGCGCTTGCTCTTTCAGAGCCAGCTAGATCAATAAACGAAATTTTGCACCAAAGCTGAGGATTTGCTGAGTTGTTTATTGACGGCTTGTACAATTTTTCACTAGGGAAATGATCATTTCTATAGTTATTACTTCTAATGAATTTATGTGGATTGTTATTTGCAGATTTATTAAATAACTTTTTTCTTTCTAAAAATATTGATAGTTGGAAAATTGCATGGCTCCTTGAAGACACATTATTTGCGACAGTTTGTTCAATCTTTCGGTATTTATTTCCGAAATTTAAAGCCTGAATTCCGTCCTTACTATTTTCAATTAGTAGTTGAGTCAGGTTGCTAATTTGTATATTCGATTGATCTTCTAGTATTTCACAAGAATATTGACCATTTGACGAGCTATTGGATGGATTCAGCAAATCTCTAATTGTTTCATTGTAAATTTCCATGTACGATGCAGTCACAAAGAAATTTGAGTTAGGCTTTAATTCATTTGAGCTATTATTTTCACTACAACTCATATCAGAGTTATTATCTTTAACAAACCTTTCATCGCTAAAAAGATATTCAAATGTTTCATTTATCCCTCTAATTACTATCCCAGGATTTTTCTCGTTCCCAATAATGGTATATGTTTTACCAGTACCAGTTGCTCCATAAACAAACACAGTTAAATTAATTCCATTTGATATTGCATTCTTAAGAAAATTACATGTTGATATATTGTAAACAGTTTCCTGATCAGCGTTAGGTGGAAATATATGATCAAATGTGTACTCATAATATCTAGTTTGTTGAGAAAGCAAGTATGTATTTTTTTTTCCAGGTTTAGATATTATAACCTTTCTTTGGCCCCTTATATCTACAATATCTTCATCATCGCTCCCATCAACATTAGGTCGTACCCTAAGAACAACTCGAACTCTTTCCATAATGTACTGGTTCCATAAATTATTTTAATAAATTTTTTTCTCAATAACGGCACGTTACCTCCCCACACGCGGGCTTTAAAACCAGTTATTCTATACATATTGCATGTTAAACTTGTTACATGTACTACATGAAATAAGTATATATTTTGTTACAAAATTCACAATTTTAGTAGATCAATATATTAGAAAAATATAGATTTCTCAATTTTTAAATTAGCTCCAAAAAGCATTCCATTTAAGAGAAATATTTGGAGAAAGTCCTAGTTGGATAGATAATATTAAAGCTAGAAAATCTATACTCAATAACTTAGAAATTATTATTCCAAAATATTATTGCTAAAATCAATTTGAAACAGTATCCGATCCGTTGGATTCTAACCTGCTTCTAATAGTTCTTGTATAACCAGATATTTCGGACAGTTCAATTTTTAGTGATCTCTTATCATTCCCATATGTAAAATGCAAGAGAGAATATAATAATAAGGAAATACACCAAGGAAAAACTGTAAGGAATACAAGCGCATTTGCAAGTGCATTCGCATTTATAAGTCTTGAATCTGCGTCCATTTGACTTACATTTTCTGCAGTAGTTTTATAACCAAACACATTTTCTGATAAAATTCCTACAACAGGAGCCCCAAATGTTGCGGCTGAAATACCTTCAAATAAGACGGCTATGGAGAATACAGTTGCTCTATGAGATGCTCTAACAACATCAGAAAGAATTGGCCTGCTTGCAGCAGCGCCTGCAATTGCAAAGAACCCCATTAGAAAAGATAAAACCATAAAGTAATAAAATGATGAAGATTCTTTTGGTATTACTAAGAATAGAATGCACATTATTGGAATTCTTATTGCCATAGAAATTTGACCAACAAGGGGCCTTCCATGATCGGCAGAGATGCGATTTAAACAATCACCTAGCAGCCCTCCCATTGGGCCACCAATCATAGATCCTGCGAGCATAGTTGCAACGACTAAAGCAGCTTGAAAATTTGAAAGATCACAGTATTGTAAATACATTGTCATAAATGTTAGTGAACTCCAAGGTATTGTTCCGCTAATCCCTTCTAAAATCATTAAAATAACGCTTTTTACTATCAGGCTTTGTGTGATTACGTTTTTCATAAATTGAAGTGTATTTACATTTTCATCAATTATATCCGAAATTTCTTCATTTTCATCGTGTAAAAATATTCTAGTAGTGTTAAATGTATTTAGAAGACTATCTCTTTGGCCTTCTTCTGGCGACATTGTACCAATAACAGATTGAGTATCAGAATCTGCCCCTCCAGTATCCGGGCGTGCAACAACGGAAATACTAAATTCGCTTTGTTCTTGCTGCTCAAATGGTTCTTGTTCACTTTCACTATTTGTATCTGATCGAATAGATCTAAAGCGGTGTAGGTGTAGATGAGGGATTTCATCCATAAGAAATACTATTATTCCTCCTAGTATTGCGCTTAGAACTCCTACTAAAAGGAATGCAAATCTCCATCCTTGAAATCCAACAATAAGTTTCTGTGAAATTGAAGTAGTTAGAACCGCCCCAAAAACCCTTCCAACGCAACTTGAAAGTTGTATCATTCCAAATCCTAGCCCTCTATTTTTTGAATTGAGCGTATCTGCTAAAACACTCTGTGCTAGTGGGCCAACACTACCCAAAAATGCTCCATTAACGGCTCTAGTAATTAGCACCTCCCAATAAGTACTACTAAATGCAAGTAATATCGTAACAAACCCCCAAACGGTTACACCGGTTGCCAAAATGTACTTCCTTGAATATCTATCTGCAAGTAAACCCCATATTGGACAACTCAAGGCAAGGCACAATATCTGACACAGGATAATATTACCAAGGTCTTTTGGACTTAATTTTAAATCTACTTCAAGCGCTCTAAGAGATGCTGGAAGTAGTTGTTCATCGCATCCATCTAAAGACGCAGCTAAACAAACAATAGCAATACTCCTTAAAGCAATACTATGTAGTCTTTGTAATTCAGATGCCTCATAAAGTTCAACAGATGATCCTGAATTAGTTGATGAAGTTGAACAACTACTATCGAAATGTTTTAACTTTTTTTTTGAATTTTTGTCATAAACTTTTGAATCAATAATTGGCCCTTGATTAAAGGGAATTGATTTTTCTTGAGCATTTTTTTGTTTATCCATATTCTAAAAAAAAGAAATCATAATATTTAGCATTAATTTTTATCTTATCTACGCAATAACGATATCGCAAGCATGCTAAATTTTTGCATTTCTGCGTATAGTCGTCTTTTATGCAACTGTATGTTTTTTTAGGCGGTTGCAGCAAACAACAATATAAGAATAGATCAAGAATAATTATTATTTAAAAAAACTATAATAAAACTATGAAATTCTCAATGAACAGCAAATTGGGCATTGGTGCAGAGTAGTAAATATAAATCTACAGCATTCATTGCAAAATTGAGTGTTGCAATTTGTACATAAATATTTGTTAATTATATTCAATCTTGACCCAGAGTTCAAATATGAATTATTAGAGAACTGGTTTTCGCATAATTCGCACTTTTTTTTCATAGAACTAGACTCAATTTTTGAGTATTCACCGTTTTTAATAGGAATAATGTCTGGGTGCTGAAATAAATATGCAAATGATTTTGCAAGGTGATTTGGGGAAATAAGATATATCAAGCAGACCGGACATTTTGTCGGTAAGTAACAAACTATTGATTTACACTTCGGGCAAGAATACCCACGATGAGTTAAGGATCTATGGCATGAGCAACCGAAAGGGTGTGTTTGATTGTTTATATATTCAGGAAACCCCATTGTAACCAAGTTAATGTTCAATGGGGTGCTCGCAATGTTATTCGGAGGCGGCTTGATGAAATTTTCAAGGGTCAACTTTAGTAAGTGGTCATTATTCATTGCGCATAAACAAACACCCCCTGTCAACTTTGCAATTGTCTTAATTATATATAATTCTGGGATGAAGAGTATTGCATTAATTATAATGTTATTGGAAGAAAAACTTTCTACCCATTCGTTGAATAAAAAAGAATTATCTACACTTCTCATGCTTCCCAGAAAAAAAATAATTTCTTTTGTACCATACGGAGGGATTGAAACCAGCAGACACTTAGCTTTCTCAAGCCCATTTTGAATAGACATGCTTCCCTTACATCCCTTTTTCAAGTAATTCAAAATGCTCGTCATAATTTCAAGAAAGTTGGAATTATAGCTTATTATTACTTCGCCAACACCATCGTAAATAGAAATAACCGAGATTTGAGTTAGAGGATTATCTTCTAATAGCTGCTTAATGAAAATTTCATTGCATTTAACCATGCACTGTAGTCTATCGGGTTTGTAATCAAGTTCCAACATATTAGAAGTCATATCTAAAATAATTACGATGTTTCTGAGTAGGCCACGCCTAATATTTGTATTTGAGCCATGCTTTATCAACTCAATATTAGATCTTTCGTCTGCATTATTCGAATCAAAGTGAGTCTCATCATCAATTAAAACAAGCCCACTCTCTGTTTCAACTAATTTCTCCCAATTTTTTATAAGGCCTTGTTCCCATGAATATACAACTTCTTGCTCATCCAGTGAGTTATTTGAAGTATCTGCCAATTTCTCTGCGAAGTCCATTGATTTAAGAAAAAACCTATCTTTATCCCAAACTATATAAAGGATAATTCACAATTAGTTCATTACCTGATTATGAAATAAAAACAATAATCTCAAGATCAAATTGTCAATTAATAAATGGTTACTTATTATCTCGTTCTTATTTTATTCAAAAAAAAAAAAGCGCTTGACATTTTTTTAAAAATAATTAGCAAAAATTAATAAAAAACTAAAATATGTTTAATAAAATAAAATATTTTAATAAATATCTAAATATTTATATTCCGTTTAATTTTATATTTGCGATTTTGTGATTAACATCTCTGTGATGCGATTCATCTCTTCTCATTGCTAAAAATAAATCTCTAATTGTTGCATTTTCTGGTAAGCCATAGTAAACGGAGGCAAATTTTGGAGCATTTCTCTCAAATCCTGGGAGAAGACCCTTATCTATTTCCTCAATCAGATCAGTGTATGTTCTTACAGCTTCTTCTTCTAAGTATCCGACAAATCTATGTGAATATTTTGGAGAAATTATATAAAAAATTGTGTAAAAAATTAAGAAGGCAAACTGAGTCCCGATTACACTGACCCTTGTTAATATCGATGGCTTATTTATCAGCTGCAATGATATTAGTAGATGCATTCTTTCATTTTCAGCCTCTTCAAGTAGAGTGTGTATCAATCCATTATCTCTTTTCATTTTTCGGAGTGAAGAAAAATGTCTTAGCATTGCACCAACCATACCTGGAACACCGGCTACTGTTTCCAAAAAAATTATTCTTCTGCACCATTGATATTCATTATGTCTTTTTTTGTACCTAGTTAATAAATCGAAACTTTTTCTTAACGCAATCACAAGATAGTAAGATATTTTGTCTTTAAACCCATTTGGACAAAAATGGGTTTTCTGTACATTATTAACTTCTTCCAAGTCCCAAATGGGGCAGTTAAATCCGTACTCCTTTTCTTCTAATATGGAAGCCATATGATTTGATTTCTTCATAAAGTGGCTTCCTACTCTTTCTTCATTTTCAGTGTCGAGTTGATTGATCTTATCACTTTTGCATTCCAAAGTCCTCTTTTTGGGAAAATCCCCTTGATTATTTCTTGATTTATCTTTTTCTGAAGTAATATAAAGCTTTGAGGTAATTGCCTGGCATTTATTTGAATGAAATATAGAGCACCAATTGATCAGATTTACTTTTGAAGAGAGCAACCAAAGATGCCTTTCATAATAGTATATCAATTTATTTGTATTCGATAGGTTTCTTACATGGTACATATTATGTTAAAAAACGCGATTGCAAATAATAGTCCACTGTAATAATTAATAATTCAAATACAGCTAACTCACGATATATTGTAGGAAAAGAGAATATAGTGGAATTCTCTGCATACTATGAACAATTTTGGTATGTGAGCACGAGCGGGTAATACATGCATCTGGAAAAAAAAGTTTATTTTGGATTAGAGAAATCTAAAAATTAATTACGATTAAAAAAAAAAACAATTTCTAATAAATCCAAATGCTATTTAATTATTTACTTTTATTTGAATCAATGAATTCTTTAAGTTTATTAGACTTTTTCTGAATTATTTTTAGATGGTCTTGAATTGACCTATTTTCAATAATGTAAGGATCTCCGCTATTCATAATAAAAGAGTATAGAATCTCATACTCTGTGCATTTCATAATCAGTGAATAGATTACTCGGTCAATTATTTTTATGAATTCTTCTGAATTGATCAACTCTTTGATTCTATGTAATTTATCTAAAGTTTTGTACTCCAATACTTTGTTCGTATGAAAAGAAGAGTAGTTGCAAGCATTAAATATTAGGAGAATTACTGGAATAATTATCTTTTCTACAGAATATTTTAAATATGTTAATGTAATTTCAACTCCCTTAGAATAAATAAAAATCATACACCATTTTTCTGATATTTTTATTAGCCTAATTAAGGAAATAATAATTGGGAATACAATACTATTTGTACAATTCCTCAAGTCATTTTGTTTTAATACATCAAGAAGTAATCCGATAATTCCCATATAAACTAGTTGTTTGCATTCTCTTTCACTTCCTTGAGTAATAATTATTCTACATAAAATTTTAATGGTTTGTAACCTTATTGGTACGCATTCATCATACATTAACACAAATATTGAAGGACATAATTCCAATGGTTGGATAAAATCTAATGTTAGACAATCTTCACTGTCTGCCTCTACCATTTTAATAATAGTTGAAATATATTTAATACCCCACATTCTCATTGAAATGTCGTCAGAAAATATTAATTCAGATATTTCATTTCTTAATTTAACCCAGGTGTAAGAAGCTGCAGTTGGAGAAAATCGAATTAATCTTATTATTGTACGCAGTAGCGCACTCTTCAATCTATGGGTAATACAATTATCATTTTGTTTCTTAAAAATTCTGATTAACAATTCCAGTAATCCAATCTTAATTGCAACTCTGCAAATCATTGGTTGCTCTTTTTCAATGAAATGAAATAATATTAACGATAACAATTGTTCAACCTCACTCGTGTTACTTTCGTGATTTTCATGTAGAGTGATTTCAAAAATATTAATTATTGAATATAAAAATGATTGATTTGACAAAGTCTAATTAATGAGGTTTTTAAATTTATAGGTGATAAATTTAACTTACTATAATAGTTTCATTCGGAAAGATTCTAGCATATGTTGCAAGAATATGTAAAATAGATATTCTGATTTTCATCTAAAAAAATTAAGAATAAATTTCATTATTTACTTTAATTAAACTTACATTAAACGTTTTTTCATCATTATTTTTTGGAACTTTGTAATTTGGAGAGTGCTTCATTAATAATTCAACAGCATCTGGGCAAACTATTTCCGGAGATACGAGTTTCTCGAAAAACCCACATCTTGCAAAATGAGAAATTTTTCTAATAAAAGATAAATTCATCGATATTATTCATCAAAATAAGCCGTTTATTTTGAAGAGAGTTGACAATTCTACTCATTTTAATATTTGAAATTACAAACAAGTTTATCTAATGTAAAAAAGTGTGGGAAACAAAAATTTAGGCAAAGATCAATATCAAAATATTAATAAAAGAGTATTCTTATATAATAATATGTTTTTAAATAAAATTTTAACTTTTAAATTTGTGTGTGTTACATTGTGTGAATAGGAAATAAAGTTTCACATGTTCCCTTACGTTTGCCTTAAAATGAATGGTTTAAAATTTCACCATGAGGGAATCTATTAACTCGGTTCACAGCGAACTAATTCCTAAAACTAAATTGGGTGCTGAGTTTTTACCTTTAAATAAAAAAGAAAATATTCCAGGAAAAAAGGCTCAGAGTATAAAAAAAGATAACTCTGAAAAAAAATTCAGCAATACTAAAGAAAATGAAGAAATAAATGAAAAAATGACTAAAGAAAAGAAGGCTAGCAAGAAACAACCTCAATATTCTTCATCTGATTCTTCCTCAAATCCATCGCCTAGAATTAAGAAAAATTCAAGCGAAATGGCATCTGAAGAGTCAGCTTCTATTTGTACAGATTCTTCGAATAAAATTGCAAAAAAAATAAGTGCAAAGCAATTTTCTAGAAATAAAAATGAAATAAAGAATGAAGTACACAATATTGGAAAAAAAGTTTCAGAAAGTAAAAAGCTTAAAGTTTCAGAAAATGTCCCTGATGACTTAAGAGCGCAATTTGAATTAGCAGTCAATAAAGTAAGGGCTTATATAGAAAAAGAATACATAGACCGTATGTGTGAAATTGATAGCGAGAATGCAATCAAACTACAAAGAGAATTAAATAAAATTTTGCAATCAGAAAGAGATGCATTGGAAAGAGAAAAGTTTAATTTTGAAAAAAGATTAAGGGAGGAAATGGAAAGAGAAATGCATGCAACTATCGAAATTGCCGCCGTTGAAAATAAGAAGAAAGCTGATGTTTCACTTGCAGAAATAAGAAAGGACATTGAATCACACTATATTGCTAGGCAAAAAGAGGTTGAGCAAGAACTATCAAAGAAAAAAGAATTACTAGAGGAAGAATATTTACGCAAGAGTTCAGAGTTTTCAGATATCATTTCAAAAAGAAAAGCAGAATTAGAAGAGGAGTATAACGACAAAAAAACTGAATACTTAGAAGGGATTTCTAGAAGAAAGAAGGAGTTGGAAGAGGATTTTGAAGAAAGAAAAAAGTCATTAGAATCCACATATAATGAAAGAGCTAGTGCGCTAGAGTCCATATATAATGAAAGAATGAATGCATTAGAAAACCAATATGAGGAAAATTTAAAAATAAAACTAGAGGCTGAAGTGGCCAAAAATCAAGCAAAGCAACAAACTAGTATTATTGAAAAAGAAAAAGAATTTATTCAAGGAAAAGTATTAGTAGAGTCATTAAAAGAACAATTAGAAAAAATGACAATTCAAAAGAATGAATTAGAAAATATGAGTTCTAGTACAATCAATAATATGAAAAGCTGTATGAAAGAGCTACAAGACTCCAGTGAAATACAAAAGACACAGATAATAACATTAGAAAAAACAATTAAAGCTCTATATGTCAAAGAACAAGAGACTATGGAACTTGTTAATCAAGCTAACGAAAAAATTTCAAATATGATGGATTTGAAAGAAGCAAAAAAGATTGCATATAATTCACTATTAAAAGGTATGGCAGTACAATTACTTGATGAAACTCTAAGGGTGCACTATAAACAAAATTATTTGAAAAAAGGATTTGAAATCTTGAAAAAACAAATAAGTAGACCAAAAATTGTTTCAACAAACGAAGATGGGAAAGGATTAAAGGGAAATGATTTAACTTTATTCTTATTAAGAAAAGAACAGCTTTCACTTTTTGCGGAAAATGAAAACTTAATGAGCCAAGTAGAGGATTTAAGAGTCAAGCATTTAGAAGAACTTAAAAAAACGCAAGAGTCTTTTATGATGTATAAAAAAGATTTAGAGAGAGATTCTAATACAGAGACAAATGTTGCATTGTATGAAACATCTATGCTTCACTTTGCATATATAATCAATACAAAAATTAGGTTACAAATGGTTGATGCATTCTGGAGAATACAAACAAGAACCAGCAGAAAAAATCCTGTTGAAACAGATGATGTAAAGAGGGAAAATTTAACAAAACCAATGGACTTCAAAAATAGGGACAAGTTATTGGGAAATTTTTTGAGTTCATTGTACAGAATTTCTAGATTAAAGTTGATTTCATTTACATGGAGAAAAATGGTTCTAAATGCAAAGTTCTCATCGTTTAAAACATTACCTACTGTACCTTTCAAAGATATAAATAATAATAGAGGTTTTAATATCGACTCCTTCCATTTAAGGGACTTTATTAACAGCATGGGGAAGGATGGTGTAATGAACTTTGCGCATCAGCCAAACTATTACAATAAATTACCGTCTGTTATAAATGTACAGAATAAGGCAGTATTTGTCCCTCTAAGAAGAGATAATCCAATAACATATGGAACTTACTTCCAATATAATAAGGAAATATTATCCGAAAGTTGTGTTACAGGAAAACCCATTGGCAGCTACACAAACAATGATTTTAATTAGAAACTTAAGTAATAAATTAGTTACATAGATCTTTAAAAATAAGTATATAAATTCATTTAAATATTATAGCTATTTGTTATTAATAACTTAGTAATAATATTAGTTTGAAGAACAACCATTTGAAAAACAATTTCCTCCTCTTCTGTCTGATCTAAACAATTGAAAACCTCCAGTTTTGACATTGTTTTCTGTGCCCATATTGTTTGAGTCCAGCTTTTTAGTGTTTGGAAGCTTTCTTGCAATCTCCTCAAATAGTTCTTGGACATTATATCCAGTTTTTGCCGATGTTTCGAAGCTCAGTATTCCTTTTTCCTTGGCGTAGTTACGTGCTGTTTCAGAGTCCACAGTTCGACTACTTTCTAAATCGTACTTGTTCCCAACTAAAGCAACAACAATCTCATTATTATTTATATTTTGTAGTTCTGATATCCACGACTTCGCCCCTTGAAATGTTTCTACATTTGTAATGTCGTAAACCACAATGGCAGCCGCAGCCCCTCTATAATACATAGGTGCAAGACTTCTGTATCTTTCTTGTCCTGCTGTATCCCAAATTTCGAACTTAACAGTATAATCATCATCAACATTTACTGATTGAGTCATAAAGGCAGCACCGATTGTTGGCTCCTGATATTCATGGAATTCATCCTTTGAGAACCTAACTACTAAACATGATTTTCCAACTGAAGCATCCCCCAACAAGACCAACTTCAGATGCAGTGTTTTTGGAGTTTTTATTGCTGTCTGAGACATTATTTAAATTTATATTAATGATTTGTCTTATTTCTCAACTGTGCATGACAATAGTAGCAGAATAATTTTTATATATAGGCAACAGCTACACTAAATTAAAGTGAAATCTTGAAGCTTTTTTAATTAACAAGATGATTCGCCGTCTTATTTTATTTTCCCATACAAATGATCATAAATAAATTTTTAATTAATTGGACATAATATCCTCACACCCCGCAACAAAGTTGAATGTCTATTACATTATCTAATTAAGAGAGTGAGTAAATTTCGCTTAAGCAAGAAAAAGAGGAAAATGAAAAGATATATTACTTTATCTTTGAAATGGTTTAGAATCTACCTATCATAATTGCAGTAATAAAAATCTATTTTTAATTTTCTTTTTCACTATGAATTTTAGGGAATAAAAATTTAGCCGAAAAAAATTTGAATTGATTAATTTTGTGGGCTGACTTGTCTTTGTAGGAAATTAGAAATCTAAAAAAATGTTAATAATACAATTTAACTCACTATGTTTGAACTTACCCAATTGTACGATCTAGGAATAAAGCCTGGAATGTAGTTGGAATATGATTTCATAAAATCATTAATTTGAGAATTAGCAACTCTAAATGCGTATTGAACATAAGGATCAATAGGATATTTCAATCTTATCAAACTCCAGTAGATGGAAATGTAAACTATACTGATTCTTCTTGTAAATACTGCAAAGAAAACATAAATTCCCACTACAAATACTTCAAAAAATGCCTTTCTTTGATACAATTTGTTTTTGTTTTTGTTAGCGAGGTCAAAGATATTAATTATTTGAATATTATTTACAACTGGTTGGTATTTTGATACAATGAACAATGAAGTAATTGCAGGAATGAAAAGTATCATAGGAAATGAATAAATTAGACCGAAATATGCAACAACAGAAATTAGTGAGTGGAATGATTCTTCAATAAGGATCTTTTGCCAAAAATCAATGGAGAGCAATTTAATGGGCTTATTTGAAATGTCATATAAGTGCAATCCAAGACCTAGGATGTAAAATAAAGAGCTTATTCGCACAAGCAAATATGTGAATTTAGATCCGCGGATGATTGGAAGGAAATTCAAAATTGAAATTACTGATGAAAGCAAAAGTGAAATAGAAAGTGATAATATCAACCATTGTTTGTATCCTGTGGGAAGTAATAGTTTTGAATCATTACTTTTAGCTTGGGAATTAAAGCTTGGGAATTTACTCTCTTCTTGATAGTTATAATAGTTATTTTCTTTAAGTTGTATTTCAAGACTAGGGTTTATATTCTTTTTAAACCATTTTCTTTTAAAAGTGGTTAGCTGAGATGCCGATGGTGTCGGGTAAAGATTATTATAATATTGCTGCCATAGTGTGCTCTTTGACCAATCATACTCTAAAAACTCCTTCTGTGCTTCTTCAGGAGTCATATTGTAACGTTAGTGTAGAAGAATATAAAGATGTAATTAACTAATTAGACTAATTAGTGATGAATAATTTCATAAATTAATTGGTGATTAAAAAAAAAATAAAAGCTCACTGATCAAAAAAAACCGCTTACAAATGTTTATCGTGTCTAATTACACTGCAAAAAAGAAATACTGCGTTTATTTGTGGCAAATTAACAATTTGAATTGAATGATGCTATTATTACAGCATATTTAAACAAGCTTCTCCATTTCCATTCTAACTTCATGGAAGCAAGAAACAATTGCAGCTAGTTGTATGCTTTCGCTAGCCCCCCTTGAAAGCCTATACTCGATATCTGCGAGGCGCTTCATAAGTAACGGAACAACTTCATCGGGCCAATTTGCCTCCATTGACTTGCTGTAAAGACCATTTACGAAATCTTGGGTAGAATACCCGTTCTCATTTTGGGAGTTTTGGAGCGCATTAAAACCACTCGAAAAACTCTCTCTTGAGAGAATACCAAATATATTATCTAATTCACTCCTTTTGGGTATCCCAAGAATTCTGTAAATCATTTCTTCATTGATGTATGTGATAAGCCCTTCAATAGATGCTCCATTTAGTTCTCCAGAATCTTTGTGTTTTTGAATATTTCCGTAATTACTCATGCTGCATGACTGCAATACATTTAGGACTTTCCTCATGTCTCCCCTTGAGGACTTTATGATTAACTCTTGACCTTCTCGAGTTATAAAGATCCTCTCTGACAGCGCAATTTCTGATATTCGATTCCTAATATCCTCAATAGGAAGTGGGGAAAATCTAAACCGTGTGCATCTGCTTTGCAATGCAGGAGTTATTTTATTAACGTAGTTGCAAATGATACAAAATCTAACGTGTTCAGAATAGCGCTCCATTATTCTCCTTAGTGCCATTTGAGCTGTGCTTGTCATCATATCTGCCTCATCTAGAATAATTAACTTAATATTCTCACATAAGCTTTTATTACAGTCTAAGTTTCTTGTACTTGCATCAAACATCTCTATATCTTCAGCATTTGAGTTTTTCACGCTTGAATTATTTAATGTTGTCGATGCGCTTTCTGAAAAACTCTTGATTGCATCCCTTACGACGTTTATACCACGGTCATCTGATGCGTTAAGCTCCAACACCATCTGATACTTTCTATCTTTGTAAATACATTTGCTAATTGCATGTATAGTTGAAGTCTTTCCAGTTCCAGGAGGTCCATGGAATAAAAGGTGTGGAAGCTGGCCAGAACTAATAAATTTTTCGATAGTGTTAATTATATCCCTGTGCGACAGTAATTCCTGCAGTCCTGAAGGCCTATACTTTTCAACCCACGGTAATTGAGCTTCCTCCATTTTGAAAATGAGCCTCAGTTATTGCTATGGAAATTCGAAGAATAGAGACAGTTTTTATCTATTTAATAGTAATTTGTTTTCAAACAATAAAGGCAACTTTATATTCCTACTGACAAATAATAAATTTAGTACCGCTTATAAAAGTTAACGAGGGAAATAATCATGTTTTTGACTACAAAATTCGTTCGTAGCTTAAAAAAAGATAATAAATTACAGAATTTGTATAAAATAAATCTACAGATTTAAACTTTAAGTTTATAGGCAAATTTTTTAAATCTAGGTGTTACTTTGTATATATTTTATTGTTATGTAATTTGCTATAGTCCATAATATAATTTGGAAGTGGCGCGCATGTGTGTTAATGTGTGTAATAGTCAGTCTACAACTTTAAGACATGTGATGAATTGAAAAAGAGGAGGTGTGATAATATTAATAAAGTGTAGGTCTATTTCAAGAACCCTTTATGGATCTTCCTGACTTATAATCGTAATTAGTGGATTGTATTAATTGGGGTAAATTAAGTTAATTCAGGTAATGAGTAGGAAGGGGAAAAAGGTCGAAAAGGAATAAGGAAAGATATTTAATAATTTGGAAGGCATTTAATTCAATACAATTACTTACATTGCAAGCTTTATTTGGCTATAAATTTACAGAAGATTAAAAGTTCCTTTAAGACTAGTGCTATTCCAACAAGATTTTTGTAATAGTTATAGAAATATTTCAATTATTGATTATATATCAAAATAAAATAGCTATTATCGATCAATTATTGCGTTATAACGCGCATATAGTGCTGAATACAAGATTTGTTCACAGAATAATGCATGAAGAACTAAGAATTAGAAACGGCTCTTTAAATGAACAGAGGGTAGCAAATATAAATAAAAAAGGGAATTCTGTGCTTTTCTCACAAGAATGCAGTTGTAATAATAGCGAAAATTGCTTTTCTCTGGCTTCCCCTCATGCTTCTTTTACTTCTATGGTATCATTTGCCCTGTCATCCTCTACTTCAAATTCAGTTCAACCTATTGGAAATGCTTCTCCTCACAAATTCGAACAGAGATGTAATATTGGAAATGAACATTTAAAAAAACATTGTTGCATTCCATCAACTTCTTTATCGTCAACTTCAGTTTCTCTTGGTGAAACTTCTAAGTTAGCAATTAGTTCTGGAACGAGTAATGGCAAATATAGCATTATAAATAAACAGATAAATTTTAATGCCAATACAGCAATTAATAGTAATTTGACAGGCAATCCTGAAAAAAATGTTCAGAATACAACTCTAGAAGTGGGAAATGGAAGTTTTACAAGTAATATTGTTTCAAATTCAAATAAGCCCCGTACTAATGGTGTTTGTTATACAAATGTTAACGCATTTTTACAGGAAGAAAACGATAAACTTGTAATGCAGCAAAACAGAGATATAGACAACAGTAATATAAGCACACTAAATCATCCCAAAGCTTCAACTTATGAATGTGAAAATATCTATTCTAGATGCACTTCAGGTTTTCTAAATGGAAATGAGAAAGATAACGTTAATTCATCAAATGCAAGCTCAAATCCTACGACAAATTCAATCTCTGCAATCTCGAAAATCTCAAAACCTTCAATTTTAGGAAACAAAGGCCAAATGGTCTCAAAAAATTACTCATTAGTGTACAAACGTTTATATGATTGTCTCGGGCCAGTGATGTTTCCCATAGCTCCATTAAAGGGAATTAAACATCCAAGAGGTGAATTAAAGCTATGGCCAACTAGTTACGATAGAGTAATTTCACAGAATTCATCAAAGAGGAAAGTTCACAGATCTTTATGGATTCCTCCAAAAAGCTATGAGGACGCATGCATAAATGATTTAAACGGCACAGAAACCATTTCTGCATATCCGATGGCATTGAAATTTGTTGAGGATGGAAATGCGCGTGATGGAAGAAGCATCAAGAGAGAAATAGAATGCCACTTATATATATATCAGAGGCTATCACAGATTCAACAGGATCAGGGATACGATAATTTGGAGGATGCTTGGCCATGCGCAGAGTTAATCGGATATTATTTAGACAAGAAAAACCCTGGAAATTCTGTATTAGTAACTAGAAAGCTTTCAGGGCCAGATTTTTTTGATATCATAAGATCTGAACACTCGTCTTCTGCCAATTCAGTATATAGCAAATGTCAAGCTCTTTACGAATATAATAAACTTCAGTGGTGCACACTAGCATTAACAAGAATTGCGCAATATTCAGCACTTGGTATTAGGCATAACGATATTAAACCTGACAATATAGTATTGGATTTTTATTACAATAGCACAAACAACGAAAGACATTTAGACGTTAAAGTTATTGATTTAGGCACTGCTTCCATGCACAGCGCTAAGGATTTTACAGGAGGTACCTCATGGTATGAGAGCCCTGAACAGAAAATGCTAGAATACTATACAAAAAAAAGTAGAGATTTGAAGTCAGCAAAGACGGTTGAAATAGGACTTTCTTCCGATTCTTGGGGTGCAGGAATTTCAATAGCAGAAGTTTTGATGGGTAGAAGAGTTGTGGACGGTATGAAAAGCCCGTATGGCCCAGGTCCATTAGAATTTAAAGGAAAAGATGGGTGGCTAATAGAACCTCAAGAGTGGATCGAGTTTGCAAAAATGGCATTGGGATTTGATAATCCAAGCTGCCCATACAAATATAAAATATGCGAAGAGGCTGCTAAATACGTATTCAATATGCTTGTACAAGTTAATTCAAATAAAAGAGCTAATATTAAAGATGTGGTACAAAAAATGAACCACTTTACTCAAAAGGCATACCAGGCAGTTAAGCAAAAACATCAAGCATGACAGATAGTGAAAGTTATATATACTTGCCTACAAATAATATGAACAGGTAGCGAATATGAAGTCCAGAAAAATTAATGTATTTTAGGAAAAAAATTTGGACAATTTTTTTTACTTATTAAATTAAAAAGTGGACAAATACGGTTTTTAGCAATTATTTTCAGCTAAGCATATTTCCACAATTCACCGGTTTTGTTTTTAATTAGATTAATCAGATTTTATCTTGAATGAATGGTTGACTTCAACATGATGAATATATATAATTGTAAAAGTAATGTTTAGGCATCAAAATGTAGTTATAGGTATATTTTAACAGTTTATGATTCCTGTATCGTTTGTAGCATTGGCCAAATAAATGCCTCCAACTGGTTTGCATACTTAGTATAAATTGTATTTTTTGCATTGTAAAATCTGCAGTTATCAAACATTCTTTTAAGCTCACTGCTAAACTCAGATAGTGTCTTGTATTCTTTATTTTTAGCTTTACGCTTCATAGTCTGGATATCGGTAGGTTCTTTAATAATTTCATAATAGTCCGATGCTTCCCCCACGCTTACTGGCTTTCTAAACGGCCATGCATTTTCATGCCTTGATAGGGTATCAAGTAATTGCCAAATTTGATCGTTCATAGAAAGGTCAACCTTAGATTGCTCAATAGGATCAATTATCTTTTCCACCCAGCCAACCTCTAAAACACCAGGTATGTCACTGGGCTTAATTTTTTTTGTGTTCAAGTTGAAATCATTCTCTGGTTTGGAATCTATAATTGGAGTAAAATCTTCATTATGAGGACCATTTTGGAAATTGTTAGCCGGGTCACCATCATTAATTGGTTCAGATGTAGTTGATTCAATATTTTTTTGATCACTAGTTAACTCACTATTTAAATCTTTTTTGATCATACTTTCTTCTCCATTTTCCCATAAATTGATACCTGGATAAACCTTTAAAGGCCGGATAGTATTAATAGCTCTTAACAACGCAGACTTTTGCTCATGGAAAAGATCTGATAATCTCAAATAATTGATCTCTGGATTAATATAACACTCCATTAAAGTACCGCCGTCATAATCTTTAATATATCCAAACCATCTTTCCTTTGGCATACTAACCTCCTTTCTGAAACCTTGTTTTCTGAAATAACCCGTGGCAAAGTTATCTGCATATGTTAGAAAGTATTCTATTTTGCTTTTTTTGACATGTTGCTTTAAATGGTTCATTAATCTTGTACCATAACCTTTAACCTGTTCAGTGCTAGTTACAGCTAAAAACGCAATTTCAGCAAATCTTTGCTCGAAGTACGGGCGAAAACATACTCCACCGATTACTTTTCCTTTTTTCAGCAAACAGAAAGAATAATGGTTTCTATCAAAAATCAGTCTAACTATATATTCTCTTGGCATTTTCGGCAATTGCCTTGCGAAAACATTTTTTAATGCAATAAGTTTAACAAGATGTTCTGGCTCTCTGTCATTGGTAATACATTCAAATGAAATAATTCCCAGAGCTTCTTCCTTTGCACTACCACTATCTCTATGAAGAAAGCCTAATCCAGTTTCAGACAATAAACTGGACTGAAGAGTTTCATCATCAGAAATATACCTCAAGTGGTCCCATGCCTGCCTTTTCAAATGGTCAATAGATTCATTGGAGGCGATTCCACATGCTTTGCACAATCTAATAGCAAACTTCATGGAAATAGCCTTACTTAAGTTGCTTTTTAACGCAAATTTAGTAAATATTCCTGAGGTTTCAATATCATTAAGAATTACCCCAATATTTGTAAGCAATAAGGACTTTAAAAATGGAAGTTTAAACATTTCACAAACTTTTCTACCTGCAGGAGAATCTCTTTTGAGAAACAGCTTCCAAGAATTGTAGTTATTTTCATAGTTTTCATCAGGCAAATAATTCATAACAAAGCTCTTTACACTTGCTCTTTCATCCTTTTTAATAGTTGGGAATGGACCTCTTTCGCGAGCTTCAATACTAAGCCATTGCTGAATATTAATAATAGAAAGTACTGCTGAAAATATCTCTTCCAAGGTTACTTTAAAAATTCGGATAAATTCATTGTTTAAATCTTCTTGTTCATTAGATGACTTCAGAAATTCAACAAAATCAAAGTTGTTGGATAATTTTAACAATTTTGGATCAGAGTAATCTCTATATATTTCTTCCAAGTAGTCCTTGTTAATATTCTCTACGACTAAGGGGGAAAATTCTTCGAAAATAATTGTGCGGATTTCCCTACCAATGCTGGCATTTGCCTCTTCAATAAACATTAAGTAGCAAATTAGAACTGCCTAAAAATATTTATGGTAAGATGAGCTATTTTTTCTCTGCCAAGTTACGGATTGTTTTTTTTTAAACGACATAAAAAATATTCCGAAAATTGCGTAAAAAAAACCCGCCGTTAGTTCGTTCAGTCAAAGGCAAAAAACAAACACAACGAGATAATGGTGAAGATTTGACTAGAAATTAAGCAAAGTCTGTATATCATTCCTCAAATTATGTCTAATTTATTATCGCTCTCAGTTAACTATAAGTATCTCAAAAATAATAACTGAATTCAATTATATTATAAGGTAAATTAACGTAGCTTTTAGATATTATTCATCAATTAAATTGTTAAGTAAAATTCCCCATATCCTTATGAGGGTTTCAATTCTCGGAGAGACTACCATTTTGAGAGTCAGAATAAACTCTAACATTAATTTATTAAATTGACGCGTTCGTGCCTACTTTGATTTTTTCTAACTTCGGTGTATTTATTACTTATCTAGTTGATAAGATACTCAACAGAAATAACTTTTGATTTATTGCCAACAAGGTCGCTATCTGATATAATAGTCTTATCTCCATTCAAAGCTTCTACCTTAATAATGTCCTTGTTAATATCACTGACTTCTTGAGGACCAATTTTTTCGCGTGTTTGATTTGATGATACAGGGGCAGATGGATGTGAGATACCCACCACTTCATTCTCAGGTGATGAAATATTATCTTCTTGGTTAAATTGCTCAGTGTTAGTCGGTTTAATACCCAATGTATGAATGATCCTTAATTCATCGTCAATACCAAGCAATTCTTGGATAATTAATGGATGTAAAGTTGAAGAACCAATTCTAAATGTATTTGGTGATGAAACATATTCACTACCAAGAACATCTTCGACTTGCTTGATAAATTCTCTAGCAATGTCTAACGAGCTGACACCTCCTTGAAGTTTTATACCTACTTTGCGTTTCTGTAAATATCGCAATCTATTCGGAAGGATTAGCGTTCCTTTAACAAAGCTCTCATCATAATAAGCTTGTAGTCCTTCTAAAATCTCTTCATCATCTCCAGCAGCAATTTCCTTGTCACATGGAGATTCTCCTTCGATGGAAGATTTTATTTCGATAAGAAGTTGTTTCAGATCTTGGCTATTTAGTCCTTTTTTAACTTTTCCTGTACATGTCACAATAAAATCAGCACCACCAAGAATTGCACATCTAACTAATGACGATAATCTAGATGCTTCATTGATTTCACCTATTTCTAGTACTACCTTCAATAATATGTTTGGGCCAATCAATGATTTAACACGTGCAATTTCATTTATTACCTTCTCCATCTGCTGTAATAGCAATTGATGTGTGTATTTGTATAATATTGGGTATATAAAGCTCCTGAAATAGAATATTAGTGGCTCAAATTAATATAATATGAATTAACTTACCTATAGTCAACAACATATTCGATTTCATGTACTTTGTAATACTCAACTGCATTATATATTTCAGCATCAATAGCTTCCGAACAACCGTCACCTCTTGGCCAAGCGACAACAGTGGATAATGCTGTGCTGCTATT
The DNA here is from genome assembly GCA_039657295.1 of Cryptosporidium meleagridis. Taxonomy (NCBI): domain Eukaryota; phylum Apicomplexa; class Conoidasida; order Eucoccidiorida; family Cryptosporidiidae; genus Cryptosporidium; species Cryptosporidium meleagridis. The sequence continues at coordinate 796,208 of CM077709.1, forward strand.
TTCAGGCAGCGAGTGCTTGACAAATGGAATAAATTGCGGATAGGTTGAAATAGAAACAGGAGCTAATAGTTGATCTGAAGATGCCTCTCTAATTGCATTCTTCAATAATTTATTGTTCATTTCCGAAGTGTAAAGTGTAAGCTCACAAACATTTGCAACCTTTCTTAGAAATTCTTTTTGATCTTCTTTCATATTTTGGATTTGGCAAATCTTCTAATGATAAAAATAATTTTTTTTTTGTATTAATATAAAACTTTGGTCCACCCTAAATTATTTGGAAATCAAAGGCTATTTATTGAGCTTGATACTATCTGTTGAAACCAAAGATTTAATATTTTAGCCTTCACACAGGTTTCTCAGGAAACCGTATTATTTATAAATATAAAAATTATTTAAATAATAAATTAAATAAATAAATAAATAAATATATATATATATATATATACATACATATATGTATATATATATAATTATAAAGAATTATAAAGCAAACATGCACACTATGCGCAACAGCACGTCTCTTGCAGCTAAAGTTTTTATTTTCAATGATTCAAGCCGTAATGTGAGAAATTAGAGAATTAACACAACAAGTAAATATTGACTGTAAGCAGATTGATTAGTTATAACAAAACTACTTTTATAGTAATATGTAAACCATAATTTTAATCTATTTTTTGGTATTTATAGAATATATACTTATTTCTGGCGCTCACATGTCACAATTCACTTTCAATCATTGATTCTATTGTATGTGAGAATTGAAAATTTGAAACTATTTCAGATGCATCCATACTTGAGAAGTAGTTTGACATTGCAGTTGCCGTTTTATAAGAATTTATGTTCATTGAACAATCCGAGTTATTGTCTTCTATGCCATCACCGCACTCGGCATCTATTGCTTTGCTTTTGCTTGAAAGATTCACATCTATAGTGTTACTTGTCTTACTTAACATATCTATAGGGTCCACTCTCCAATAATTGAATGAATTGTACTAAGAGAAAGTTAATAAAAGAAAGTCAATGGAACTATTCACAAATAAACACATTGATATTACGAAATCAAGTCCAAATTCATTAAAAAATTAGATTACGAGAGATAGATCGAAATAAAACACTAGCAAAATTTATTTCATCAGTCTATCGTGTTTAGTCCTATTTTCAATGATTTCACATTGCTTTTATATAGAATTTGAACCCAATAGTCTAATATCATCACGGTTACAATTTCAAGTGTTTATTTGTAAGAATAGCAGCAACATAGCTGAAATGAGAATGGTAGCAGTAACTTCCCTTAATCTTAGACAATAATTTGATCCTGATCAATATTTTCTAAGTTACAGGTACATGTTAACCAATCACAGCCTCCATCCAAAGCAGAATGTTGCAGTAGTTTATAATTTCGACGAACCTGATCATCCAAAATATCTAATTGATTGTCATCATTCTCAATAAAGTTGCATGTATCTTTGTTTAAGTTATTCTTTGTAGATTCGCTAAGCGGCGGGAACATATATTCAACTATTTCTGATAGAGTTTCGTATCTAAAATTAAGGTTAATATTTTTTAAAAAACAAGATGTTGTGAACTTACGTTTTTGCATAGGTCTTATTTATGTGATGTATAACCCCTTTTGGATCTATTATGAAAATTTTTCCTTCGGGGATTCCTACATGAGAATATGAACGATAGTCAGTATCTCGATTTCCAAATCCAGCATAAAGAGGGTTTCTATAAATTGGGAATAAGTTTCGGATATCTCTTAAGGCAGCAATTTTAAAAATATATGGTTTTCTATCTATTACTTCTCTTTTAAATGATGGAAAAAGTCGATCAGGAGATAAAAAAACAGGTCCATCCGGTAAAGTCACATTACCAGAATTCCCTACCTGCTTCAATCCAAATAAAAAGTCACGGGTTGCATCTGCTTGGCCAATCGCTCTGGCAGTCAAGTAAACAATTTTGTAGCCATTGGATTCAATATTAGTCATAAGTTCTGCCACACCCTGATGTGACCAATCTTTCCCAACAATTGGCATAAGCTGACCCAATACATCCGAGCGTGTAATTGTGCCATCTACATCTGATACTACAATCCTCGAATCAGGAGGCCAAAGATAAATAGTACCACTTACAGTCTTCCTACCCTGCAAAGAAGACTCAACAGTATAAGTTACTCGATTTGCGCCCCATTTCAAATTCATGCTTTTCAATTGGTCGGATGTTGGTCTCAAAGAGTGTCTGAGGTACTTTACTGGAGGCTTTGATCTGCATAAGTATATGCAATCTGGTGTGTTAGTTGGATTATCCATTCTTATCAAATTTGGAGAACTTGATATGCTTTCAATACTTTCAAATGAAGATACTTCACAATTGTCAACAGAAACAGGGGCTGTCAAACAGCCTTGAATATGAGATTTAGAAGAAAGTGGCAATGTTGATGAGAGGCACCTATTTGCACGGTGGTTTCCACCAATCTGATCAAAATTAGAATTAATAATTCCACAGTCTGAAGATGAGCGGACTTTTTTGGAGCTTTTTTCGGGTACCCCTAAGAACTTCTTCAAGGCTTGCGTTGATGGAGGCTTGCCAAATGCGATTATTGATGTGATTACTGGATAAAACGCTTTAATTGGATAATATGGAGGTTTTCCGTCTATAACTGCAACTAAGCACGAATGATACCAAAGGTCTGGATCATTTTCGAACTGCTCAAAGGAAATAATATTACTTTGGAATACATATTCATCATGTCTTGAGCCCTCCTCATCTCCATATAGCAAGTGGCCACAGAGAGATAGCGTAATGTTGTATCTCTGAAAAACTTCATTTAAATTTTGACTGTTTTCATTTTCAGTTTCTATATTTGTAAAATTTGAAGGGTCAGTACTATCTGTCTTATTTCTATACTCGACAGTAGTTTCAAATGACTTAGCATGGGACATATTTAAACCTGAATTATTTGCTGGCTGCGAGGGTGTACTAATTTCCACATCACTTGGTGATGATTCACGAGATTCCGTTGGAGAAGAAATGTTTTCAAAACTATCTTCAGGGGGATCATCTTGGTGAATAAAGTATGCCTCACCCGCAGCTCCTAACTTCATTTTTAATGGGATATCATTCCCATTCACATTAATTGAAACATTTTTCTCTCTACTTTTGAGTAACTTTGCTTTACCAAATCTAACATGGAAAGGAGTGCTTTGAAGTGTTCCGTCTGCCTGAGGCACAACAATAATATCAATACATCCACTTAAGGTTGCTTGGTTTATGTCCAATACTGAGCTAACCGAGCTTACGATCCTTCCCCACATGTTCTTGCTAAAAAAAAAATACAAATTAATTCATATTATTATATATGTTGGCACTATAAATTAGGATATGAAGTTCAATACCCAATTTTAGTTCAATAATAGTTTAGATAATAATCAGCCTGAATATAGACTAAAATGCATAAATTGGTGTATTCTAGCCTAATTAGATTGCTATTCCTCATGAAATATCAATTAATCAAAAATTAGTGGCGCTCAAATCAAAGGAAATTGATGGGGAGGGGGGAACCAAACAAAATTTTTATTGATTTCAGAAAATTATTATGTATAATTATGTGGCTAGGTTAACTAATTCCTTGTAAAATCTTGTGCACTGCTTTGCCCACGTAAAGTTGTGGGAATATTATCTAAATATACTCATTTTCTAACAAATGAGTGCTTAAAAATCTTGGAATCTAAACTGATAACTTAACGCTACTTTTTTCTTTATAAATTACAATATTTACTTTTTAGACGTTTTTCAATGTTTTTAGCTACTAATATAATAAAAGCGCCAATTTTTTTTGTTTACCTAGTGCTTGCAAATACTATTCACAAATTCATGCAAACGAAAAAAATAGAATTACATGATACAGATTCGAATGCACCCTTGCTACCATACTTAAGGAGGCTATTCAATACACTAAATAAAGAAATATGTTTATTCTACCTCCCATTAAATTTACCTTGCATGTACTCTGTTCCATTTATAGAACAAGAGCACTTAACTAAAAACCTATCAAACGCTGATAAAGTTAATGTATCTAGTTCAAAAAAAAGCTTCTTTAACAAAAATAACAAGGTAGAGTTAATTAAGAGTCTCTATGTATATAGACATTCAAAAGAGTTTTGTTATATTGAAAGCTGCATTGATAGTGTGAGAGTTAATCTTAAGTTCTACTTTAAATGCGAATTTGAAAGAAGATTGTTCAATCAACTAACGATTTTTATGAAGAAGAATTCAGATTATTTGCAATTAGTACGAAAAAAATCGATTGAAGGATTTGATATTAGCTTTTTAATTACAAACCACATTTTAAATTCATACAACAATAAGATTTGTATTAGTAAAAAAAGTAACTATGATGGTCAAATGGGTAAATATGACGTGATCCATTTTATTTTAAAGTTTGTTGTTGATATTGATAGACAAATTCAAGACAAAATGCTTCAATCAACATATTTCTCAAGATATTATATTAGAAAACTACTTCAAGAATTTAATATTAACATTTTATATAAGCAGAACAGCATAGATACTTCTAAACATAAAAAACAATTAGATGAAACAAAAAAATCGGAAATAAAAGAAATGGATCTTAACAAAGCTGAAACAAGCATTAGTGAGCAAAATAATAATTTATTAGAGGCTAACAAGAGTCTAGCATCCACGAAAAAAATCAATTCAGGAAGTGTAACAACTCCATTAAACGATTCAATAGGTCGAGATGCTATTGTGCTGAAAGCATTGAAAACTAGAAATCGAATAAAAAATTTAATTAACTAATCATTCATACAATAAAAATCTATAAAAAATTGTACTAACCTAAATTCATTATCAAGAATTATTTCCGAATTATTCGAGTTGCTTGAACCTGGGTAATTACCAATAAACTCTTTAGCATAAACAGTTAAGTTTGCATCAGAAAAGAAACACCATTCTATTTTGTACTTAATTTCTGAATATAAAATTGAATTGTTTTGATTATCAGTTAAGTATGAATTATTCACTAAATTTGAAAGTGCCAGATTGTTTGGTTGGTATGGCAAATACGAGGATTTGTTTGAAGAGTTCATTGATACATGTTTTCTATTGTCGCCAAAACTCCCACGAACTATTTGTACGATCCAGTGCAATGAAGGAAATCTGCTCTTAATATGATTTTTCTGCTTAATATTATCTACATTATTTAATGAAATATTTCTCTGACATTTTATCCCCTTTAATAACAATAGCTGTCTTAATTTAAAAGACTTAACTTGATACTTGGTATTATTATTTAAAATGAATACATGGATTCCAGAATCTGAAAGCAATTCACAATTGCTAGTTAAGCCTGCACTTGCTAAAGGGAGGTTGATCTTAAACTTTGTATTTCTGAAAATTTTATATATTATTCTTTCAATCACTATTTCGAATCCTACTGCCGAAATCCTATCATTGTTTTTTATAGAGCTATAATTCTTAAAAAATATTACTTTATTGGTGTTGGCACTAATATACCAATTATCGAACCTTCCTCCTTTGACAAGTAGCTCAACATTCGATTGCTTTAACGAGGCATGAGAGGAATTAGTATTGTTCAAATTATACCTGTTTTCAAAGATTAAATCCATTATGCAGCCCACTTTACAAATTGGTATATTTTGTGAACAACTAAATGAAGATTCTGCATTTTGGTTATTGTTTTGATCACTAGAAGCTTCACCTGAAAAAATATAGAAAAAAAAACCTGATTCAAAAAAATTATTGTTTGAAAACAATATTGGATCAAAAAATATTTTTGTAATACCCAAATTAGTGCTGTTTAACAGATTGTTGAATAAAAATATTCTATATATAACCTTGAGTAAATTAGGAGTAAATAATTCTGGATTTATTAATATTTCATTTTGATTTAGCATTTTTTCCTCACTAAAATTATCTGTTGTTTTAAAGTTCAATGCAAGACTGTCATTGTAGCCTTTATTATTTACCAAGTTTAAAAAAAGCGGATATCTTGTAACTTTTGCTAATTCCTTGAAAAACTCATTTTTACAAGTAATTATAAACTTTTTCTTTTCTATTTCAAACAAGTTGGAAATTTCATTTGTCCCCTTATTAATTATTTCAATAAAATCATGTATTGAACCCGTGAAATCATTTATAATATATAAAATATATTCTACAACTTTTTCTAAAATTGAAGGGTATGATAATATTTTTAATCCAATGTAATATTTCAAAATAGGTTCTGGAAGCTCAGATTTAATTATATTTGATCCTTCAATTTCACGATCAAAATTGTAACTATTTACGAACTCTGCAAGAGAAATTAATGTGATTTTTTGTAAAAAATTAAGTAGTTTCACTCTTGAAATTCCTATGGGAATTAAATTATGTAACCAAATCTGAATATATTTTGCCTTTTCATACTTGATTCCAACCCAACTTTCCAACAATGAGATAAATAGTTGAGAATCTCCCCAAACTAAAATTGGTTGTCCAATGAACCTCTCATAAGGCTTAAGCGTATCTAATGCTGTAATTATAATCTCAATATCATAATAAATTACAATATTATAATACCAAATTGGAGAAATGTTTAAATTACCGCTAATATTTTGGACTTCAATTGGGAATTCAAAGAAATTGCTATTACTATCAAATTCTTCAATAACACGATCGTTTATTTTTACTACAATTTCGTATGTTCCAAAAAGCAATTCTTTAGGATGGCCATGAGTTGTTGCGCATTTATTATTATTTGTATCCAAATTAATTAAGTTATCCTGAGTATAAATTGAATCTATATAAAATCTTTTAATTACAGCTCCCATTCTTAATCCATGCCCATCCCCTAGTTGTGCAGACATGTTTTTTAAAATATTATTACATAGTACAAGCGGATTTCCACTTCTATCTAGAAGTATAACTGTTAAGGGGTTTTCAGAAATGGCTATGCTCTCACTTAACTCACTATCGTCTTTGCTATTTTGTGAATTCTTCTTAGAGAAGTGCTTTCTCCCTTTTTTATGTTTTTGTTGGGACTCAATTTCACATCTTTCATTAGTGGATAAAATTAAATAGTCGAGATCAAAGTTAACTTTTCTTTCATTGCAGTTGACTTCATTCTGAGTTTTCTCTTCAATAATTAAATTCTTATTGGTGCTTTTTGGAAATAAAATGGGAATTCCAACTTCAGTTGCACCATGTGTTTTGAAAATATTCTTTATACAAGTAATTAATTCGGATCTTTTCTTATAATAATGATGATGGTTTATTAATATATTATTTGATTGGAATGGGCAGATCCTATATGCAGAATTGTTTAGTTGAAAGGGAAAATATGAAAAGGACGCATTGCTTCGATAAAGTTGTTTATCCAATGATCTTTTTTCAATTGAAAATAATGTAGAAAGTATTTGAATATTCTCGTGAATATACGGGTTTCTGCTAATAATATCGCATATCTTTTGAGAACTATATCCTTTTGCGCCATTTAAGTCAATATCAGTTGCACCTATAAGTGAATCTTCTGAATTCAAATAAAACTTTGTTTGTTTCAAAATCCATTCATTGTAAAGAAGCTGATAAGATGTAGGTCTTTCTTCTGGATTGTGACTTAATAATGACTTAATAAGTGCTTGAACTTTATTGGGAATATTGCAATTGTTGGGAATAGTTCCATATTTGGTTAATTGAGTAAGTATCTGCACTCTTTCCATTCCTGTATTAAAAGGAGGATGATACATTTCAAATAAAATAACCCCAAGACTAAACATATCTGCACTTTGATTATAAAAATTGCCTTTACATTGTTCAGGTGCCATATAAAACATTGTTCCCACTCCTGATGAAAGTTCATTATTTAGTTCTGAGCTATCGATTGAATTGCTTGAATAAGAAAATCTATCGAATATATTAACAAATGTTGTGAGTCCGAAATCTCCTAATTTAACTAGGTATAAATTTTCGTCTTGCATTTCATTAGCATTTTCATCCAATTGTAAAAAAATATTTGAAGGTTTTAAGTCACGATGGATTACTCTCTTTCCATGTAAATATGAAAGCCCTTGAACGATCTGATAAAAAATATGCCAAATAAGCTTTTGATTATTATAAATTAATCCTTTATCAATTGCATTTTGAAGAGAGTAACCAGAACAATATTCCATTTGAATAAATAAATAAATAGACTTTTTTTTCTCTCCATGAGATGATCCTTGGTTTGGCCCTTTATTTTTGTTATCAGCATAAGTAGAGAGATCATTTGATATAAATTGAGCCGTAATTGCAGAGAATTGAGAAATTAATTCAGGAGCAAATGAACTATAAATATTTCCATCAAAAAACTCATTATTGATGCATCTAGAATTGCCATCAACAGATTCTTGAACCCAAGCATGGTAATACCTAACTATTTTTTCATGATTTAAGCAAGCAAGCATTGCGGCTTCATTTATTAACATTTGGTTTTCATGTAAATTTTTTGAGCCAAGTGGTATTTGTTTAATTGCATAAGTACATTTCCCTCCAAAGTGTTCTCGAGCCATAAACACAGAGCCGAATCCACCATACCCTAATATTTTAATAACCTCAAAGTTATCTTCGAATCTATTTGAAGAAAAAATATGACTATCTTCTTCATGATTACTCTCATATAACGAACTTAAATTGCATTCATAATCTCTAATATATTCACTGTCATTCTCAGCATTATTTCCTAAATCATTTTTATGAGCTATTTGAGTTTGATGTTTAGTTTCCTCAAACTTGTTTGCGTAATCCAAAATGCCCTTAATAATGTTTATTATTTGAGTGAGCCGGTATTCAATTTGTGGATTTTTAAGAAATTCATCAATATTTGTTCTTATCTTCTCTTTACAACTTTTGCTTATATTATAATGGGAAAGGTAACAAATATCTGGTGGAACCTTTGGGTATTGATTGTTGATTGAAATCTCTAATTCAATCCCTTTAAATTGTTTTTCAACATTGTTTTGAGTGAAAAAATTTGAAAAATTCAAACTATTAAAAGAATTCAATATATTTCTTGAGCTTGGATAATCTTCTGAGAATAATGGTCTGTTATCTAAAATTTTATTGTTAATATGATCATCTAAAACAAAACGCGTATTATTTATACTAATATTCCCAATCAAAACAGTTAGTAACAAATCTCTATTTGATATGGTGGTCTTTATATCTGATTCAGAGTTTGAAAAAAAGCATACTGGGCTGTCACTCACTTCGTTTTCCCCTTGATCATCTTCAAATAAAATCAAACTCCCACTGCTCCCATCATTGTTAGACAAAGAATTCAGTCCGCAAAACCGTATACTTTCTCTTGAAATAAATCCAAAATCTAAAATGTGAACGATTGCATGCTCATCTTTAGAAATTATTTCCAGCTCTTCAGCCAGGCTGATAATCGAATCTTTACTCATTTGATCGCATTTTTTTAATCCAATTTCCTGTTAAAATAAAAAGAAATTAGTAGACCGCCCAAATAAATATCATAATTTGTTTCTGATGTTTTAAGAAATGAATGAAAAAATTGGCTGGATAAATCGATCGATAAATGATATTTTTGTCTCTAATTGGTGCATTTGAGCCCTTCATAAGCATAGATAACCTCAAATTTATTGTGAAAAACCTTCATATTTTAACAGGGAAAGAAATCAAATTTATTAAACATGCAGAAACTAATATAAATTTGGTTATGAAGGGAAGGTGTAGTTTTAGTAATAATTCTGACCTTAAGTGCTATGAATATTTGGAGAAACAATCAAATTCAGAGAGCCATCATCAGATCTCTACAAGTTCTATGCTAGAAGTATTGCTTAAGATGAAAAATACATTCATTGCAGAACATTCAAAAAATCAGATAGATTACAACTTTTTTTTAATTGGAATAACAAGTTTAGACATATTTCCGACAAATGATCACAAATACGTATTTGGTCAAAGTGACCCAGAAAAAGGAATTGCAATAATATCTGTATATAGGCTTTATCAAAATAATGAAAACTTAATGAATAGTCGAGTATTAAAAGTAATAATGCATGAGTATGGTCATTTAATGAAATTAGGGCATTGCAAACATGTATGTTTGATGTCTGTTATATGTTCGATAAGCGAGCTTGATAACAGAACGCTATATTGCTGTGAAAATTGTCTAAATCAAATAAGAGAAAAAAGGTCTACATCAGAGTCAGTGAAGAACTTATTTGAGCTTTGAAATAAGTTTGTAGATGACAGTTTGCTGTACTCAATATAGTTATAAGGAATAATATTTTTCTTATCTTTATTTAAACATGCTGAATAATTTTGTATAATAGCGTTGGGGGATATTATTTCGTGAGCCAAAATTTCTTCTGTACTTAAACCAATTAAATCTTCATAATTTAAGTTATGAAGATGTCGGTTGACTTTTGCATTGCTTGCATTCATAGTTAAAGTATTTGATAAATGTCTAATTACAGGCACAACACTCTTATTGTGAATATATAGCTCCCATAACCCAAAATTACTTGACAAATGAGTACCCATCTCACTGTTGTTATTTAAACTATCCGCTTTATCAATTTTTTGTCCCTCTGATAAATTTACTGAATGATTGTGAAGATTAAAAAGTTGATCATTCTTATACGAATTAATGCCTTTATCATATGACCAGAGCTCGCCTTTTGTGTTTTCCAAAATTTTGTTTACATGTTCATAAATTTCATCACTTTCATTGAGAGATAAAACCGGAAACAGTATGTTTCTATGCTTTTTAATTATGCTATTAACCAGCGCAATTATCCAAACTGTATTATTAATAGAAGTAAATAATGAAATTCGAATTAATTTTTTAATGAAACAACTTAATACTGTCATGGGAATTAATGGTGAAAACAGAGAAATAGATAGTAATTTTAAGAATTTAGCTCTAACTTTCAATGAGAATACTGGAGGGCATAACAACTCATATAATCGGCGATAGTAACCTGAACTTATATTTTCTTCACTTTCGTTATTTAAATTAAGTCCTTCGTTAAGTCTATTATTGACAATAAGGTAAAACAGCCCATTTAATGAAATTACTGAGATTGCTAACTTATCCATAGGATTTATTTTATTGCTTATACCATCAAAACAATTTTTAAAAATATCAGCAAGTTCCAATGGGTTGGATATTATTGGAATTACATGCTCTGAAACATACTCTAATGCATCCTTTAAAATAGGAAGTGGAATTCTTCTGTTTTCATCATTAAAGTTTGTAATAACTATATTAATATATTTCAGCCAAAGTTTTTGATAAATCACTCTATAATTCTTGTCATATTTAGCAATTTTATTTAAATCTCCATCAAAATCAGAACCAAACATCAAGTTGGTCTTGTTCTTGTGTGAATAATCAAGCTTATTTGATTGATTTTCATTGCTTGGATTCGGTAAATTGATTAATATGTGATGCACTCTTAAAGAAATAGTTGTATCCAAACTTATTTTTTCGTTATTGCTTAAACTATTGTTCATTGATTTATTTTTTTTGTCGAAATTAAAGATTAATCCCTCTGAATATTTGTTTAGAAAATTTAAAATATTTTTCAAAAAAAAGTACCTTAAATCTTTATAATTTGTGATATATTCTTTAAGAAGCAAATTTTCCATGATGAATGTATCATTTGTCATGTTATTTCTACTATCTAAAACAATTCTGTTGATTTCATTGTTTTTGATGGAGCTAGTCAAAATACTCCTAATAATAAATGTGCTTAAGGAGATCGGAAAATTTCCAGTTTCGTCAAAGTTGCCCTTCTCCTTTATATTTCTATAGCTTCTAATCATAATTTCGTCTTTAAGCCATTTCATATATATTTTTACAACCACAGCCCGCAGCTTATTTCTATTGGATGAAATACATTTACCCAAATCATTATTTATCTGCATACCTTTAATACCTATATATTGGTTGTCCATAATAATAGAAGATAATTTAAGAAATTTATGAACTAGTGGCTTTAATGAAGATATGGATTCATTAACATCTTTATTATCATCTTTTAATAATTCTTGAAAGAAATCTTTAAAAGAATGGTCAGTATCTTCCATAGAAAGAATATCAATTGGAATAGGCTCCATTGTAGCTTTTCTTACTACAGAGATTTGCTTGTTCAAATCTATCAACATTTTCGTGACCATTTCTAATCCAACCTTAGATTTAGAAGCCTTATTAAGCTTTTTGGATGTTTGGGAATGTAATTTCATGTCTATAGATTCTTTCTTTAAATATTAAGAAAGAGACCCTAAATAAATAGTTGTAATTTATAACTTATTTTTGACCAATTATCCAAAGATTAGTTTTATGGTAATAGTCAAAAAAAAACTACTTTGGCGGCACAATTGCGCGATAGTTTGCTATTAGATAGAATATTATTCCAATCTGAATGCTTGAAAACATACAAATTTAAAATATAATGCTAGGTAAAGGTAGAAAGCCTAACATACTAATTATTGGCACCCCTGGCACAGGGAAAACCTCATTAAGTAAGAAACTAGAGAAAAAACTGGAAGGCTACAAGAGAATTGAACTTTCAAAAGCTATCAAAAAACATAGACTCTATAGTGAGTGGGATGACAAAATGGGAGCAAGCATTTTCGACGAGAATCTAGTTAGAAGATACCTAAAGAATCAGTTGGATAAATATAATTCGAAGAATGTTGGCATAATACTCGATTTCCATTCAGTAAATTTTATAAAGAAAAAATGGTTTGACATTGTTTTTTGTTTGAACTCAGAAACCCATGTTTTATTTGATAGGCTTGAAAAAAGAGGTTACAGCCAAGATAAAATTAAAGAGAATATTGAATGCGAAATCTTCAAGGTTGTTAGATTTGACGCTACAGAGATCTTTGATGAGGAACAAATCATCGATTTACAAAGTAATAATATCTGTGAGCAGAGGTCAAATATAAAACTTATACTGAATAAAATATCTAGCATTGAAAATAGCTAGAAAAATCTTTACTTACACCTTTTTTTAGTTAATCTTTTATTTATATAGAACATATATTTACCCGCCTAATTTGACATGTGATTATTATTGTGGACAATTCATATAGGTTCATCCACGTCTTCAACAGGTTTAGATCTGATTAAATTTGAATTGTTTTAGTATACAGTCAGTGGAGGAAGGTGGTTCATGGTAGTGAGTATAAAAATTGATTTGTATATTAGTGAAATTATGAACTGAGATATAACTTCTATGACGCTAATGAATAGGCAAGAATTATAGTTAAAGTTACTTGAAAAGGGAAAAAAAAAATAAAAGTAAGCTGATTGAGGTAGGGATAATAGTAGTAATCAAGATCGAGCAACAATAAACATGAGTATTGGAAGTTTTGTACCTGAAGTAATTTTTATGGATAACATAGAGTCAAATATTAAACTACCCACAGAAAATGAAAATTCGAATAATCAAATTGAGTGTATTTCAAAAGAGAATTTTTTAGATTTGAATTCTCAGTTTAAACAATCATCAGATAGTTTATCTTTTGATATGAAAATAAGAACAGAAGGTATTAATTTCAATTCCATTCAAGAACCGACAAAAGTTGACCATTATTATAAAAATCAACCTTTGCAAGGCATTGAGCAGAATATTGGCGAAAACGCTCAAATCCCTGTTGAAGATAAATCTCAGAGTTGTGCAGGCTATAGAAATTTCAAATTAGAATGGGATCATGAAAATAAAGCATTATTCGTAGTAATTCCTTCAGTTGATAGTTTGGACCATTGGATGATGCTGTTTTTGCAACCTTTAGGTATTACTTGTGATTCACTGAGTTTAAATAATTGTTGTTTAAAAAGAAGTTGCGATTTTCGAATAAGACTTGATGATGAAAGACTTTTACTTTATCCAGATTTATTAAAAGATATTTCTGATTTTTTGAGTGTACAATATTTAAATTGGCAATATTATAAGGAAAACGTAATTATGAGAGATTGTGAGGTGATGGAGTCTGAACAAGAAGAGTATAGTGGTGATAACTTAATAAATGGCAATCATATTGCTCCAAAATGTTACAATTATTGGAAATTCCCTGATATAAATGTATTCGTAAATCATGATTCTCACTTGAATAATGAAATTAACTTTACAGAGGATGAAAATTCCAGTAAATTTTATGAAAAAGAAAATTTTTCTGAAAATAATGGTAGCTTTGAAAAGAATATTAAAAAATCAATCACTAAACACAACACAGACGTTTACGAAAAGTGTTTATTAGTTCCAGAGCTGTGCTCAAAAGGTGATGTACCTTTAGTACAGAATAATACATTATCATGCCTTACTACCAACATTTCTGATTTAAATGTGCTAACTACAGATTCTGGCGTACTTCAAGTATTGACATCTGAGAATTCTAATCAAGACGATAACTATTTTGCATTAAATACGAACAGTTCAATAGGAACAAATGACAAGGAGTATTTCCCTATTGAATCTTAGAAAAAAAAGCAAATTAATTGTTTTTCAAATATTATATAAAATTATATTAGTTGAAAAATAAATTATAGTTTTCAATTTTTAACATTAAGTAATGCTAATCTTGATCTTCGCAATATTCTATATTTTTTGGTGTTTCTCCAGTTAATATATATCTTCTGTTTTGCGCACTTTTATTATAAATTAGAGCAAATTCTTCAGGCCTTTTTTCATTCTCAAAGTAATAGATCCCATCTTCTTTTTTTGTAAAGTCCTCTTCTTTGGGAACTGAATAACGACAGCAAATTAAACTTAAAATCACGCAAACAAATAAAACTACTGCAAAGATTACGAGAATAACTTGGCTTATTTGAGATGAAAATGGTTGATCATAGCTGATATTCCATTTATAGCTGGAAAGGTTTAGTTCTCCATTTGCTCTTCTTCCAGAAGAATTAAATATCTCATGATTTTCACTTACAATATCCCATGCGTTCTTTTTTGTTCTAACAAATGAATAAGCATGATTTGGTGGTAAATTTAAGGATATGTCATATCCAAAATTTATATTGAAAGCAATAATGGAGAAAAATAGCACTATTATCTTGATAAAACTTCCCATGTTGATATAGATCCTTAAAATTGTATAATTTTGAGATTCAAGATTCCCAAAGTATTTTTTAAACGACTATAAACATAGATAAATCAAATTTGACTCAAATTGGTATAAAGTTATATTTATTATCAATCTCAGTATTAATTTTTGCCATAAAGTATATTTTTGATCAACTAACTTGCAATTTTTAGATCATTTTTCGGCAAGCATTAGTTACAATTTGACAATATCATTAAATAATCCTTTTTAGTCAAAAAAATTATCAGAATATAACTCAATATATGTTAATTTTACTTTTGCATTACTAATGCAATCTATATTTCATTGGTGTGAATTGTAATATTTGTACACTACCAGTCATTGGCGGGAAGTATTTATTCTTATTAAAGTTTTTTTCTCCATATGATAAAAATCAGCAAATAGTTCAAAAAAACAATTAGGCACTTATTCATTGTTTTAGTAGACTTATTTTATAAAATATTTGCTTAATTTAAACTTGTTTTTGTATATATATTGCATTAAGCGATTTTGATATCTTGATATTAAGTAATAAAATGCTAAACAATGATGAAAGTGAGTTATTAATCGAAGACGAAAACCCTATTGCTAGATTTTCTTTGGAATTAGAGTTTGTGCAATGCCTTTCAAACCCAGACTATCTTCAATGGTTATCAAAGGAGGGA
Organism: Cryptosporidium meleagridis; assembly: GCA_039657295.1. Lineage (NCBI taxonomy): Eukaryota > Apicomplexa > Conoidasida > Eucoccidiorida > Cryptosporidiidae > Cryptosporidium > Cryptosporidium meleagridis. Next base: position 811,999 of record CM077709.1, read on the forward strand.
TATTTTGAAGATGAGTCATTCGTCAATTACTTAAAATATTTATTGTATTGGTGTGAATTCCCTTATGCGAAATATATATCTTATCCCCATTGTATTAAAATGTTGAGACTACTTCAGATCGAAGATTTTAGAAAAAACTTGTCGAAGGAAGAGGTAATTCAAATTATTCGTGAACAACAAACATATCAATGGATTTACTCTGACATAAAAAAAGAACATTTAATGTTACAAAAAACTTAAAGTGGCATTCATCTGTGATTTATATGGTTATGCAATTTGATTAATCTTAGAATTTCAACATTTAAATATCGCTCCGAGCAACACTTTTGTTGAGATTCTAATTTGAAAGAATAAATCTTCTTCCAATAGCAGAATCATCAAAGTTTTTCACAAGTTTGAATTTAGTCCTGATAATATCGTTTTTATTTACTTCATGCCGAAAAAGTAATTATTCATGCTTTATCCAATAATTTTGACTAAAAATTTGAAGTGTAATGATTAATATTACTAAAATTTTCAATTTCTATTTCTGGTACATAATAAAATCTAATTATTATTTAAATGCTAGAACAATATTAACAACTAATAGATAGAACTATTTTTTAATTTAAGCGTTATTAAGATTTTTAAGATAGTGTAATTCACTATTTAGCTTCTTGCATACTTTCCTCTACTTCGGAATTTAGGAAATTGTAGAATAAGTCAGCAAATCCCATTCCCTGATTAAGATCTTGAGTCAAATTTTCTCTGCTATTGCTACCACTATTTCTATTGTCAGAAATAAAAAGATTGGATCTCTCGTCCTGTGAAAGACCAATTACATCACACAATAAGTTGAATAAGTCGTTCCTATATTTAATTCTGGACCCATCTTCGTTATGCTTCTGAATTATCTGAATGATAAATCTTTTATCAATCATAAACTCTTTTTGTTCCTCTTTAGTGTCTTGAAGTTGCTTCATTATTTGTTCATTTGAGTTTAGAAGATTATTATTATTTTCCACTAATTCGCCCACACGCCTTTCGAGTGAGTTTCGGTCTTCCTCTAACTTAGCAATATTATCTTTCAAGGAATTAATTTCATCTTGGCATGAATCTAAAACACTTAACCTTGTTTGTAACTTTTTTTCTTCAGAACGGGCTCTTTCAAGTTCAACTTCGTACCTCGAGCTAATTTGTTCCTCTTCAGCTTGGTATCCCTCAATAATATTTGTTAAATTATTAATATGTTCGTGCAGTTTATCAACTTCTATTTTTGATTCGCTTTTTTCTTCAATCATCTGATTAATTTTTTCTATTAAATTATTCCTCTCTATTTCAAGATCCTCCAGCCTTTTGCGAAATTTCTGGTCTTTTTCTTTGGTATCATCTTCTATTTTATTAAGAAGTTCTTCGTTTTTTTCTCTAAGAAAATTTATCTCATCTTCCAATACTGAAATTTTCTTACTAAGTTCGTTATTTTCAGCTTCAATATTTTGAGAATTTGTTGAATACTCTGTGCATTTCTGAAAAAGCTCGTTAATCTTATTTTCCTGTTTATCAATTAACGAAGCCTTTTTTTTAAATTCTTGTAAAAATGAGCAAACACATTGCCCAATCAAAACGGTAAACCCTAAGGAAAATGGCTTTGATTTATTTAAAATTGTGTTTTTTAAATACGATTCATAGTGAGGTGGAGCTAGCTCAATTAGCAGCTCTCTATCTGAAATTAGAGAATCCATAATACTATTCCAGTCAGAATAATATCCTTGAATAACTTCCAAAAGATAATCAACACTACCAATTTCCATCTGAAATATTTCAGAAAACTCTTTTGAGTATTTACTAGGTAAATTAAATATTCTCAAGTCTTCGTCGTCTGAGGAGTTGCTTACTGTTTTTACTTCCTCTTCTTCTTGTTCTTGTTCTTGTTCTTGTTCTTCTTCTTGTTCTTCTTCCTCTTCTTCTTGTTCTTCTTCTTCTTCTTCTTCTTCTTCTTTTTCTTCTTCTTCCACTCCTTCCCTTACTTTTCTCTTTCCTTCTTTCTCTTCTAATTTTTCTCTCTCTTCTTCTTTAAGCTTATTTTCACAGTCTTCAAGCGCATCAGTTATATTGGACCCTTCATCATCCTCTGTAACTACAACTGATTCGCCTTCACCGTTATTTGAAAAATTATTCTCTACCATTAATTCATCATTATTTTTATAACCATCATCCTTCGAATAATTGCTTTGCTGGACTATTTTTTTAAATTTATTTGTTTCAGTATATATATCGGAACTTTTTTCCTCAGTTTCTCCTGAATCAAATTTATAAGTCCTTTGGGATAATTCTTGATTAAATTGCTTTTTTTGAAAAAATTGGTTAGTTTTAGAATCTAATTTCCCCTTTAAGGTGCTTTCTGTATCTAAGCCCCAGTCAAATTCTTCATCAGTAATTGAGTTACTTTCTTTCGAACTTTCAGAATCTTGAAGTATAATTATATTTTGATTTGAGTACTGATTATACTCTAAAGGCAAATTACCTTTCAAGTCAATTCTTTTACTATCATTTAAATAACTTGATGAACTTAAACTATTTTTTCCTTTATGTGAAGTAATAAAGTCTTTTTTATTATCATTTGGATTTAGATTTTTTTTCAACCCAAAATTAGACTTTTTCAAATTAATATTTGAGCTAAAATCATCATTTACAACATGATCATTTCTCTCCCTGGAGTAAGTAATATGTCCTGGATACTTGCTTCTTCTGCTCCTCTCGTGGTCGTCATCATCTTCCTCTAACAAAGCATCATTAAGTTCCTGAACCGCACCTTTTAAAGCTCCCCAAGCTGCCCTCATGCTAATATTATTTATGTATATCGTATATTTATCGAGATGTAACACTAGAGGTGCAACAAATTTACAGTAAATTTGTGTTGATTTTTTTCTGAAATTTTATTGTGCACAAATACTTATGGTAGCAATTAATAAATCCGCCAATTATTTTTAACGGATTATTAAAACAGAATTATGTTTAGTTTAGATTATAATCAAATTACTTAATTAAAAGATATTTTTGGTTACAATGAATTTCAATAACTGTTTTCAAGTGAAACAAAAATTCGACTAAAAAAAATAGAGAAAAAAATGTGCGTGTATCGGGAGTCGAACCCGAGCCATCAGTTCGGAAAACTGAGATGCTAGCCGTTACACCATACACGCCCACATTTGCGGAGTCACTTTTAGTGATCATAATCTAAAGAAAACAAACAATTCGAAAAATCCTTACGTTCGGGGATTAAAAAAAAGATAACAAAAAAAGATAATTGGATAGAGCAATATTAATAACTTATGAAAATATTTTTGCTTTAAAGCTAAATAGATCGCGTATATTCGGGATATTGTAACTAATCATCGTTGGCCTTTCAAGAGAAAGTCCCCACGCAATCACAACGATGTCAGAGGGAAATCCAAGTGGCCTAAGCATCTCTGGTCTAAATAAACCGGAATTTCCAACTTCTATCCACTTTTTCAAAGTAGTATGGTACCCAAATATTTCCATAGAAGGCTCAGTATAAGGGTTAAATGCAGGTTTAAATTTGAGATCGGAAATACCAATCTTTTCGTAGAAAGTCTTTAAAGTTCCGATCAGATCTGCAAGTGTAAGATTCTTGTCGACAATTAATCCCTCAACCTGATGAAACTCAGCAAGATGGGTAGCGTCGATTGATTCATTTCTGAAAACGCGGTCAATTGAGAAGTAAGCCTTTCTCTGGAAATTATCAAAAGATAATCCGTTCTCGTTATTTAAATACATTTGAGCAAGCTTATAAAGCATTCTAACAGAAACTGCTGTTGTATGAGTTCGAAGAAGATTTTTAGAGGCTTCTTCAATACTCCAGTTGTAAGATAAACCAATAGATCCGTATCCGCCAACCTCATGCACTTTTTTAACTTTATCAATGTGATCATTCGATAACTCCATTTCATTTCTGAAGGTACTTGGAGTTTCTAAAAAGAAAGTATCATGAGAATCTCTGGCAGGATGTTTTTGAGGCTGGAAAAGAGCATCAAAATTCCAGAATGAACTTTCAACCCAACGATTAGTGGGCATCTCTTCAAATCCCATTTGAGATAAAATTCTCTTAAACTTCCTTGAGGTGCGAGTAAGAGGATGAATATTTCCTCTTGGCAGTCTTTTTCCTTTGGCATTGAAATTATATGGCTTAAATTCGCTGTTTTCCCAACTTGAATTCAAAATCATTTCCTGGGTTAAATCAGTAATCATAGGTTTAAGCTTCACAGTAAAGTCCACCCCCTTGTTAATCATGAAATAAGACATTTTCTGTGAAATTACAAGCTTTCTCTTCTTTAATTCTGCTATTATTCGTAAATTTTCCTGAGTCAGTTGACTCTCCTTAATACCATTTACACCCACAATTAAAAGATTTTTCCCCAACTCATCAGTATTTAATAAATCCATGTTGGAATCAGCAGGAATCTCTATTAGTCCCAGCTCTTTATTTAATTTGATTAGCTTTTTCTGAAGGCATTTTGAAAGCCCTATTTTAAATATGGAGCTTCCCAGCAATTTCATTGCCTCGTCTTGTTTAATTTTATGATCATGCTTTTCTAGAATAATTTTAACAAGTCTGTATTCTGGTGATCCATTCAACAAATAGTCCTTTCCCTCATCTGTAAGAGATAACATATTGTCCGAAACAAACTGTGTTTCAATAATATTGCGGGACTCCAAACTTTTAATTATCCCTACCACTCTTTCATGTTCACATTTGAATTCATCTGAAATGCTAATACTACTTAAAGAGCAATTGAGCGATTCAAGCTTTTCTAATATTGTTACAGGTTCCACTTCCATAGTTTGATCACACGATTAATGCTCTATAAAAAATGATTTTTTTTCAAGTTTGACATAGCTATTACAATTATTAGGCGGCTTTCAGTATTTTCAATTGTCTCTTAAAGTTAGAAGAAAATAGCATTGTTAATAACAAAAATCTATAAAGTAATTAAGATTATCAAACTAACAAAACAATCCATTACAAATTAAAAATCTATAAATGCAGGGAAAAAAAATCATTATTGCGACTATTGAAATAGGTTATAACAGAATCAAAACGCACTTCTTTCCAACTAACACTTTTAAAATCAATAAATTATATGCTTATTGATACTTTTCTCTCAAATTTTTGTTTTTTAATCGGTGGATTTTTTTTAGCAAGAAAATTATTAAATTTGGGACTAGCGCCATATATAAGCGCTGACAAATTAGTTAGTTTGGTGAAACTTAAAGGCGGAGTAAATTAGCTTTGTAGTCCGATTAAATTGAGGTAGCTAGTGGTTTTTCTACAAAGGAGATTTAGAACAAATTCATTAACGTATATGGAAAGCTTTTGTTATGAGCGTAGGAAACTAACCTCTAATGAACGAAACAGAGGAAGATTGGCAAGATCCGCTTTTGGATGTGAGCATTCCATATAATTCACTTGCACCCTATGCACTGACTTGCTATCAACTTGATGAAGATCTTCAGGATTTAATATCATTTTTTTCAACTTTGAGTAAGGAAGATTTAGCTCACCATATAAATGAAACATCTTTTGAGTCGAGCTTACGTTTATTAAAGGATGTTCTACTCGCTCAACCAAACAAATTAGTCAGTTCAAATGGGAAAGCACTCGCATATGAATTACCTGAAAGTACGGAAGATCTTCAGAGAGACTTCAGTTCTTCAAGCGCTGATATTCTTACAAAGTTACAAAAGAATGATTCAGCTGGAACTGACCTTTCAATATTGGATTCTCCTAACGGTATTATTAGAGTGGCAAATGAAGCCAAAGTTAGAACAGATATAGTGGATGGTGATCCGACTTTAAGTAATTCTCAATTTCTTGAGGGATCTATTCAAGCTTCTAATTCTTCATACAGAATTTTGAGTAATGGTGAAGAAAATACATTTGTAGATCAATCCAAAATGTTAATGGCATTTTTCAAGGAATTGGAGGCTGCCAAACTTTTTGAGAATTTGGAATCCTTTTCTGGAATATTAGCAGTGCATTCTATTCACTTGAAAATTCTTCAAGATGTTGTTACTGACATCTTCAGAGTAGAAGAGCTTAGATTAAGACTTTGCTCGCAGCTTGCAGCCTTATTAAACCCCATAATTCTATCAAGATTGGAATCCTACAAAAATTCACTATTCTTCACTGCATTCACAATTCCTTCGAGCGAAGGTTCTTCCATCGATCTAAAGGAAAATAATTGTTCACTACCTAATCCAATCATTTATAAATGGCCATCAAACTCTGTTTGCATTGAAGATTATAAACTTTATATGTCAAGGCTTCCCCTCTTATGTTTTTCTGAAGTATTTAAATTGGGTTCATGTATTAGTCAATCTTTGAAAGTTCATGAAAATTATCAAACAATGGAAACTGATGCTGAGATTACTATAGATTTTTCTGATATCTACCCAGATGAATGCTCTATAAGAATAAAATCTTTAGACTCGATTTATATTCAAAGAAATGGTTCTCAGATAGACCATCCCTTGTTTCATGTAGATTATGGTTCTAATAGCAACTTGGATGCTAATTGTAATTTTGTTCATCATCCTTTATGTACTGATATTGCTCAGGATTCCAAAGATATTGAAAGAGACGTTATATTCGTCAATGGCAAGGAGTATAGCGGAGCTAATGGTGGCTACGAGAGAATTGTTTATATTGTTGCAAACCTGATTGAAAACTATTGGTTGAAACCTTCCAATGGATTTGAAGACTCTAATTTAAATGTTGAGACTAAAGAAAGTACCCTGCAAGGCAGCAGCAAGACGGTTGAACTTTGCAACGGATCAATCTTCAACTTAGTTAACAATGATCCAAACGAAAATTATGATGAGAGAAACACTGAATCTGTCATAATTGCAACAATACTGCTTCATATATTGAGCAGAACATTTTCAGGCGGTGCATGCTTTGAAAAAGTCTCTCTTGTATATAATAAGCCAGACTGTATTGTGATTTCACCAAATAGTAAGCAAGCAAGGCCGCTAGAGATGCTTATACTCCCAAATGTTGCTCTAATGCTTTCGACATTGAGGTTTAGACTGTATGAAGTTATGGAGAATTTAACTGTAAATACGCAACCATGTTTTCTGGTTGATGCCCATGTGGTATCTAGGCTTGTTCCTGACTCTGGGTTGATTGAATTGCTTCCACATTATTCTTTTCACATTCTATCCAGAACTCCAGTAAGTAAGATCCCATCATCCATATACCAGCATTTCTTAAAGTGCGCAAATTCGTTTCTTGCTAAGAACATTCTTTTTACAAGAGTCAAAATCGCAAAGAAAGTAGAAGCAGGTACGCAATCGGAGCCTCCAGTACAAGTAGAATGCGAAAAGCTACAACTAAATGTTGATCAAACATCTGAAGTTCATGATGAACCGTGTGAAAAATGTAACACGGCTCAAAATGATTCTAAGGAAAGTGATCAAATTGTTACAGAGGCTTTTATTTCCAATAGTAAATGCCTAGACACTGATAAGATCATTGAAGTCACTGGGGACGACTTAACAATAATAACCCCAGGTGAAGCAGCCTTATTTAGGATGTTCACAAATATACAAGACAAGGAAGCTATGCATAACAGCAGTATAGAAAACATTAACTTGAGTAATTCAGAAGTCTCTACTAACAAAGAAGCTGCGGAAGATAGAGATCGTTATGACTGTGACTCTAATGAATCTATTAAAGAAGAAATAAGGGATAGTGATGCTAGGATATCTAACTTGGAATCAAAACCTCAACATACAGTTTTAGAACAAGATTTCCCGATGGCTGTAACTCCTGATAGATCTGCTCTAATTCACGCCTCAGAAAGCTCTCACATTGAAGAAGAAGAAGAAGAAGAAGAAGAAGAAGAAGAAGAAGAAGAAGAAGGTAATTCTTATTTAAATTACAACACTTTCAGAGCTCAACAGAAAAGCAATTCAGAAGGAAATCAGGTTTCTGATAAAACTAAGAATTCTTTATACTCTGATTATATCTCAACAGAAAGCAAAGAAAATAGCGAGCAAAGCTGTATTAGTTTTGGCCTACAATCCAGCAAAAACGTTCCTAAACTATATCTTTGCCACAATGTTGAAATTCCAGATTCATGCTCTTTGACGTCAAACATTTATATTGCATCGTCTGAAAATTTGTCTAATCTTGCGAATGACTTATGTAACTTGCCAGCTGATTCAATTGGAGCCATTGACCAAGAAAATCAACAGCTTGCTCTTTTCTTACAATCCAGGAGAGTTGTTTCTCAATTTGGAATATTTAACATTATTAATACTTGACAAGTCAGCCAATACCTTTTTTTATTTTTTCATTAATGTGTTGTTCATTTAATCCAACTTATGATTGTGTAAATTTATTGCCATGATTTTCATTGAATTTCAGGATCACTGGTGATTAATTTTAATACACTGACAATAATATGTAAAAATTACACTTAGTATTCTATAATAAGCGTTATTTTTATTTTTTACAAATTTCCATTCCAAAACTAAAAATCCATTAACTATGATTATGTTATTTTCTTTAGCATGACAGCTTTCGTTGATTCCAAAGCTATTAATTCTATAATCTTAAATAAAGCTTGACTTTAAACCCATTTAACTCTAAAACTTGCTTCAGGTGAAGATAGCAAGTTCAAACCCGTAACTTCAACAATCCATAGCAAATTAAATGAGTGAATATAACTTATCGCAGAACTAACATCAAATTGAGAGAATTCGTTTTAAGCCACTTATTTTGTTTTCTTTCCTCCTCCCAAATGCTATCCAAACGGACTAATATTTAACAACTGAGAAGCATATGTTTAAGTTTTCAATCTTAAACACGCCGTAACTCAAAATTTAGAAAAACACCAGAGAAAATCTGAACATGAAGATAAAACAATTAGTTTTAAACATTACTATCACGAAACACTCTTTTACAAAAAAAAAATCGTCAATTTTGACGTTAACAGGTGAAACAAAATTCGAGGTGGATGCCTTTCTAATTATTTGTAAAGCGACATAATTCACTCCAGAATTAAAAACAAAAATTTAAGTATCAAATAATTAAATCAAAAAGATGCCATCCAAACCAGTTTCTCTCTGGAAGAATGAGAGGTTATTTCTTAATACCCATCTGAATCCCAAATCAATAACTAATTATAGAACTGTGTTAAAATAGCATAAAATACTTTACCGAATTCCCTTGAACTAGTTCAAATACATGCAAAGGAGTACAACTTACTAATTTACAGTTAGAAACAGCCAAGTTAAGACTGTTAACCATAATTCTTCAAAGTTCCAAGAAATATATATATATATATATATATATATATATATATATATATATATATATATACACATATGTATTAGTTACATTATTAAAGGAGTCGCTATAATCATGAAAAATAGTAATAATTAAGTATTAAAATAACCCAAAATTACTAAACAATAATCAATTATCAAATCATTCCATTAAGCTAAACGAATTGGGCAATTCTGTAAAAATGTAAATAATGAACTGTATATTTATCCATCGTAATTGTCTTAAAATAAATTCGTAAATGCTCTTTTTTTAATACGGATAACGCTTGTTGAATAATTATTATCAATGATAAATACAAACGAAATAAATTAATTGATATTTACTGAAGAGGAAAGTTTTTTGAATGTTTCCTCAGTCGGAGGTAAATTATTTTCTATACAAAAATGGTAAAGTTTTCGTAATAACTGGGCAGTATGAGAAATTGCTTGAAATTGCTTCTCTACGCCTCTAATTGAAAGAAGGCCTAAAACACTCATTCTCATGTGTTTTCCCATTGCTCTTCCAATACGATGCCTATTAAGTGCAAAAATTGTTGGAATATTTAATTCCTGAGCCTGTAAAAGAATATGTATTACATGGTGTCTAAGACTTCCTTCTACCCCATCTCCCTCGATATCTGGAGCAACAATTAGAGCCTTTAGTTTTTTGTGTCTCAAGCATCTCATTGCTTCTCTAACTCCAACAGTGAATACTCTTCCCGGAAAGTTCTTTGTGGAGTTGGATAGGTTCTGGTTTGATTCATTGGTGCCTTCCTCAATACCACCTAAAGCGTTACCAGTATTCGAAATAGATACAGCACTTCCATTAACGGTGATTGTATAGCCAGCTTCAATAGTGACTTTGGAATCGGATATATTCTGATTAGAGTCACCTTCTGTAGGAATAACACATGAATTACAACTTTTGTTTGATTTGAGATCAATCTGTAAGCCATTTCCATTCTTACTATTAACAATAGTAGACATCCATCGAACGCGATCATCAATAGCTCTCAAAGTGTTTAATAAGATAGAAACACTATGATCTAATGATGCTGTAAGTATCTGATTTACATAGTTCTGCGGCGATGAAACAGTTCTATGACCAACTTTATGAGCAACGGCAAGTCTAATATTCTTATGTACAAAAGCTCCATTTTCCGGTTCTGACCAGTACGCACATTCAGATGGGTCAAATGATCTTGAAACAGCCTCTAGCGCGATATCATCTACTGCAACCATACAAAGATTATCGCCTTGATTTACCTCACGAATTTTTCTGGCATCCACAGTGTCCAAATAATGATACATAACTCTAAGCCAATGAAGTCTACCAGAGTTATTCCTTAAAAACGAGGAGAATCTAGCGCATGTGATAATTTCATTGGCGCCATTCTTAGAATCAGTCAAATTTATAGAGCCAGAGCTTGCGCCATTGTTATTCACGTCTGTGTTACTAGAAGCAGAGTTAGAGTTACCGTGCTTGTTTCTATTGCTAAATCCGGTTCTACCGCCAGTCTTGCTCATTGCTTTTGCCCACAAAGCAGCAATTGAAGAGGGTGTAAGCCCGTTTTGAGATACGTCATTACCAGAAGCATCAATAGAAGAGGCACTTAAACCGGCCGTACAAGAATTACTTCCACCAGAAAAGTTGCTGTGAATGTTCATATTACCAAATCCTGCCATACCGCCTGTCATGTTTGAGTTACACGAATGAGAAGTGTTGCTATTATTCTTGATATGATTAACGGCGTTCTTCCGATTATTCTTATAATATGCATCTTCAGAAGTTTTTTTAGAGTAGCACTGATTACTTAGACCAGAAATGGGAATATTAGACATGCCAGAATAAGCCAAATCATTCAGAGATCTTGAGACCCCATTGCCAATCATTCCCATAGAACCACCACCAACACCCAGCCCCATTTGATTTCCATTAAATGGAATAACTCCTGAACCAGATTTCCTCCTAAACATATTTCCATTAATATGAGTAGGAATTGTACAATTGGGAGGGCAAGTCTTCCTACAGTATTGCAGTTGCCCTTGGTTAACCCCAACAAATCCCTGGTCATTTAGATTTTGAATGTTTAAGCTAGGATTTAAAGGAATATTTGGTACGTTACCACTTAAGCTGCCATTACTGTTTTTCTTACTGGAACGGCTCGAATGACGTAACATATTAGATTCGCATCTAAGCATATTGCCTTCATTATATAATATAGGTAAATTCCCGTTTCGGTAAGTATTCGGTGCTCTTTGATTGGATTCGAAATTCCCTAGATTCGGAGAAACACCATTGCGCTGTTTTAATTGTTTTTGATGCTTGCTACTCATATTAGAAGGAAATCCATATAATTTTTGCTGGCCAAAATACTTGTGTCTAATCTGTTGACCACGGTTAGTTAAATAACCATTATAGGGAATATCGCAGCCAAAGTCATCATTAAACTCGTTCTTTTCAAAAATAGGAAGTTGTTGATGTTGCAGTTTCCAATCAATAACTCCCTGGGAAGAAGAAAATTTGTATGGAGATGTATGCTGCCAATATGATTTTCCATCACCTCTAAATTCAACCTCATCAATTCCCTGTAAAGAGCCCTCCATTCTGTAACTATTACTGTCGTCCATTAGTCTATTAAACATATTCTGGAATTGACTTCCATTGCCGTCCATATCGAATGAGCCTCCAATATCGCCGTTATTGAGAGCTGGATGAGACGCGTGTCTATTCTCTATCCCACTCATGGAATCTCCGTATGAAATATAATTTCCTTTAATAGAAGGTGAGGTATCAATTCCATTTCTGCATATATAATCAGTATTTGCAGAACCAGATCTTGACATAAAGCTATTAACCAAACCTTCTGTTTGGTTATTCATGACACCCAATAATTGGGAATTGGAGGACCCAAGTAATGCAAAGTGTCCTATTGAGGGATATATATCTTCCTCATCAATTATTAAAGGATTGTTTCCATTTGAATTAAAATTAGAGTGAATAAGAGAATTACTCTTAGATGACCTCTTCATTCCATATGCGCCATTGCTGTTATTACCTGCTAAACTGCAAGTGCTTCCTCCAACCCCAGTGCTACAACTACTACTCCCACTGCTACAAACGCTGCCTCCAATGGTTCTCCTTCCAGATGCATTTATACTTCCCATTATTGATGCGGGATTTGATAAATTGGATGTAGAACCGCTACTTTTTCTGAATCTCAGTTTCCCATTTGAATTAATTTCAGAAACAGAGTCTTCCAAAGGAATAATGTTATCATCTGCTGACATGGCACTCAAATGTTTTGGATAACTACCTATACTTATTGCGCCTGTTGATAACTTGTCAAAATTCACTCCATTTGACCCCTGAATATCTGATATATCGTATGAGCTAAGGCTAATATTTGATGAGTTTCTAAATCTTTGAGATAGAGCATCAGCAGAGTTGGCACTCTTGAGAGATGCACTTCCAGGAGTTGCCACGCCAGACAAAGATGATATCTCAGATGAAACGGTGGTAGTGTTGGTCATATTACAGGTCCCAAAGTCACCGTTTGCGAATCTCCTCTGAATATAGCTTTGGTGAGTTCTGTAACATTCTGTAGAATCTCTCTCTATGGAACCTACTTCATGAGAAAATCCATTTCCAATTATAGAGCTACTATTTCCTGTATTACAATGGTCAATTTGGGGAAGAAATGCATCTACATTTGCATTAGCCCCATTATTATTAGTGCTCTTATTGTTAATAGAGTTGGTATCAAATGTAGTACAACTAGTGCTAATATTACCATTATTCATATTACAATTGTTAATATAATTAGAGTAAGTACCCATTTTTAAAATTTGGTCATCCATACACATTGAATTGTATCTGCCTATTATCCCTTGAATGCGTTTATCTGTATCAAATTCAACTTGTTCATCAGGAAGGGCATTGCCATTCTTGTTACTACAATTAGCCATTTTCACTATACCTCCAGATGAAACCAAGTGAGAATTTTGTGAAAAGGAACCATTATGGCATCTCGGATGTATAACGCTATTATTATTATTATTATTATTATTATTATTATTACTATTTCCCACACTACTTTGTTGTTGATAAGCACACATATCACTAAATGTATCAGAAGATCTACGGTTCATTGAACCATCCAAATCAAGATATGAATCTTCTAGACGACCATAACTACGATTTCCAGAATGTCTCGATGTAATTTTAAATCCTTGAAGCTCGTCAACCACGTTATTAGCGTGTTCCGCTCTAACTCTATTTGGCCTTTCCACAATATGACCAGAAACCCCAATTTTTGAAGGGGTTTCAATATTCCTGATGCTGTTAAAATCTATAAGAGAACCATCCACAGCAGAAACCGTGATATTTGAATTTTTAATGTCACCAATTAGTGAGTCGCTTCTAGCATTTCTCGCATGTTGGGAATGCTGCTGAACAAGTTGTTGGCTACCTCTTGCACTTCCACTGCCATTATTGTGCCCACTATTGCCATTATTGTTACTATTGTTGTTACCACTATAAGAGGTACCAATCTGTAGATAAGCTACTCCACTATCCCTAGGAACGTCAAACAGCTCGCTTGCTAGTAGCTCAAAGTTATTATCTAGGAGTTTTTCCATTAGCCAATAGGATTAACTCCTATAAACGAAAAATTTCGAGATAACAAAATCTATGTATTAACTCGTAAATACACTGATAATATTATGTTGCAAATTAGAGTTATAGATTCGGAATCTAAAATGCCTCTAATTGGCAAACTAGAAAAATCCCTAAAATTAATTAGAAACTTTCCAATTAATAAGCTCTCCAATACTCAGCTTATAAATTCTAAGTGCATAAAGATTCATACAGTATACGAGTCCTTATAATTATTGACGCTTAAATTTTCATTTGAAAATAATTCTCTGTTCCAAACTCTTTAAAATATTTGTATCTAAACAATCATGCTCCTTCTGTTTAGTAAAAAGATCCCAAACTTATATTTGATATGAAGATCTTGAGCTCAATTTATTTCGATTGTATCAAATACAAAATAAACAAAGTTCAGTTCAAACCTTCTGATCCAACATAACCCAATAAATTCCTTATTTTAGAAACTTTTATTAGTTTTATTTCATTTCTAGGTTAATAGTCAGTTCCTACAGTCAATCTATTTCTTGCCACTATCTGACATACATTAATTTTTGTATTTAACTAATTATTAATAAATCTATCAGTACGTCACGTTTTACGGTACCGCTTAATGTCTTAAAATTCATCTATATTTCTAGTTGTTTAGATTGACTCAATAGTAAATTCTGTCTTATTTCCACGCATCTCGCGTCTACTACTGTTGGGGTGCTAGACACAGAACTGGGCGGGTGTCCCTTTTACCTATTTAAATTTAAAAAAGATAAGCATTTAAAAAATAAAGTATTCATTTGAATTCTATTTCAGATCTACTAACTTCGATATGTGTCTAACTATTAGTAAATTCAAATATATTTATTTCTATATTTACCTGAATTGGTTCGGTCCACTATACTCACCGAAAAAAAAGGAACAGTGGCGCTACTTTGAACTGAATATTTAAGAACAAAAACTTAGACAACTTAAAAGCTTTTCACCAAATTCTGGATAAGGAGAGGCGACTTTGAATCGTGCTTCTCGTTTAGTTTGGGTAGCTTATCTTAAGTAGCAGGGCTTACTGGATTGAACATGCACTTGCAGGATTCCATGAACAATCTCTGCAGCTAAAGAAACTCTTTTCGTAGCTTTCTGCACTGTCTACGGATATTGTATCATCTATTGTCCTTGATCTAGTAGATCTCTTGAATCCAGTACCGTTATCTTTTATTGTAATGATTACCATGTTGTTTGAAAGGCAACTTTTTGATTTGGATGGGTTAAAGGGCGAAATGTTGGAGTAGCTTAGTTTCTCTAGCTTGTTGTTGAACTGTGATCTGGATTCAAAGTCAGAATCGTTGAAAGAGAACCCCAGATTTGCTGCTTCTCCGTTTAGGACTCTCTGTAGGTCCTCCACTAAAGGTGTTACTGTTATTGACCTTCTTAGTTGGTTCCCGACACGAATAAACCTTAAAATCTTGGGCTCAGTAAATCTACCGGAGACCCTCTCAAAAGAAATGGTTCTAGAAGCACTTTCAACCTCTGAATCTTTGTTTTCCGAGTATTCACCATTGGCACAAACTTTTACGGTTCTGGAAAAGTCTGGAACCGCATTCCTACAATTTGCCTTGCCCTCGAATACCGTTATATCATTGCTGTGAGCAAACTGACCAGCTGTGCCAGATACTGTTGTGGAAAGCACGCTTGAATTTAAGGCGTCATTAGAACTTGTCAGTTCGCCATTCTTATACTTTAGAGACTGGTGTGTATAGTAAACATCTGAGAAAGGAATATGTTCAGATTCCTGATTATTGCCGCTCTCCGACGTATTACTAATAGATAACGTATATTTTGCATTATCTTTTGCCCACATCCTTAATCTCTCTTGTTGTAAAACTGCCACATTTAGTTGGCTTAAGTAATTATCTTCAGTGTCCCTCTCGTAAACTCTGCGGCTTACATTTCCCTCATCATCAAACCTACCAAATTCTTGTTTATTATCGATCTTTGTATAGCCTCCATCTTCCAAGATGTCAGCGTCTTGTATATCCTCAATATTGCTACTCAAACTTTCTACTCTTTTATTAATTTCACTTAGTTTCGCGTTCATTTGGGCAAAGTCGTGCGATAACCCACAATTGCTCTTTTCTCTATTTTCACAACCAGTTGGTGAAGCAGACTTTGATCTACAGTTCTCTGACTTTTGGAGGCAGTAATCACCAGCATCCTTGTCATTAGACACTGTTTTCTTATTCGGAAAGTTAAGTTCGCTTATAGTATCGGAATCTTTGTTTTTTAGGCGTCCTGCAAGCCTCTTAATTATATCAATACTCGGAATATTCTTTCTTGCACTAGTTAAAGCTGAAAACGTTTCCGAGTCTGTGATCGAATTTGAATCGATATTGATACTATCTTCTGTAATTGCTAGTTTTGATTCAGAAACATTGTTATTCTTCAGACCAACTCCTTCTAAATTTGAAAAATCGTTGCTAGTTTTTATCAATAATTGGTCAACCAGCCTAGTTGCCTTCCTCATAATTTCACTAGAGGATGGTGAAAAGGTCTTTTCAGACGTTGTTGATTCGATCATGATTGCTAGGTTCAATAAAACTATTTATCTGTCAATATTTGCAATAAGTTATACACAAATCCTATCATTAGTAAGCTATCTCAAAAGTTATTAACCTGATTCTGAATTTTCATTTAAGATATTCAAATAAATTCTTTACCACTTTAATATAAAGTCGGCTATTCTTGCTTCAAATATCAATATGGACAGCAAATATACATATATTTATTTATTTATTCATATACTTAAACCAATAAAAATTTTAGAGAATTTACTTTGGGTTTTTTAAAGGATGAACGATATTCAAAAAAAATTTCTCTTCCCATTTCCCCTCTAAACTCACACAAATAAATAGATTGTCTTGTGTCATGTCTTAGGCGGGAGACATCGGTACCTTAATTATTAAAGAAAACAAATCAAAGCGATAATATAAACTAAGATCAAAAATTGATTTTTAGTAAACCGGTAACGGATTAATTTGACAATATTGAGATAGGAAGGATTTCGATATTGGTTCCAAATAAATATTTAGTTAATACTTTTTTTATGTTTTCAGAAACGTACTCCTTAAGTTGAAATGGACCATAATCTTGAATTGGGGAACTATTCCGATTTTGATTTTCAAATCACTTCAAAATGGATAGTTAAGCACTCAAAAGGCAAAGAAAGGCTAGTTGTTGCATTGCAATTTTCTGTGTCTGATATTAAATATGCTCCAAGAATTCAATATCTTATAGAAAAGCAAGTAAATTGCATTATTTCAAAAGAAGATGGTTCTAAAGATCAATGTAAAATTCGATTCTTCGTTTTATCTGATATTGTGAACCCAGCATGCTGTCTTGATGTTTTAAATATCAAAAAGTCGCATTCAGATTTAGTAATACACTTTGGGTATAGCTGTTATCATAATATTAGAAACTTCCGCCTACCTGTTTACTTCATCCCATCTTCCTCTGACTATTTTGACGTTTCAGGATCTAGTAGGTTCTGCAACATTACAAGCTTTCTGTGTAAACAACTAAATAATAGGCTTCATGAGAGGAATAATTCTTTGAAAAGGTTGAATGTGATACTTTCATTCCAAGGTATTTTAAAGAACGCCACTCAAACGGCATTGATGGATGAAATAAGAAGATCTGAATTTAATAAAGTTAGCAATGATGTAGAGATTTACATATACCAACTTTGTCCAATAAATTTTACTGACTGTATTCAAGATCAATGCTCGGAATTTATTTGTGATTTACTTCTAGCAAAATTGGGACACGACAAAGATTTAAAACTTGATGATTTGGAGCAGCGTTTTGAGAGATCCAAAAATATGGATTTAGGTGAATCTGTAATTTTCTTCCACTTTATTTCTAAGGATGATAAATATTCTAATCTCCCTAATTCTTTTCTAGAAAGAATTATCCTTAGATATAATCAATTATTTGAAATTTTTTTATGCCAAGTAAATAGCTCAGATTCTAACATAGAAATAAACCCAAATGCTCTGAAAGAGTTAAGTTCTATAATTTCTAAAAGATTTGTTTTTATTGAAAAGGCAAAGTCAATCCATTTTGAAAATCGCGTTGCTTTCATAATTACTCCTGGAATAACACAATTAGAATGGAAACTTATTGAATTTTTTAAAAGGCATAATTACAGGATAAACGCAGATAATGGGAAGAAAATAAAGATTGAAACTCACATTATTTCTTTTACTGGAGTGAACGAAGTAAAACTAAGAAATTTCCCAGATATTGACATTTTCTGTTTTTTTGGTTGCTCCGAGTACTTTTTATCCCACATTGTTAAAAATCTTAATTTAAAAACTCCAATTATTCTTACACCTTTTGAATATAAAGTATTTCTTGGAATTACGGAATGGAGTACGCGTTATCTAAATATTTCAGACTTACAATCTCCTGAATTAAATGACAATAATCTTTCTTCTTTTCCTTCCATATCAGATTCCGAAGATTCTGAATTAGATCAAGATTTTGCAAAACTTTCAATTGAGGACTCAGAAATATCGAAAAGTAACACGCTTTCCACGAAATCTGAATTTTATTCTTTGCAAAATATCGACAAGAAAACTAAAAAGCTATTGGTATCATTAAACTCAATCAAAAATAAATATGGACGCTCTTATTTTGGTCTAAATCCCTTGGAAAACACTGATCATATACCTAAAATTACTCAAGGAAGAGATGGAATCGCATCCATTTACAAAAATGAAATAATATAATCTTATCTAGAACTCAAAACTGTGGAAACTGAGAATTGAAAACAATTGATTAATTTGTTACGTGATTCATACATAATCAATTAGTTAAAATGATTCAAACTTTATAAATTAATCGCTCACTATATTTAAACTCATCAAAAATTTGAAAACAAAGGATAATACACACTAAAACTTGATGCCATTTACACAAGCCACACTTTTTAACGATGAGGAAAATGCATTTCACAATTAAGAGTTAAAGTTATTTTTCCATAAATAGAGAATTTAGAAAGTAATGCTAATAATATCGAGTAATAGATGATACACTACCCTAGTTAAATAAAATACAACAATCTTTTTTAATTATTTTCTTGTCAAATTTCAAATTGAAACCTTGCCGCCGCCTGTGTGCGTTTTCTTACCCAATATACGGAAAATTATTTTCAATATACTTTTTTTTAGTAATATTGATAAAATAATTTTTCTTCTGCACAAAATAATAACGCAACATTCTCGACAATAATTCATTCTACCATTCGCATATATAACTGCTGTATGATTTATGCTTAATAAGTAATGCTATCTATTATCAACATATTAAGCCTTGTATTTAAGTATGGTTTTATTGAATCGTACTTCTCATCTACTTTTCTCTATAATAGCACTCTTCTTATTACTTTAATTCAGAATTCTGGCTTCAAAACATAGCCAAATAACTATTAAATAAAGAGAAGAAACAATAACAAAGACTGTTAATAATCATCTCTTTAATTAATTTGGTTGTTTTAAAGAGAAATAAGGAATAATTAGCGTTAATATTTCATTTTTTTTTTCTTTTTTTTCATTCGCTCTTATTATTAGTGTAATATTCATTTTAAGCATCGTATTAGAATAATTAAGATATCTCTTCAAGCTTATAAATTTTTTTTTTCCACAGCTCCATACATAATTCTCCAAGCAATCTCCAATTATCAAAAAAAAAAGGATTTTTATCTCTATATTATCTTCAAACCCTGAAAACTTCACAACACCACCAAAATATTAACAATTATTTCTTCCCTTTAATCATATTCCTTTTACCTTCATAATTATATATTTTTGGGGAGGAAAATATATAATTTTAAAGAAAATTACACAAAAGTTATAATAATTTACAAACTACATTACATAATAAGGGAAGTTTCAGTAGTTAGTAAAGTGTAGGGGCATGGGCCATCATGATATGTAATACAGAGACTCTGTCTTTGAATAAATTAGCAAATGAATAATATTAAATTCTCCAAAAAGCTTTGGAATACGTAATTGGGCGTGGTAAATATTTACATTTATAAAGCTTAGAAATAATATGAATATTCTATTTTACTTCAACTTAAATATTCTTGCTTTTAAGATGTAGGATAATTTGGATTAACATGCAATGTAGCTTGTACTGAAAATGATTCTGGAATGAATTTACCATTATTTGCACTATTCTCTTCATCCTTGGAAGTATCTGGTTGCTCTTCAACCTTTGATATTTGTGAAGATGTGAGTGAAGTTGCAGCGGCTAAACGTAAATCGGTTCTGTAAGTGACAGACAATTCTACCTCACTAGAAATCTGATAGATTGAAACTCCTGTAGTGAATATGGATGCAGCAGAAGCCTTACATGCAATTAATCTGAATTGGTTATTAACATATGCAAGATTTACAACAATTTTCTTGTTAGTAGAACATACACAGTTTCCACTTAATGTACCAGTAGCATTAATCTTTCCTGGTATATTTTCCAATGTGAAATTAGAACCGTTTGTTTTTAATCTCAATTGTGGTTTTCCTGTTTGACCTGAGAATATTAAATCCTTACCGCAAGTCAACTCGATACTCAAACTTTCATTGGGTGAAAATGGCATACCAGAAGATAAAATTGCATTCTTAGAAACTACAGTACCCATAGGATATAAATTGCTTGCATTCAAATTTGGAGTGTACAATGTTCTCACGAGATTATATGCAATTGTTGCAGTGGTTTGACTACTGTCAATATATACTTGGCCAAATGCCTTTGCAGCATTGAAATGTTGGTTGTATGGTAGCTTACATAATAATGCAGACCTCCCTACCTTGTAACTGTGGAAATAAACATGCAATTCGGATCCATCTACGTAGAATGTTATATAGTATTTACTACCAGGTTGGAATTCAGATTCATCTGGTACTTGTGATGAACAACTTGAGAATGCTCCAGCTTCACCAGAATACAAAGAACTGAAGAATGAAATATATTTCCTGGCAACAACTAGTGTGTAAACAACTGATGAGTTGTATAATAGTACAATTGAACCTAAGAAACCTGGGAAATTGGGGAAAGTCTTTGCTACCTCGTCTTTAACATAGGTTGGGAAACGTGATTTGAAGGCAACGCTAAAACGATTTGGATGCATAGAAGTAGAGCATAAGTTCTCAATTGAGGAACCTGGTAAGTATACTCCTGGCGTTGAGAACCATCCATATGTTGGATTGTTTGCATTACAACTATTATAAGCTAGCGTCATAGAAGCCTTTGACGTAGTGGATCCATATTTAATGTATTGCCAAGTGGCTGGATTACTATTATCTGTTTTGACGTATTCTATTACAAAACCATCCAACTGAGATACAAACACTTGATTAAAGTTATCTTTGTTTTCAAGTGCTAATAATACTCTCCATTGACCATCCAAGAAGTAACCCATAGCATTACCAGAGAATTGAACTCTAAATTCTTTAGAGCCAAAATTATACACATTGAAAGTATCTGTTGAACGTTCATATCTTGTTGAAAACTTTATTGTAACGCTTCCAGACCATAATGTAGATGTTGATGAAAAGTCAAGTTGTGCCACAACAGTGCCATCTTCTTTCTTGAAAGCAATTGAAAATGTGCTTCTTTGGAATGAGTAAAATCTTATAAAGAACTTAGCACCGTTATTAACCGGTTTATTACCTGGCATATAAACTTTTGTAGTTGTACACAAACCATAAACGCTTAATGTGCAGCTGTTATCGGCAGGTTTTGGAGCATAAAATTCCTTAGAAACTGGGAACCATGTATTAACACTGTTACTTAAAGAGTAACTGTATGAGCTTTTCACTAATAATTCAGGTACAATAGAGTTAATTGGTTCAAACCTGGTAAAATCAACATCATATATTGTTTCACCCCATGCTGAAACTATAGGAACAAGATTTCTTCTTAACATAGCAAATTTGCCAGAGCCATAAGGATTTTCAATTAATAAGTTAACTGCTGAATCTTTGAATCCAATGCCAATTCTATATTTGGATCCTTCTTCCAAATCTACGCTAGAGGGGATTGGGGCACCAGTATGTCCATTAACAGTGCTAATATCGTTGGGATTATGGATAGATAGACCTAATTGATCTTGTGTAATAAAGAATTGAATTATGGTACGTCCATTGCTTGCCCTCAAATTGAAAACTTGAATAACGCTGTCAATTGGGATACCAATATTAAAGGCTTGTTCAAGACTAGAAGATGGCTTTTCAACAGTACCTGTAATAATGATAGAGTAACCATTTGTTAAATGGTCTGTACTCATATTAATCAATGAAGAACAATTTTCGAGCCTAGTTGAAACAGACTTTCTTGCATCACATGGAGAACTGAAAGTTAAATCATCGTCCTTTATAATATTATCTGAATTGGAAGAGAATTTTTCAGACGTGTAATCCAAAGCAACAGAACCACCACCAAAAACTGGAAATGTTGTAACTTGAACGCTATTCCCAGACATATTTTTGTGGAAAATGAATGTAAATTTCTTGTTTAAAGCTGTAGATGGGACACTTCCAAGTAAGAAACCGCAAACTGAAGCATATAATTTAGATTCGTCTGAAGAAAGAAGGAGAGAAAGGCCTTCATGTAATATTCTTTCCATACAGCTTGGGGGAATCTTTGTATAAATAATATCTTGTGTATTAACGTTTCTCATACTAAATTTACCTGTTGCAACAATTGTAAAGGCAAATTGATCAGAGTTGTTATCTGATGATTTTACGTAAAATGTGAATGGAAATACAACTGATGAAGATTTAACTAATACATAAGTTCCCTTTACAAAACCTAAACCGTCCATGTGAACAATCTTAGATGCATTACACTCCCCATTGGTTGCCAAATAGCAATTTGCAGCTTGCTGCTGTGTTCTAGAAGTCGAACTACCTCCGCTGATACCTTCATATCCTTCGGCAGGATAATCATTAGAAAGTGTGTATAAAGAACTTCCTGAATGGACATTATCCTTTACTGGCCTGAATCTGGTAATTGAGATAGATCCGAGATTTAAATCACAGTATAACAAAATTTTATTCCCAATATATCCAGATACTCCTAATTTATTACTGTTTGAGAGGCCAACAATTATTTTTATTTCTTTACTTTGATTAAACACATTGTTACCAGATAAATAAACAGAACAAGAATCTGTTAAGATACCACTTTCTGAGAATAAAACCAAAGAAACTGAATTTAAAGATAAGAATATTGCTGCTCTCATATTGTCTGCGTCACCCATTGCAATTGCTCCAAAAAGTTCTCTTTGTGAAATATTTGCATAATCATTGAAGTAATTACCAGTGTCATAAAAAGATTGGATTTCTACTTTTTGACCAGGGGATAATGGGTTTTGTAGTCTAAATTCAGAACCATAACAAGAAACTTCTCCAACTCTGCATTTGTATTTACCAACTGCAGAACCCATTAAGGTTTGCTCCGGAATACCTAGCATTACTGAAGTTGTAAACCAAACTGTGGTTTTAATCTTATATATTTGAGCACCTTTAATTCTGGTCGATGCAAAACAGGTATCACCAATACAGATAAGTAAATGCCCGTCTGTGAAAAAATAACCCAAATGCACGAAATCTCCAGAGATCAAATGATTTTTTAGTGAATTTGCATCAAAATTCACCTCTTTATTTTCATTTATGAAGGCATTCTCGATGATGAATTTGTATTTGTTGTTACCTGAGTAGGAAATGCTAACTGTTACTTGAACCTTTGAATCGTAATATTTAATGAATGTGTGCTTTACTCTGTTAGAAGTTACCTCTCCTTGATTAATTACAATCTTGACGCCATCCTCGAAAACATTACCACCTGGATATACGACTTCTGTACCTCTTCTCAAAGAGAATGGACCAGAATATATCTGTGAACTTGGATTACCAGGCATAACGTGTTTAACATAAGTCTTGGGGGCGGAAAGTGTCATAGTTTGTTCGAAGTGAATATTATAATCCATCGGACCAGTGAGTGGAACTATTGAGCTAATAGCTCTGTTCAAAATATAGAGACTTCCTACCTCATAGTATTTTCCATCCTTATGCTTGAATAAAAATGTCAAATAATTATTATTGTAGAAGAGATAATAATCGAATTCGTCTCCTGACTCGACTCTGAAATTAGAAGGGGTTCTCTCAATAGTTATACCTTTACTGATACGTTTAGCATCAACAAAATTCTTCGTATCAACCTCACCAACAAGACCAAATCCAATAGTCTCCTTTGTGATAGCCATATCAATGAAGGGCTTCTTGTTATCATCAATAATTCTCAAGACGAGTTTGGTTTGTTCTACCGGAATCCCATTAAATTTAGTAGCAAATAAATTGATAGAATCTGGAATTTTACCTCTTAATCTTAGTGTATAACCATTTGCGAGCTTGTTTGAACACAAACCAATTACAGAGCCACCTCTGCATGATACTGATTGGCATGAGAAACCTAAACTACAACTTTCTCTTGGAACAGACGCAGCTGTAGGAATTTCGGTTTCTGATGATGCCGAAACAGAAGCGCATCCCAGAAGGGTGTTGAGAAGCAACCCTGCCAGGAACACTCCAAAGTATTTCTGGAGCCTATTCATTTTGATCTAATTCTGGATGAAGACAACTTATACACTAAACCTGTTCTTTTGTACACTTCTTGAATAATAGATTTCTTCAGTTTAATAAAAACAAGAATATTTGTTGCCTTTGCCAATTATTCTCTTACGCAGTTGCTCTGCGACTAACTGAAGACTAATCACACCAGCAGTCAACTTTCTATTCGCAACCAGATTATGCACCCCTGATATTGCATGCATTATGCGGAGACAGGACATACTCCCGCATTACTCATTTCTATACGTACAAATGGGAGGTTAATTAGTAAATGTAACAAAAACCTTGCTATGAAGTCAATTATTCGTTCACTGATGTCTTTATTTAAATCGAGGTTTTTTTGAGAAAATTGAGTCAAAAAAATTTATTAATGCATATGGCGGTAAGATTTGTGCGAGAAAAAAATATACACACGAAAATGAATAAATTTTTTAAAAAATGATTTACTTAAAATTCTTGTATAATTAAATGAATATTGATTGGTGAATTTATGTTAATATTTTAGAGTATTTTAAGTGAATTAGAAAATGCTCACTTGCAACTATATGTTTTAATTTTTTCCAACTATAGATAACACCTATTATCGATAAAGTTTTAATTACAAAAAATCAAATAGATTCACTAGCATATTTAAAATGAATTGCCTGCTTGTTAGCATTTAATTCTCAAGTACTATGTATGGGTTCAAGAAAAGATGGGCAATTCATAGCTGCATTAATATGAACAAATATTCAGTTAGTTTTTCTTAAAACTGACATAATTATTGAATTTCATTGTAAGAAATTATGACTTGCCGCCAAATAGTGGCGATAATATAAATCTCAAATTTTAAAAGAAGAAAAACCTAGTAGCTGAGATTTTAGGTTCAAAAAGGGAGATTTTAATTAGATTCTATAATAAATTGTGCTAATTCCAAGATGAATAAATTTTGCATAACTACATAACCATCAATTTAGAAGAAAGCAATATTTCAAATAAAACTGATTTGCAGTTCAAATATTTTGCATCTAGTCTTTATATTTACAATTAGGGAGCTAAATCATAATATCCTAATCAAAATTTGTGTTTTTTTTAATTTAATCAATTTTATAAATTTTAAATGGAGCTTTGGCGGTAACTATTCTATACGCGATTATCGAAAGTCAAAGTGACATAAGAAATTATAAATAGGTGGGAATAAATTAAAGATTATTAAAAAAAGTTATTCAAGTAGAAAATATTAAAGGCTTGAATTGGGTGTCTAACAACAAAAAATGACAAACGAAAATGACAGCAACGAATTACTTTCATTTTCTGGACTCTATGGCTCAATTCTTGATAGAAGAATTATTCAATCTTTGACCAATAACAATTACTTGGTACCAACTAAAGTACAAGTCGAGGTGATTAGAAAGATTATTGAAGGTAAGGATTTATTGATTAACTCTTATACAGGTTCGGGGAAAACATTAGCTTATGCAATTCCTATTTGTCACAATTTGTTAAATATATCAAATAGATCAGCTAATAAAGTGTATACATTAGTTTTAGTGCCTTCAAGAGAGCTAGTAATCCAGACTCATGAAGTCTTTGAGAAATTGTTGGTTTTCTGCGATAATAATGTTTCTGTTGGAACTATATTTAATGCAGATGATAATTTGTTACATAAAGGGAAGGATCTCAAGTTTGGTAGCTTTCGTTACAATATATTGATTTCGACTCCTGGAGACATCTTGTGCGCTAAGGGAATGGGCTCAAAGGAGTCAATTTTTCAGAATATTGCTCATTTAGTAATTGACGAGGCTGATTTGTTATTTGCTTTTGGCTATGACAAAGATATGAGCAAAGTTTTGGATCTGCTTCCAAATTCTCAAGATAGAAAGTATCAATGTATATTGCTCTCTGCAACATTAAACAAGGAAGTTGATTCTCTTAAAAAAATGGTCCTTCATAAACCTATTTTTATTGATGTTAAACCTGAAATTAAGGATGATTTTGATCAAGAAGGCAATGATTCAAAGTGCCAAACTTCAGGATTATTGAGTGAGTACTACACTATTTGCGACAGCATGGTGGATAAGTGGTTGATGTTGTACATTCTTCTTAAAATGAATGTAATTCCTAGAAAGTGCCTTATTTTTGTATCTGAAGTAGATACTGCATATTCAGTTAAGCTCTTTCTTGAAAGGTTTGGTGTGAGCTGTGGCGTACTCACTCCAATTATTCCTGCTGCAACCAGGAGAATGCTAATACAGTGCTTTAACCAAGGAAGCTATGACATTTTAGTAACTAGTGATACAATAAACGAAAAGGATGAATCAGTATTAAGTGCCTTAAAGGATAATTCAATAACATATAGAGGGGTGGACTATAAGGAAGTTGCTTCCGTATTTAATTTTGATTGTCCAAGTAGTGTTAGGTCATATATTCATCATATTGGTAGAACGGCTAGAGGCGGTTCTTCAGGAGTTTCGATAACTATTGTCAATAGTAACATACCTAACGAAATGGAAGTATTGGATGAGCTTTTAAACGATAGCAAACGAAAAATAAATAAATTGAAGATAACATCCGAAGAAGTTGCCTGTTTCAGATATAGAATTGAAGATTGTATGCGAATTTTAACAAAAAATAACATACAAAGACACAAACTCCAGGAAATACAAGGGCTTATCCTGAACAATGCTCGTCTTCTTAAGTCTGGCTATTTTAGCAAGCATCCAGGAGATAAAAATGTACTAAAGTCCTACCATAAACATATTACAAATGCTTTAAACATTTCAAATTCTGGAAGAGAGCACATTAAGAATATCCCTGATTATTTATATGACATGGTTAATAATAATATTTCCAATAGTCCTGATTTTGTTTTAGATCAACAATCTTCTATGCCAAATGTTTCAATGGATGGTGTGATTTCTAATACTAATAATGGTAGTATTGGTGGAAGTTTGACAGAAAAGGTACAAGAAGCCATTCGTAGAATGGGAGGCAAGGATTTCCAGTTTGTTAAAGAAAATAATCTTAACCCAACAAATGTAAACAAAGCTGGAAATTTAAATTCTGGCAAGAAGAGAATTATAACCAGAAAGTCTCAGCTCAAGAAGGAACCAAAGTCGTACGAAGGTACTGTTCCAGATGAGCTTCCGGCTATTTCAGGCCGTAAGTTATGGAAGCTTAAACACAAAAAACGTGTTAAGAAGTACAAAGACTTTATTGATGATAACAAATACAGGAAGAAAAGGGGGTTGAGAAGATAGGTGAAAATTAACAATTATATTTTTTTTATTTTAATTATCGACAATCCTTGTTTCTATATTATAATAGAAACTCTTGAATTAATTTGGTTCAAACTATCTAATACATATTTTAAATACTCCAATTTCGTTTCTTTATATAATTTTTCCATCTCCTCGACAAGTTCTAGCTCTGAGCCCGGAAAGTAGTTAAGATAAATTACCAAAAGTATCAAGAGTGTATTTTTGCAAACTGAATCTTTATATGAGATGATAATTTCTGAAATTAAATCAATTATTTTTTCATTATCGGAAGTTTTAATTGTTTTTGTATTTGAATTAACTTGCCAAAATATATATGAAATATCAGTCTCATTATGATAAAGTAGAAACTTGACGATCTTAATATTAGATAAAATTTTTAATATAAAACCACTATCTGAAATGGTTTCAAATATTAAAATTGTGAATATCAAATAAAAGCAGTCAAGCAAATTCTCTGAAAAGTATATATTTGAGTCACAAAAGGCTGAAATGAGTGAGTCAATGAGCTTTAATAAAAATTCATTATCAGTTTTATTGTTGAGGTTGTACATTGCTTTTTTACGAATTTGTTTGTTTTGTCTCCAAGTACGAATCATCTCTAATATATAATCTTTTAAGTTTTCATTTGCTTTAACAGACCTTTCTTGATTCATGTGGACATAATTCTGAAGTTCTAATGAAAACTTTATATAATCTAAAATAGTGCTCCCTATTAAATTAGAGTTAGAGTTATCATTCTCTAAAAATTTTGTTCTTGAAATATAAATAATTTGGTTGATTGAGCATTCAAATATATACTTTGACAAGTAATCAATCAAGTCTTTCATAATCCTAGAACTTGCCAAAGAAAGTAGCTGCTTATTCAAGACTCTCTTCATTAAGGAGAAAAGAAATGGATTTTCTATAGAATTCGATTCTTGGGATTTGGTTGTAATTTGATAATATACAATATTGACAGAGTAAATAAATGGGTTGAACATTAATAAATTTGTATTATTCAACCAAAGTGAATATTCCTCTAATATTCTACCATAGAAATCATCAAATGGTTCTGAAATTTGCTTATCCAATTTAAGAATCCAAAATAAGGCAATAGTATACTCCTCAAGATTTTTGCTAGCGAAAATAAGTATAAATAGTTTCTCATATAGAATTTTGGATTCAAAGTTATTATTTTCTATTTCAAAAATCAATTTATCATTTTTAGAAATAATTGCTTTACTAGATTTATTAGCTGAAGAGTCAAGTTTTGCAATGTTTTTGATTTTAGTGTATTCATTGTATGTCGACAGAAGAAGATATATATAAAGCAAATTGGAGTTTAAGGACTGTAAGTAAATTGAATTTTTCTTAACAACGTTATTATTTGTAATTCTTGTCTGACTATCATTCATATTAAGAGCTTCAAAATAGCATAATTCGTAACTGAAAAGCTGCTTTGAGTTTAAATAAAAGTCTGAGTTATCTGTTCTCATGTAATTTGGAAGGCTATAATTTCTAGCAAGCAATTGATACATTTCTGACAGTAAATCAAATGATGGTTTCATGTATTTGAAATTTGAAGAAATGATTTCCTCTTTGCCTGTTAATAAGTGTATCCGAGATACTTCTTTTAAAAAAGTTGAGATCAGAATTATGAAGAAGAAATCCCCATAAGTTTTATTATTTGATAAAATATTTTGAGAATTTGTGATTCCCATTTCAATTTCGAGTAGAAAACCGCTTTCCAATGTGAGTAAATCTATGTTAAATTCTTGCTCAGAATGAGTTTTGAGGTAACTTTCGCAAAAGCTGATAAGTTCGAAATGTGGTTCAAAATTATCATTGGCAAAGCTGGAGTTGGAGTTGTATCTTTCAATTAAGAGAACTTGGAATCTAATAATTGATATTGATAAAAAGACGAAATCAAAGTTTTCATAGTTATCAAGAGATAAACTAGCTCTAATCATTTTAACTTTTTCGTAGATTTTTCCAATGAGTTGGTTCAGAACTTGAATAAATTGTAAGTGTTCGTGTTCAACTTCATGGTATTTAGAAAAGAGCAATAGATTACATCCTAGTCCATATAAGTGATATATTATGAAAGATTGAATTGAGTCTTTAAGATCTACAAGTGTGAGGTAATGGATGAGATCTTTACAAAAAATTGACAAATCCTCCAAATAAATATTCTTCAATGTCATTATACCAATCAGCTTTACTCCTTCAACTAGACTTAATTGAATAAATTCACTGATTCCACTTGAGTGTAGTTTTCCAGGATCCAAAACAGATAGAATAACTATTCTTAAAATTGGGAGCACTGACTTGATAAGGAAATTATTCAAAAAATCGCTTTGAATACTGATAAATTTGTTTTCTAAAGGATTATCAATACAATAAAGCGACTGAGTATAAGTACTAATTAAATAAATAAAGCTGAAGAGTAATTTGGCCATAGGAGAGTTAGAGTACTCCTTAGACGCTAATTCGGATGAAGAGAAGTCAAAAACCTCATCCCCAAGAGCGTTTATCATATCTTCTAATGATTGAAGGCAAATACTTTGGTCATAAATACATTCCCTTTGAATAAAGAGTCTAATAATATTTATGCTGGATATGCGAGACTCCAAAGCTCCACATTTATTTTGAGCCATTCTACAAAGAAAAGAGAATAAATAGTTCTTCTGAACTGATGACTCACTATTATCGTATTTAGCTGGTACAAATTTAAATATCTCTTGCATTGTATCTCTTAGTAGCTCTAGGCTTCTTCCATCAGGTAGGTCAAATCTAATAAGATGTTCTTCATCTTGCAAATCGTTATATCTTATACCTAAAGATTGTTTTTGCATCAACTCCGTAAAGAACTCTAATCTCTGACTAATAATGTTGTTTCTGAAATAAAAAGGGAAGTAAACGAATTTGTCATCTAAAATTTCAAAGACAAACTCAGAAGGAGTTAAAAAGTAGCTTAAAAGCTTGAATTGGCATGCTTCTTGCATATTACTTTTGATTGATCTAATGGGAAATTGTCCACCAGTGAGTAAATTGTTTAAAGCTATTACTGAGTTTTCTGCAGTTCTTGAAGCATAAGATTCATGGAATAGCATATTCAGTAACAAATAGTGGATTGAAAGATCCCCTGTTAAATACTTATACCATCTATGTATTCCGAACAAATATCCAAGCAAGTATTCATGATAGGTTTTCCCAAATTGGTGGTTAAAAGTATGGTACTCTCTTATTTTAACAAAAATGTTTCCTAAAGTACGGATTGCTATACATCTTTGAGACACATTGCTGCTTCTAGAGAGGTGCATAAGTTCTGGAATAGTGTATCCTTCAAATTCACCTTGTTCAGAGTGATGGTGTAGTCCTTTGTAAAAATATAAATTATCGTTCTTACACTTTTCTTCAGAGTTAGAGTTATCGCAAAGACAGCCTTCAAAATCAAACCTAAGGTTGTGAAGATTCATATCGGATTTACCTGAAGATTCCCAATCATTTACATCCTCGCCTAATGGATTTGTCCAACGCAATTTTAGAATATCGTTTTGAGTAAAGTTAAAAATTAAAGGGGTTTTTAACTCAACGCCTTCATTTATTAAATTTTTATTCGCTCTATCTCTTTCTTCACTTCCTTCTTCACCTTTCTTTTCCAATTTTTTTCTATTGTATACTTTAGGAAATCCTGTATTTGGATGTTTAGATTGAAGTTTCTCACCTGTAAGCAAGCTGTCAACCTCCTCCTCCACTATATTAAAATCATCAGTGTTTGCATTTATTTGCATATCTGTTAAACTTTTTAATCTAGAAACTTATTCGAAATAATTCGTCAATTATTTGCATTTTGACATTTACCCTTTAGATTTGGCCCGCCAAATCAATTTATTGTTTTTTAAGCCTGTTTAAATGAGAGTCAAAAAAGCAGATAACAATAATAAAAATTCTTTAATAACTAATAAAATTCGGAGAAAGTTGTGTGACTTTTCAATCTATCAGTTATTTTTTAAGTTTCTTTTCAGCTTTGAATGTATATAATTTACTTTAAATTATGTTTGGCCAGGGTGGCGCCTCCCCACAGCTATAGTATTTTTATTTCCGCATTTAATATATTTAACGAGCTATATAAAAGAAAAAAGAGAATCATTCAGGCATAAATTTAGTGATATATTGTTCATAACACCATTTTTGAAGCTCTTAAAAGACTTTTATTCTAGCTAATTGTCAGGTTAACAAGCCCCTTAGACGACTTTATTTAAACATCGCAATGCAGAGCTCAATTGAAAATGCAAGGTAAGTTTTACTATTTTCTTTGACTCAAAATAATTTTTTACTCTAAATTTTGACTAATAGAAGAGTAAACAAGGAGGAACTACAAAACTTCGTCAACAAGCAGGTTAGATTTGTTGGAAAAGTAGTTTCAGTTGAAGGAGAAATAGTAACTTTGGAGGCGCCAGATGGTGGTACAGTCAGATGTAGAACTATAAGTCCATCACCAAGCACTTATGTGGAAGTTATTGCTCAAGTTATGCCCGATCTATCATTAAATCAAACAGACTTCATGTTTGATTTAGGCGACTCACTAAATATGGATTTAGTTAACGAAAGTATCAAAGTTTCGTTTCACCCCAAGTTAAGACAGCATTGGGAGCCTGTTTCTAATATTGCTTAGATTACTTGCAAGTTTTCTACACTATTTGAATATAATTTTTTCTTTAATGTGAGCTCTCATCTTCAGTCTTCTCACCCCGCCCCCCTTCTTGCTCTTCACTTCCATGCTGTCTTGCAAATTTTCAAAAACTGCATTCCCGCGAACTGTCATTCCAATCCCGGTTTCTACAGAAGCTTGCAAAATCAAGTTGAGAGTTTGCGACTTAAAAGTCTATTTAGGTGCAAAATTTATGTAATACTTGTATGGAAGAAAATTTATTCAGATCTTTTTCACTATGGATCTATCTATGTCCCCAAATTCTTTACTAAAGGAACTAATTGCAAACAAGAAATTTGTTCATATTGTCTCTACAAATGTATTAGAAGTTACTAGTAGTTGTCTAGACTTTATTTGGGACGTTGGGATTAGTGGCCCCAGAGGTTCGGAAGGTAAAATATTTAGTGCTAATAAACATTTGGTAGGTTTAATAAGAAGAGGGCTCTCTCTGGGAATTAAACTCTCATCGGAAAAAGATGAGAAATCAAAGAAGTGGTTTGAATATGATCCTGATAAAATTAAAGTTTGGATTCTCAAGCGAGGAATGGAAAAGTTTGAGGATTTAGCAATTGATTTTGAAAAAAAATTGGATCAAATAACTTCTATATTAGGACAAGGCTTGAAGGGATTGAAAATTGTGGCATTGGAAAAGCTAGACGGAGAAAACTCTCAAATCTCTTACTTTGATATCACTGATCAATGGGTTATTGGTTCTAAGAATGTAACCATACTTTGTAAAGATGTTGATGATTTAAAAAGCATTTTATATTCAGAGAGCAGATACGAATCTGTGAAAGTTAGTGCATACTCTTGGTTTTATACACTGGAACAGTTCAAAGCTTGTTCTAATGAAGAATATGCGACAAAAATTAAAGATCTCAAGAGACTGCTTATTAAAAATACTCTGCTTTGCGAGACTATTGGAGATTCCAATAGACAACATATAATTAAATATGTAGATATCAGCACCCCTCAACTCTACTTCATTGGATTGGTTTCAAAAGAGAACAAATCTGTCAGCTGTTATAATCCTTTATCTCTGATGCAATTTTTGGATCCATTCTTTTTCAAGTATACTGCCAAATTCGTTGATTTGCCTTCTCAATCCATTGTTCAAGAATCTTTAGAAAAACGTATTTTTCAGAATATTCCTATTAGCTTCAGTCCAATCTGCTCTTTTAATGATCAAAACTTTGACTTCCAAAGTATAGATGAGCTTTGTAATTATTTATCAATTATACAAAGCATTATACTTGCTTTAAGAACAAACACTGAAGGAATAGTGTTATATCTTATTAATTCTGGCCAAAATTTGGATCAAGATATTGTTTTGTCTGCATTCAAGATCAAATCCCTACAATTTTCCACTACAAGGCTTATCCGAGAGAATCTAAAAAACTCAATCATAAAGAATTTTGCAATTAATGGACTTGACGAATATAAAGAAGCAATAGCAAAGCCTTGCAAAAATCATAATTCTATCTCCAAATACTCCTTAGACAGCTTTTGGTTTACATTGTATAACTACTTAATCATTTCAGTCCAAAATAATGCTGAACACTTCTTCAATGTAATCAACGAAAACTTTAAGACTATTCGCAAACAAATTTCTAACACTTATGATATCTTCGCAATTGAAATTGTTAATCAAATTGAGAATGACTTCGTTTTCTTCAAGCAATTACTATTATATTCTTCCATTTACTTAATTGATCAAATTATTTATTTAAACTTGCATAACATCAAAACGGATAGTGTACAGCTGTCCAGATGGTTTTTTAACTCATTTTCGAGCTTTATTTCAGATGTGGAGTCTCAAATGTCCTGTTCCAGAAAATTAACTGGCATACCTCCGAGTATTTGCTCTGATTGTAACTTAAATTTATCTGGATCAGTCATTATTTCGCCTAGTCAATTTGAAAGTATTCCATCTGGATCTACTATTGAGTTAATTGTTCCTCCTTTTAACTGGACTTGGAAAGAAATCAAGGATATGCTTTCTTCTGACTTCTCTCTAGATCATAATACTTGGATTCTCAATAAATACGAATTCCATTTGACTTTAGACCCAAAAGATTCCAATGAAAGTTATTTTTTTCCTTTTTTAAAGACAAAATATCATATTTTTGTTAATTTGAGACATGTGTTAGATGATTTTGTAATACGAGAAAGAAACCAACTTTATAGTTACTATAAAATAATCCTTCCCAACAAGCATAAACTCTCTACGGATATTAATAATAAGGTAATCTTTACTAGAACCGAAAATAGTATCAAGTTGTCTACATTTAAATCCAGTTCAGTTAAACTATTCCGGAAAGTGATCGGGAAACTAGATTCTGCTACCACGAAAACTATTATAAATGGAATTGGAACTAAAGGATACAATCAGCTAAACCCGAACCAACAGCTTGTGAGAAAGTTGGAGACTC
Organism: Cryptosporidium meleagridis; assembly: GCA_039657295.1. Classification (NCBI taxonomy): domain Eukaryota; phylum Apicomplexa; class Conoidasida; order Eucoccidiorida; family Cryptosporidiidae; genus Cryptosporidium; species Cryptosporidium meleagridis. Next base: position 847,050 of record CM077709.1, read on the forward strand.
TCCCATTGAAGTTTCCTTGGTCTATTAAAGGCCGTAAACGTAGCTTTCCTTCTGGTTACGCTATTAATATGAGAGATTTTGAGCACTTGGTATATGCAATTTTAGGGTCCAATGACTTTGAATACGTAGTAAATTCATTTTATAACTGTGAAACAAACCAAGACTTAAGCAAAGCCGTTAATAATAAAGAAATCCCAACTGATAATCGATTAAAACTTGAAACCACTTTTGTCTTACCATGCGGAATCCCTGGTTCGGGTAAATCATTCATGCTCAAGTCATTTATTCAAAAGCAAATGTCAGTACGAAAATCCTCATATTATATCTCAGCTTTAACTTCAGGAGTGCATGTGAAAAAATTTGATATGGAAGATGAATCCATTTACTCACTAATTGTCTTGTCAAATGAGCCTAGTTCTTCCAAAAGAAAAAAATTTGACCTAATTTTGTATGTATCCAAAGATGGATGTACACGAAGTATATTGAATGGGTTTAAATGGAACTATAATGCGTTGTTTTCCGAGAAAATTCCAGTTACATACACCAATTATAGCTTACCAGCTGATTCTTCCGAAGATTCATTGTCTGAAACAGAGTTTCGAAAGTTGTCCAAAAAGTCCAAGTATTATATGAACTTTATTATTGAGTCTTTCATAAACCTTTGTTCAGAAATAGTCAAAGGTAATTACGAGAAAGGTTCAAATAAGACTGCGAGCCTTCCTGAGTGGGTTGAAAGTTTGAAAAGTGGATATAATTTTGCTAGGAACTTAAGAATTTTAGTTCTTGTGGATATGAACCACACTCCGGATGCATTTATCAGAATTAAAGAGGATTTTAATAATAAATTTAAATTAACTGAAATCACCTTATATAAAGTAATTGTATTATTTATTGCCCAAGGCTTTAAAGAAAGATTTAAAATGTCAAAAAAATGGAGATTTATCATGAGCAAAGACGAAGTGATAATATCTATTTTAAAAATGATTAAAAGAAAAAGTCACAGTACCCTTAAGGGGCTTTCTAGGAAAAGTGTAAGTGTTTTTCTTCACTTCCTTACTTTATACTCTCAACAGATTAAAATTTTGAATGAAAATGGACAGGCAATTAATTCAGTATTGTCAAAGAATACATTTAAATCATTAGGCTTTAATGCAGTAATTGAAATAAAAAATGACTATACCGAATTCGAATCTATTTTAAAAGAAAATGATAGAATTCTTCAATTGATAAAATCGGACCTAAGAGCGATATTAAATGATAATATAGATCTTCAGGATCCGAAAAGAGAAAAAATTGTCTCTAGATTTATGAACAATCTTGAAATTTTTTCAAATTCGATCAAATCAGTCCCGAATTCTTTAAATCATTCTGCTGTTAACTCATTTTTTTCGTTTGTTTATTCTACATACAAAACTATTCCCTTCGAGAAATCAGAAGATAACTCAAAAAAACTTTATTATAGTTCGGGAAATAATTTGGTAATTAAACCTTTCAATTTGAATGTTAATCCAAAGGGAGATTTGGGTGATTACTTGTCCCGGATTCGGGGAGACCACAACCTTACAGCAATTACTTTTGAAAACCACAAGCCAAGTTTAGAAGCAATTACTAAGATTTGGAATGATCATAAAGAATCACTGGAAAAAACCATAAATAATGATTTCGACTCCAAAAAATATATTAATCACAAAGTTATAAAATTAGAAGATATTCCAAATGATAAAAAGCACGTTACTTGCTGCTTTTTTGGAAATACTACTGATTCAAATACTAAAGACGAGTCAAATATTGAATCTCAACTTATTAGCAAAGTAATTTCCAATTTACAAATTTTGCTTTCCTTACCTTTTATTGGTAGAAGTTATAGCTTCCAAGTTTCATATTTGATTTTCATTCACGATTGGGAATTGGCGTTCTTGACTGTTTCTCCTACGTCAAAATTATTTGAAATTCCATCAGATGAAACTACTTATGATATAATAATTAATGAAAAGCCTCCTACTCACTCAATGGAAAATGAGAGTGTTAAGGAACTTAGTTCGAATTCTGAGATTGACGAACTTGAAAGAATTCGAAATAAGGCAAGTTTGTTGTTGACATCGCTATTGCCTTTTAGAGAAAATGGACATTCTCATATTACTTTAATTTCTGAAAAATTTAATCCTGTTATCTCAAATGTTGCAATTGGCCTATTGGGAAAAGACTTTTCAAAATTGTCAAACCTTGATGCGAACGAACATGGGGTAAAGACCTTGAAAGTTCAAGTAAATGAACAACCATTGGAGGGAATTCTGAAAAAAGGATTAAGCAAAGATGACTCTAAACTAAATCCTGTGAAAGATCTAAAAATTTTAGCAATTAGGCTTTGGGATGAGGAGATAATGCTAGAAGGAGATTTAGGATATATGTAAAACTAGATATTTAAATAAAGGCGATCATTTTATATATTGGTGGCACATATACAATTACAGCAGTAATATTAAAGAGAAGCAGGAGAATATTTCTCTTTTTTATTCCATGTTGAGTACATTTATATTTATAATTATGTATAGCTATTGGCTTTAAGCATGCATTTACAAGATGAAATAGGGACATTTATTAGAAATGAACCAATTTTCAAAATCTTCAATAGAAATCATATTGTTTGAATCCTTATCTAAATGATCAAATATGATTTCAATCTCAGTCCTTGAAATGGTGAAAGGGAAATTCAGTGACTTTAATCCGTCAAACAGCTCATCCTGGTTGATTTGGCCATTTCCATCTTCATCCAAAGCATTAAAAAAACGGTGGATTTTTTTAAGCTTATATTCAGGGTCTTGATCTTTTCTTACTTTAATATTTTCCAATTCAGAATGGGAAATTTCATTTTTATTATAAATACCTAGATCTTCTAAATCCCTGCTCCCGTAATACTTGAGGATATTTAGAATCTTTCTTAGCTTTGACGCTGCTAATATCCCAAATATTATGTTAAGTAGTCCTGTAAGTCCTACAAATAGTGACATGAGTGAGAAGTATGTAGATTGAGTTAAATATAGAGAAATTGTGCAGAGCAGAATTTGTATGAATCCTCTTCCAACTGATAGTTCTAGGAATTTGAACCAAGTGCGAACAAATATCTCTATGTGCTTGATTCGCTTTTTTCTAGATACTTCAATGATTAGAACCGCAGAGGATATGGATATAATGTATAGCGAGATGACTATTGCTAGCAGATTTATTGAAATCAGTCCAAAGATGCAATTAAGGGTACCCATTAAGAACAAGTTTGCGGTTGCTACTTGAGATAAGACCCTGAATGATTTTTGTCCCTTTAAAACCTGGTTCCTGAACTCTAAATACTGCTCCAATAGGTCCTGTTTCACTTCTAGGAACGAGTTAACCGCTTCTTTCTTTAAGTTTTGAAAAAGCTCGTTATCTGCTTTATTTTGAATATCAATCTTTTGTTCATGCTGCTCTTTTTTGAGGAGATGAGCACTTTCGTCGTTGCTGAGACTCCCCTGTCCAGGCTCCCTATCTTCTTTCAAATTTTTAATCCTTACCTCCCCATCATATTTCCTTCCATTTATTTTTTTGTTTCCAAGGTCCACTTTGATCTTACTTCCCTTGTCAATGCTTCTCGACTTTTCGCTATGATTAACCTTATTGTTCTCATTCTCCTGATTACTTTCCCTTTCACATTCATCCTCGTAAATGAAAACGGAATCTTTGGAAGATCTAAGCTCCTTATGATCGGAATCTGGAGTTTTATGGTCGGGATTGTTTCTTCTCATTTCAATAAAGAATGTGAGAATAGAAACAATGTAAACATAGATCAAAAAGTAGTTTATTTTTAAAAAAAGTCAAACAAAGAAAGAAGTGACAATTTTTATTTTTTTTCAAATTATTCAGCCCTTTAAATCCTATACCGGCCATTGGGTATCGGATTTTTTAATATAAAAATGCATCTACGAGGCCCCCCACAAAGTAATTGACCCCCCCTTTGCAATTATTTTCTTTAATAAAAATTTATTATTTTAGAAATTAGATAGAATTTAGAGCAAATATTTCAGTAAAGAAGAGTGAAATGAAATGAATATTGGTTAAAAAATATATCTAAAATATAAACCTAGACAAAAATATCCTATCTTAACTTAAATCTGAATGGTTTTTCAAATATGATTTTAAATTTGATGAATTTCTAATGTATTTATAAACTTATTCTCCTGTTAAATTAATAAAATAATAATCTTTTTATCTGAATTTCCCAGAATTTGATAGTTTATTGCACCCTTACTGAAATAGCTAGGATTTTACTTAGATTATTTTAAAGCAATTATATTCAACCCCTTATTCGACCACTTTTATTAGCTGGAATAGATTTCCCTTCCTCTGTAGTGCGCATGTACCTGGCTCAATAAAGTCACCTTTAACTGCATTGTGGAGAGTAATACTTGGATCCATAGGCCACCAATTAAATGGCCTTGCGTACCATCCTAATGTATTTCCGAGAGCTGTAGTTTGGGGAACGTCCTCCAATGTTGGAATATGCCAAATCCCAGATGTAACCCAAGTAACAACATCTCTGTGTCGAATAACTTCATCATCCATAATGAAAGAATCAAATCTTACAGCAGGTTTTGAAGCGAATTTATTATCTCTTGGAAGATCTGCATCAAGCTCTGAATACTTAAACACAGAAGAAGCCAAATCATACTTTGACCAAGATGCTGGGCCTGAGTAAAGCTCGTGTTCAGGCATCAAGTCTGCAATAGACTTAATAGATTTGATCATAAACCCACCAACATTCCCGTAAGTTTGTAATTTTTCATCGACAACAAAGTATGCTTTAGGATGATGATGAGTTTCATTCAGCATAGAATAAGCATTTGTTTCTCTTTCTGCTATAATTCTCTCCAACATATGGTGCCCTTCTTTCTCAGGATCTCTCCTTACTTTAACCCACGCTACAGAGTTATCCGTATAGTCTGGTCCAAGATCAAAGTCGACTTTCCAAACAGCAAAGTGAGAATGTAAAGCTGCCATTTGTCCAGATGGAGTAATCTGAGTCCCGTATTTCTTTTGTTTAGCAGAGAAGTACGGTACTTCAAGACCTGCATATAGTTCACCCGTAAAGCTGACTCCCATTTCAAATGATCCCTGGTTATACAAAATAAGGTCCACAATGTAATCGTAGTTGGAGACTGTAATAATTTGCCTGATAACTAGACTAGTAAGAGGTGCAGCATCTTTAATACCTCCAGATTTCCAATGGGATCTAATTGGTCTTCCAGTATCTAGCTCGAAGATGCAGGCACTATTATCCCAGAAGATGGTCTGAGCAGTGTTTGCACATTCAAGACCAGGATGGACTTTTCTTGCTGCTGTGCCTAAGCCTCCGTACCAACTATCCAAGAAGAACCACTGTCTTTCAAATACGGTATAATGAGCCATTGCATCCACCATTGCAACTTCGAATGCCACTCTTCTTCCTAAAAATGTTAAATTCCATATTTTCAGCCCACTATCACGATCATTTGTGAGAGTTAGCTCCCATCCGATCCAATTAACTGTATATGCCTCTCTGTTAGGGGATTTGAAAACTTGGAATCTTCTACCTCCAGGTTCACAGTGTTCAGGCTTAGCTCTGGATTCCAATCCTCCTCTACTAAACATTTCAAGGAACTGAAGCTTTCTAAGCCTTAGTTCATTCATATGTTTTTCTCTCTGTATTCTTCTCTCTTGTAGAATATTTGGAGTTACAAGTTTTAAAGGAAGGTTGCTAATTGGAGTGCCTGAGCTCTGGCTTTCTTCAATACTTGCTTTGGCTTCATTGTAAGTACTAACCAGGTCCTGAAGACTTTTGAAAGAAGTTCCGTCGTACCAAATTCTATTTACCAACATCTGATGCATTCTGTCAAACTCTATCTTTGCGTGGCCATTTCTAATGCTCTCTAATGTTGTATAAGGTGCCTTCAATTCGAAAAATATTGGACATTGGCTGCCTTCTTTTGTTTTCAAGCCTATCCATAGCTTTGGTTCTGTATCTTCATCCTCATCTTCTTCATCAACATCTTTTCTTTCTTGTTCTTCCTCATTCTCTGAAGTAACGTTGTGAGGCTGATAAATTATTGGACCTAACTTGACATAATCCTTTCCAACTACTTGGTCTCTGGGAAGATAATTTCCACAAGTCTCGAACACTATTTTATCCAAAGCATTCTGTTCCAAAAGCTCTCCCAATTTCAGCATAGGAATTGAGAATCTTGTTTTTCCTTCATCATTTATTATAATCTGTTCCAGCCTCCTCCCAAAAGGTCCAGTAGGATTCCAGCCATCACATTCTACTGGCCTTGGCTCGGATATTGGATAGTGTTTCATTGCTGTAGTTTTCTCATCTTCACTTACGTTACTAGTACCATTTGAATCCGCGACATTCCATAAGCCGATATTCTCAGTCTCTTTTTTGGTAAGAATAATAGGTCCAACCTTCCATTGGTGGTAAAGACCATTCAATCCAAGAGGATTAACCATATTTTCAGTTTCATTGCAAGATCCAAATCTAACTCTTGCGTATCTCTCTGGAGGATTTGGCTTTGGGTAAAGCTCTGGAGTTCTTTTATGGAGATCTAGGGAATCCAAATATTCATAGGCCTCGGTCTTATTCACAAATAATGTGACTCTATAAGGACCTTTTGACCCAACTGACTCCTTTACTGAGTCAAAGTAACTCCTAACTTTCATTTCTTCTAAATATGTCAAAGGATCAAAAGGCGTTTCCATTCCATTTTCTACTTCTGAAGGATATGAAGGGATATCACAAAACTTTCCAAAAGAAGAAATATCCTTTGCTGTTGCCCATATATCTGAGATAGTCATTGTTAGTCCTGTCCTGCTCTGAGCCATACAATAAATAATATACTTTTGGTTGCCTTCAATTCCATTTAAAATTAGCTGCTTTTCTTCTTTAGGATCCATCACTTCAGTATTTTGGCCATACTTTTCAATTTCACTTGGACTTGGATACATGCCTTCTGGTAGAGTTGCTACGCAAGTTATCTTTCCAGGAGTATCACTCTTTACAACAATGTTAAATCTTCCAAGCTCTGGTACAATCCTCGAGATCTCAATTTTCGGAACTCTATCTTTAGTTGTAACTCTCTTGGTTAGGTTTGCCAACACTTTTTCAAAGCTTATTCTATTCGATCTTGGTAATGCTAAATCCTCCGCCAAGCAGACTACATCGTATTCTGTGGATGGAATTAAATTCCTGATTGAAAGCTTAATATCTCCACGAATATCCTTACTAGAGACATTTTTCTCAACTCCACTACTTTTTATAAGTTTTACAAGCCTCTGTTCATCAATATGGTCCTTGTTTGCCAAATCTCTGATTCTTGAAAAGTTGTTATTGTTATCTGCCATACACCAAATTGTTCCAGATTCATTAATCTTCAAAGTAAGCTCAACACTTTCCTCTAATGTTTTAAATTGCTTTATTTCAAGTTCTGGACTTTTTGAATCAGTAGTTACTCTTATTCTTGAGTATTCAACAGAAAGATCATCCATATTAGAAACAGAGTCTGTATTTCCCTTATTCTTAATGATTCTACTGACTTCTTCAGAGAAGCAGAAGAGATCGTACTCTGTATCTGGTCTGATTTCTCCCTTAGAGAATGATGAAATAATAAATGTGTGACTCTCCTTTATATTTAAGGACTTTGGGGTTCTTTGTCCATATTTCTTAAGAACTGATACTGTTGGTGTAATAGCTCCTGCTCTGGTAATTCCACACCAAACATCTACTCCGTCTCTGTTGGACTTTATTGTAGCTCTAATTGTTCTTTCATCTGCTTCAACCTTTTCTATCTGTATTGAACCAATACTTAATTCAGTCTTATGGGTAGATCCTTGCTTGAATCCCTCTCCGACCTTAATTACTTCATCAAAGAACCTGAATTCCAAGTAACTTCCACTATTCCATCCATCTCCGTAAGAATCATGCAAGCTTACAGTGTAGTTTCCATATCCTGGTAGACAACATGGAATCCAGTCAGTGCTTGAAACAAGGTCAGAATTTACATTAATGTTATTGAAAGAGTATGTTCTTCCACTGCATCCCAAAGCTCCTTCTACTTCCCAAGACTTCTCAGTTGTGAAGTTACTGCTTACAAGCCTTACTTCTCCCCACACACACCTTTGGTCCTCTCTTTCACTAGATCTCATTACCTCATTTGAACAATGCCCTGACTTTACAATAATATCATCCAAGGCAATCAAGCTATCCTCAGAACGCCCTCCAACTCCTTCAATAATCATTCTCAAGGGAGTTATCCCATCAGAATAGAATTCAAAACCCCCAAATTGCCATGTTGGACCCTGCTGTCCTACAACAAGCCAGTTTGGACGTCCATAATGCAATGTGGGCTTTGGGATTTTGTTTTCCAGACGATTTCCTTTACTATCAAGTTGAACTGAGTTCAAAAGACCTGATGCCATGTACATCCTTAAAACATTTACGTCAGCTCCTGCCATGAAGTACCTTAAAGTCAGACAATGACTACCAAAGCTATATACCCTTGGGTTTCCTATCAGTACTGCTGAAGCCCCTGGCATATATCCTGGTGTTCTAAAGAAAATATAGTGCCCTTCTCCCTTGATTCCTGTAGTTGTATCACTTTCCGGTCTTGAACCCACTATGGTTTCCTCACCAACTCCAAGCTCAAATCTTGTCTTTGTTTGGTAGTCTAAAAGAGAGCTGAATCCACAACCAAGGTAACCTTGGAGCTCAAAATCACAATTAAATGATGAGTTTTCTTTGGTAGTTAATAAACCCCCTGAGTAAATGTGCAATTTCGGGTTCATGGTATCCTTAAATGCCCTACTTCTTGCAGGAGAATAACAAATTGTAAAACTATCAGCATCGTCCTTAATCCCATTTATGCTGAAGATTACTGTCGCCTGCCTAGTGGCAGATTTTTGCATATTATCACCAATAACGAGCTCTGAAGTCTCGTATGATCTTACTCCTTTAAACGGTCCCAAGCCAATTTTACTTGGGGGACATTTTCTTAGAATATCACTAAGTATTAAGTTCTTTTGCTTATTAGTCTTCTCTGGAAAATAATCTTCATTTTTTAGTAGGTAAATTGAATCATCTTGTGTTAGACCCACTCCAGATATAGCGATTATACAATTTGATCTTTTAATACAAAAGTATTCTTGGACAATTGGAGAAATTTCTACAATTGAGTTAGATGGTCCAGATATTGTCTCATCCTCAGCCCCACTTTGTAACATATAGCCTCTATTCCCTTCTTCTGGACAGGAGGAGGCACCATCTATTATTTCTGTGGGATTTGGAGAATCTTGGGTATACAAATACAAAACACATCCTTTTTCAGGTTTTTTTTCGGAGCTTAATGCTTTTTCTGGATTGTTCGTTCTTTCCTGTAAAGATCTTAGTGAAGGTCTGCTTTTAGATTGTTCTTGTCTTTCTAGAAATAATAGTTCTTCAATAGCTGAAGGTTCATTCATACTTGGAAGAATTCCCGAATTTCTAGTTAATGGATTCGAAGCATCAGCTTCCTCTATTTGACTACAAATTAGTTCAGATAAACTGAAAAAAGTCAGAAGCAAGAACTTTAACCAATGAAGCATCTTTTCTTGATTGTTTAAGCTTAAATTAGGATTATATACAATATTTGTGAGTCAATTTCGATACTTATTTAGCTGGCATTCAGCCTTTTTCTTATGCAAGATAATCTTTATTAAATTTAAGGTATAAATTAATTAATATTATTTGTTTATATCGAAAGGATCTGTAAGCTTTTGAGCACTAGATTTAACTTATTAATGTATTTATCGCCAATACTTATATTCTCTAAGTCAATAAAAAAGGGGAGGTATTGGTGAAAATAGTATTCAAATCTATTTATATTGAGATTGAATAATATTAATTTTTAATTCCCAAAAATTGATTCAATTGATTTCTATCTGAGAAAAATCAAATGTTACAAATAATATCACTTTTACATCTTTAGACCTTACTTTATATGAAATTCAAACCTTTTTGCATCTACATGCTCGGATTTTTGCATGCAATTTGCAATTTGCAATTTGCATGCATACCGTCTATAACAATACTCACTTTTAAGTATAACTTGAGAAAATTTAGGGAAGTAAGAAAATGTTTAATTTCACAAAATAATTAAATTAAGAATGACAGAAAACTCACTCAGAATTATTATTTAATGCTTTTAGACAAAAATCCAAAAAAAGCTATTAGAGTTAACAATACTAGGAGAGAGAAATCTCTGGATTATAAAATGTCATTGGAATAAAAAATTAAGAATCTGAATCTTGAGACTCATGGAAATTATCCTCATGATTAGCATGGTTTTCACTAGATTGATTTTCTGAATTACCTGGTTTATATGCTTTCTGAGTGATTGCCCAAGAAGCCTGTCTAAGCTCTTCAAGATGTGATTTAATAATCTGAATAGCAGATTCATAGTCTGAAGACTGGGAAGATTCTTGTAGAACAGATTGTAATTTAGAAATCTTGGATTCCAAGTTATCTTTTTCTTGGGTAGTGATTTGGCCAGCTAAAGAAGAAATTTGATTTTGGGCAGAGTAGATAAAGGCTTCTGCATCATTTTTGAGATCAATGAGCTCTTTTTTGGCCTGATCATTTGCCCTGTATTCTTCAGCTTCTCTGATCATTTTCTCAATTTCAGCACTGCTAAGACCTCCAGAAGATTGAATAGTGATCTCGTGTTTCTTTCCAGTTGACTTGTCAATGGCACCAACATTCATAATTCCATTTGCATCAATATCAAAGGTGACTTCAATTTGAGGAACCCCTCTAGGCGCTGGAGGAATTCCAATCATTTCAAATTGTCCAAGCAACTTATTATCTGCAGCAAATTCTCTTTCTCCTTGGAAAACTTTAATTCCAACTTGAGTTTGGTTATCTGCAGCAGTGGAGAATACTTGGCTCTTTTTAGTGGGGATTGTAGTATTTCTATTAATTAATCGAGTAAAAACTCCTCCCAAAGTTTCTATACCTAAAGATAAGGGTGTAACGTCGAGTAACAAAAGATCCTTGATTTCTCCCTTCAAAACACCGGCTTGTATAGCAGCTCCCATTGCAACAGCTTCGTCAGGGTTAACTCCTTTTGATGGCTCTCTTCCAAAGATCTTCTTAACTGTTTCAGAAACTTTGGGCATTCTGGTCATTCCTCCAACTAAAATAACGTCATTAATCTTTTCCTTAGGAATACCAGAGTCACGAATACATTTTTCACTAGGAGAAATAGTCTTTCTCAATAGATCGTCAACAAGTTCTTCATATTTGGCTCTACTTAGTTTGATTTGTAGATGTTTAGGACCCCTTGCATCTGCAGTAATGAAAGGAAGATTAATTTCAACCTGAGTCTTACTACTCAGCTCTTTTTTTGCAGTTTCTGAGGCCTCCCTTAACCTTTGCAATGCAAGTTTATCACGACTTAAATCTATTCCTTGCGTTTTCTTGAATTCCTGAATTAAATAATTCAATATTCGTTGATCAAAGTCTTCTCCTCCTAGGGAAGTATTTCCATTGGTTGCTTTAACTTCAAACACTCCACCAAGAATCTCTAAGATAGAAATATCAAAGGTACCTCCTCCCAAGTCATAAACTGCGATTGTTTTGCCATCTGCTTTTTCCATTCCGTATGCCAGGGCAGCTGCTGTTGGCTCATTAATGATTCTTGTCACATTTAAGCCTGCTATAGAGCCAGCATCCTTAGTTGCTTGACGCTGAGAATCATTAAAGTAGGCTGGTACAGTAATAACAGCATGCTTTACACTTCTACCAAGATAAGTTTCAGCAGTTTCTTTCATTTTTTCCAAAATAAATGCCCCAATTTGACTTGGGCTATATCTTTCACCTCTGGCCTCAACCCAAGCATCCCCATTATCAGCCCTGACAATCTTATATGGTAAAATTCCCTGCTCCTTCTTGATTGCTTCTTCTTCGTACCTTCTTCCAATTAGCCTCTTTGTTGCGTAAACTGTGTTTTCTGGGTTTGTGATTGCTTGCCTTTTTGCAACTTCACCAACCAGCCTCTGTCCATCTTCAGAGAAAGCCACAACAGATGGAGTTGTTCGCATTCCTTCAGAATTTTCTAATACCTTGGGTTGAGCACCTTCTAAAATGGCAGTACAAGAATTCGTAGTTCCTAAATCAATTCCTATAATATCTCCGGTAATTCTCCTATTTGAAAACTTTTTGCCTTCACATTTTGAGCTCATATACCTTGAAAACACTAGCGGAAGGCTCCTTTTAAGTATTTTAGCTGCAATACCAGACGAATTCACCAGCCCGTTAAAGCTACTATTAATTATCATAGACATTCTCGAGAGAAAAAGTCAGTGATTTGACCGAGGAACAAATTCTAAATTTAACACTAAAAAGCGATTCCTTCTATTTAAGCACCTTTAGCTTTTCGCCGAATTCTCAAATTATTAAATTGTGCTTTTTTTTATTTCTTCGAATTCCATAATAAATTTTGCTACAATGGGGCTCTTTGGCGCCACACGTGTTCTTCTAATTGTCAAATAGATAAAGAAAAAGATTAGTTAAACAAAAAGAATGCATTATGTTGAATATTTACAAGTAAGGCTTTCAAGACTAAGTGGATTTTATGCTAAATCAATTATTTTAAATTAAAAAAGGGTTTGTATGAAGTTTTTTATATTTTGAACATATGAATATTTCTGCATGCAATAGCTCAATTTAATATGTTTCTGCTTTTACCATTTGTATTAAAATATTTCAATAAACTATTATAGGCTAAGATTGACCTCTTTACATGTTTTTCATACCAAAATTGGAAAAGTAGAGGTTTGGACACAACGGTTTTTCAATTCTAAAAAAAATCCATAATAAGATATATTGATAGCAAAGTTAGTAAAGTTTATTATAAACTTATTACTATTATAAGTAAATAGTATTTGTTTATTCCCTAATAAATTCATTAAGTTTTAGGCTTTAGACGAGCAAATTTTAACAATATGAAAAGGTTTTACAAGAATGGAAGCTCAGGCTTGAGTAGCGTGTTGTCCATTCCAAGAACAAATAAAGATTTAGAAATTGAGACAGCTGCTACCAAGAGAGAAAGTAGAGAGTTTCCAAGCTTACCGAGTACTAGTATTGAAGTAGATAATGGCGAATATTGCGATATTTCAAGCACATCTTTGGATTCAGTTTGTATCAAAGATTTATCTAGATTGGAGTCAAATTCTTTAGTAAAAAAGGGAGACAGATTAAAGTACAAGACTGTTTGGTTGGGTCCAGGAGGAGGTTATTCACTAATGGAGGAGTATGTAGAGCCAAGAAAATGTATGGAAAAGGAAGTACCCAAAGAATCTGAGATGGAGCTTAAAAGATATAGACAGCCTGGATCTTGTAAGAATAGCAAAAGCATGACCAACTTAGCAAGTAACTCAAGCGTTGAGGTTATGGAAGGAGCTGGTACTTTAAAGGAAGATAATTACATATTCAAGTCTTCAAGGTCTCTAGCAAATGTTGATTGGAACAAGCAGGAATTCGTTGGGCCACTTCCTTTTCAAAATAAAGTAGCCATAGGAAACAGAAGTTGTTTGGGTAGAAACTTGATCCCATTATAATTTTTCAACTAAATTCAAATCAAAGAAAGAAGATAGAAATTTTCAATCAAAGTAATTATTAAAGATTATGACTAAAAATTATACAGACCTCTTTTTAAGGCTTGGATGCTTACTATATGAGTGAGCAGAGTTACTGCTGCTATTATTACTATTATGGTGATTATTAATTGGATTTGCTCCATTATTATTAATTACGCTATTTTGAGTATTATAATTATAGTCCTTTCTTTTCTTGAATAGCTTGCTCTTCTTTTCATTTGAATTTCCAAAATCTTGTGTTTCTTGGAGGAGTGATGAACGGATAGATTTCGGGAGCAAACTCCAAATATCTTTAACACTTTGTTGGGCCTGCTTGATAAGCTCAAAGTTCTCTTTTGATAACATTGGAAATGACATTGCAAGCTGAATTTGTTGTTCTTCTGTCAAGTAAGGACCGCAAATCGGCAAAATTGGCTCAACAAACGGTTGGAAGTGAGCATGAGCGCCATACATACCAGGATTCATCATATTTGGAGGCTGAATTACATATCCATATGGATGGGCTGGCCCTGTCTGTGGGAAAGGAGCTCCGGGATATCCAGGATGGAAATGGTGTGATGCACCATCTGGAGCATATGTAGGATAGGGATGCCCTTGCATGTTCCAAGGATCCAAAAAAGGGGCTGGTGCATGAATACCAGGGCGCGGCGGCAGCTGGTGAGTAGCTATAATGGGAGGAGCATGGTGTGGGGGTAATACAGGAGCAGGCAAACCAGGGTAAGAAGGAGCAGCAGCCTTTGCTTTTGGAATTATAGGAATTGAAGTTTCAATAGTTTGATCATTCAAATTGGTAATATTTTTTGGAGAGAGTTGCTTCAATTCTGCTGTTAAGTTTGTAGCTGTGGCAGAAGAATTTGCGTTTAGACTCTCTTCTGTTGTACTCTGAACATTTATTGAAGCCAAATTTCCTTCATTTCTAGAAGCTGAATCAACGTTAGGAGCTTGTGGCACCGCAAGTTTGTGCTCAGAACTCTCATTGGTATTAGTTTCGAGAGCACATAAATCTTTTTGCAAACTTTCTCCCACTGGAACAGAACTAGAGTCTTGATTTAAATTTTGTGCTAAAGTGCTAACTTCCATACTTATCTTGACTTCATCCAATTCAGGATCAGTTTTTGCTGCGGAAACAGAGTCATGTGTTAATGCTTCTCCAGAAATACTAGTATCCTGGTTTTTGAGCAAATGATCTGAATCCTTAGAAGCATCAGCTTCAGAATTTCTAATAGGGTAGTTAAACTTGTCCCAGTCTATTGTCGCTAACATATTAGCGAGACTCTTATTAGGTACGCTGCCTCTGAATCTTTGTCCACAGGAAGGACAGGGCTTAACGGCCACAGCTTTATTTTGCTCAAGATAATTCTTTACACAGTCTCTGCATGCAGATGCTCCACAGCTTCCTGCACATTTTATAAGTACTGGATTCAGTAGAGGAAATCCACATAATTTACAGATATATTCTGAAGGTAAGGTCAGTTTTGTTTCTTCTACAACTTCTGTCTCCTCACCTTCTGCGATACTTCTCTGAGCATCATGATGTATTTCTTTAAGCTCTCTCCAAGGTATACGCTGTATTACCACTCTGGAGTAAATTGGCA
The DNA here is from genome assembly GCA_039657295.1 of Cryptosporidium meleagridis. Lineage (NCBI taxonomy): Eukaryota > Apicomplexa > Conoidasida > Eucoccidiorida > Cryptosporidiidae > Cryptosporidium > Cryptosporidium meleagridis. The sequence continues at coordinate 862,340 of CM077709.1, forward strand.
ATAACTTATCGTCAGGAAAAGCTTCTTTTTCATCATTGTCAAATACCTTCAGATCAAAGAGTTTCATATATTCCTTACCCAAACCTGCATGCTCAGCGACAAGCATCTTCAAGTCTGAAGTTCTGACAGAAGTCACATTTAGCTCAATAGCACGATATGAATCCGATTTTTCATGCAAAAAGCGATAATATACCGACATTTTATTTACACTAGACTATTTTGCTCAACTAAAGTCGGGTTTTCTCTCTCTTCGTCCTTTAAACCAAACACATTCAGTAGCTCCTTTCTAGTCCTTTGCCTCAATCTTTCATTTAACCTAACTTTTTTTCGTATTATCTTCCGTTCCTATTGAAGCTTTTGAATTAAAAAATTTAATTACTCTAATTTGGGCTTAGCGCGTAAAAAATTATGCATAAGTGATGAGGCATGAAGAATTATTTTGAAGTAAATCTTTTCTTGCTCTTCTTATTTTTAGAAAATCCAACAAGTCACTTTGCTGTTAAAATGTAAGTTTTAGTAAAACAAAGTCACCCTTCTTCTATCTCAACCCTATTCTACTTATTCTTTATGCTCGCTATATTATACACAATATAACTCCATAGCCGTCTTTGCAATATAAAATCATTAGAAACCTCAATCCTACAATCAAAACATAAACGCAAAAATATTATTTCTATCTCGAATACTTTTCCAATTATTAAGTATTTTTCTAATTAATTTCCTCCATGTATAGCCTTTAAAATTCTTGGCGCCAAATCAGTTAAACTTATTTTACAGGTAAAAATAAGGTAATAAGGCCCCACAATTGGGGGAATAAAGAGGAATACAATAAAAATATATAATAAAATTAAAACTAGAATTAATATAGTAATATTATAGTAATCAAGTTAATAAAGATATCTTGGATTTATTTTGAAAAGAGATGTTTGAAGCTAGATTACAGAATGCCACGCTATTTAAAAAGATAGCAGAGGCTCTTAAAGAACTTTGCCATGATATTAACATAGATTGTGATAGTGATGGGCTACATCTTCAAGCTATGGACTCTTCGCATGTTGCTTTAGTGTCACTGAATATCCAGCCAGATGCATTTGAACATTACAGGTGCGATCGACCAATAGTTCTTGGTTTGGATATGCAGCAACTCTCTAAGTTTATGAAATTCTGCGATAAAGATACTAGTATGACTCTTAAAAAATATGATGATAATGAAGATAATAGAATTACCATGTGTTTTGAAGATAATAGCGGAATTCTCTCGTCAAAGGAATGTACTTTGAGGTTAATGGATATTGAACAAGAACATATTTCAATCCCGGAAGAAGAGTACGAATGCAATGTTACAATGCCTTCAAATTTATTTCAGTCAATTGTTAGAGATATGTCAGGTATTGGAGATGAAGTTAGTCTTGAAATTAGTGGAAAGTATATCAAATTTTGCGTGGATGGTGATGATGGAAAAATTGATCTTAATTTTCCTCTTAATGATAGTCCTGATATAACTAAAGCAGTACAAATCCATGCTGATGATACAATTTCCCAAAAATATGCCCTTAGATACCTCTCTTACTTTACAAAGGCATCTCCTTTAAGCACTACTGTCAATATCAGTATTTCAAAAGGAGTACCACTTAGATTACAATTTCCACTTAATGACAAATATGAACATGGAAACATGCAGTTTTACCTTGCTCCTAAACTAAGATGAAGAATAATCATTTATCATTGGTAGGATTTGTTCTTCTGAAGATATGGAAGGAGATTTAATTGGGTCTTTCTCCTGCCTTGCGAATTCAATTAAAATATCTCTAGATGATATTCGTAGATTCTGATCTTCCAATAGAGTTATATCCAATAATACCTTATAAAAACGAGAACTCTTCATTATATATTCAGACTGTTTCATTTCCTTAAGATCACTCAATAAACTATTCAAAACTGCTTTGTATGTATAAGTAATATCTACTTTATTCTTGAGAATACGATCATAACTTGAATTAAAGTGATGGTTAAAATGTATATTTGGACTAATTATACTACTTAATCTCTTCTTTTCATAATAATCATCAGAATGAAGGCCTTTTTCTCTTCTTTCCAATGTATTATTTTTGCTTTTCTCAATTTTTACATATTTCTCCAATATATCTTCACATTGAGAAAGTAATTCATTCTTATAGTATTGTAAATTATCTTTAAATTGTAATGAAAATTCCTTTCTAACATATAACTGAATCCATAATACTAAATAAATGTTATACTGAAAAAGATCAAATTTAACTAAATTTAATCCATTTAATAATTCAAAATATAATTTATTTAATGAATTCATTATTGTATCATAAATCATTTTATTAATCCCCATATCAAGCTCTCTTTCTATTGATCTTAAATCTATCATATACCAATCAAATAATATATTATATATTACTAATAAAACAGAATATAAATCATGAACACAATCTGGTCTATTAATTATAGTCATTATCTTTTCTTCATCATACTTTGATTTATTCTTTATATCTCTAAATATTAGCTCCTCTATATTTAATCTTAATCTTATAAAAGAATCATACATTTCTTGATCGTTTGTATTCTTAATATTTTTGTGAGAATAACATTTCCAATTCTTTTCTAAACAATGTTTTAATGAAATTCTTCTTCCTTTATTTTTATATTTACTAATCTTATTAGGATCTATCCCATTTTGATCATTTTTATGATTCTTCTTATTCTCCATTAACCCAAAATATCTCTTATTAAAAAATTTTGTTCTAAAAAATATCTCAAATTGATTATGTTGCCTTTTTTTACGAGTATCAACTATCTCATCGTCTTTTGATTTCTTCTTCTCATTGATCTGATTTTCAAATTCCCTTCCACCATAAACAACACCCAAATCATCAATAGAATATCTGCTTCTTACATCTTCTATTATATACTGATTAGGATCTATTTGAATAGATTTTGTAAATTCTCCCATAAAATTTGAGTAATATTGAAAAATTTGATGCCATTCTTTGTATCCAAATAAACTCTTATTATTATATAAAAAATTTATATAAACTATCAACATCTTATATTGAATCTTTATATCATCTTTGCAGAATATACTCATTGTTTGAGATAATAAAACTTGATTAGTTAAAATTAACCAATCTCTTAAAAGAAATCTATAATACTTAATGCTTGTTTTAAATATATAAAATTCAATAATTTTATATATATTATGTATTATTTTTATAGCTTTTAAATTTCCATACTCTTTATCTATTTTAATATTTTTTATTTCAACATAATTTAAATTCTCTAAAATTTCATCAGAAATTAAATGATCTTTATCTTCTGTCTTATTTGTTAAAACTCTATTAATTTCTTTAAATTTTTTATTAAATATTGTCAAGTTATTTTTATAATTTGTTTTCATCTTAAGATCTTCTTTACTACTTAAAGTTAATTGTGTATTATCTAAATGAGAATTCTTATTAGTAACTTCAAATGTACTCTTTTCATTTCTAGTTGAATTATTACTTATATAACGTATAATATCCAAATCAGCCTCATCATTAACTAAACAATTATCTTCATCTTCATCATCATCATCATTCTCAAAATCATTGTCATCATGATATTCTTCAGTTCCTGAGTCATCTTCTAAACGATTATTCTTAATCACTGATTCTTCTTCAAGTAGTAATGATTCCTCCTGATTTTTTTCCTCATTTATTAATTTATCCAAAAATTTTACCTTGTTTGTTTTAATGTAATCTGTTGCTAAAGTTATATTTGCTTGATTTATGATATTCTTTTTATTATTCATAGAAATTAAATTTATAATACCAGGGATAATATTCTGAATTAAAAATACTTCATGGATAATTAACTCAATAGGACAGATTCCTAACCAATAATTAATTAGTTTTGAAATTTTTACTAAATAATAATAATATAAATCCAAATACTTCTTTTCAAAAATTAAACTCTTTGTAATAAGTTGAGCGAATTCATTAAAGTAGCATAAAATTAATTTATATTGATTCTTACTATATCCATTTTTTCTTGTGTTATTCTTTCTAACATTTAACAATTGTAAACCATTGACATTATCTTCATCTAAATTCTGTATTTCTTCAATATCTTGATTATTAATATACTTAATTTTGATATAAAACATATGTAATATGTAATCTAAGATCTCACAAATTAATTTAATTACGTTTTTTTGAATAAATACTTTAATTAGTATAAAAAAAGTGTCGAGTAATTTCGAAAATATATCATCATCCAAAATGAATGATAATCTTGGTATATTTGTCAAACAAAATAAAATTCTGGCTAAAATCTCATTATCCTTATCTTTGTTCAACTCTTCCTTATTTGAGTAAGAGTTTGAATTTAATATATTGATCAGTTTCTTCTTCTTACTATTATGAATATTAAGAATATTTCTTTCTTCAGCCTTTTCTATTCCATTTTGGATTCCTATAATAAAGCAATAGTAAATCTCAATAATATCATTCACATCTAAAAGGTTTAAAAGCTTCAAGTTTTGATATATATCTTGTATATTCTTTAAGATTTCAAGTGAAAGCTCAACTGTAATAATATACTCATTATATGACTCATAGTTGATAATTTTCTCAACCAACTTTTTAAAAAGAATAAATATGGAGAATTGAGTCAAATTTAATTCTTTTGAATTGAAGTAATTAAAATTTGTACTCGATTGATTACTTGATTTTTCTGATTTAAAATCTAAAGATGAGGAAATGATAATTATTTTAGTTTCTTCTGGACAGTTATTAACCTTACTTTCATCCCTAATAATCAAATGTTTTGATCTTATAAACGTATCTTGGGATTCAATAAATTTGATAGTAAAACTCTTTATTAAATCCAAAACTTCCAAGTGTGCTTTTCCACTCAAAATCTGAATTATCTCAGAGTAATATATCGGAATGAAATACTTATCCCAAAGAATTAATTCAAAAAATTCTTGAAAATTATATTCAAGAATTAAATTAAGAAATTCAAAAACTTTTCGGAATAAAAATAACTCAATAGATCTTCTTCCTGATAATACAATTTGGTTTCTGGCATTAACTGTTAGTGCTAAAAATAATTCTGTAATCACTCTCTTATTTTTTGTTGGATCCATTGTAATTCTTGTGAATATTCTTTCCATTACTTGATAAAATTCTAATTCGCTTGTGATTAATTTAGAATTAAACATTTCTGTTCTTCTTAAGTTAATTAACGATACTTGACTCAAAATCAAAGAATATTTTTCTTCATTTACCATAAGCATCTCATCACTGTTTTCAATATTTGGATTTTTTTCGATAATTTCTTCATCTTTAAACCATAAATTATTAAAAGAAATGGAATTTTTTAGATTGATATATATTTGAATATTTTGACTATTTTGACCATTAATTATTTTGTTTTGGAAATATGTACTCGAACTAATTATCTCATTTTCATCTTTGGATTGAATTATTTCAGTATTCTTATTAGAATAGTCAGGAGAAGTTTCTCTAGAACTTGAAACTCTAGAAATACTTCTGGAATTATCTCGCGAATTATTATTAGAAAATCCTGAATTAATAATATTTTTCGTAGAATTAAAGATATTTTTTGTGGATTTGATTAATTTTCTGTTAAAAAATTGATTAATATGACGGCTATTGAAAGTCTGTGATTTGGTTATGTTTAAACAAATTTTACTTAAAGTTATAAATTTGGTCAAATCATTACCAAAAGCCTTACTTTTATTATTAATGAATTTGTTATGATCAAAATAATCAGAAATATCTGAATTGTTGCCTTTTAGTATGGTTTTAACATAAAAGTATCTGTCAACTTGAGATACAATTCCAATCAAAATTACCCATGGTATAAAAGGTATTTGATCTCCATAATCCTGGCTGATTTCAAAAATGGCTTTGATTGCTTCAATATTTAAATAATTAAGACTAGAATGTGCTGAAAAAGATTCATTCGAGATCAGATAGCTCAAAAGCACCTCAGATTCTTGATTTGTAGAATGGGCAATTGAATGAAATGCAGATTTTTCATTTTCATCTTTTACTTTACATCCATACTTGGATTCAACGCTATTGAAGAAATTCAAACTAGTCTGAAAGCTTCTAATAATTAAATCCGAGTATTGTTCAATTATACCACTTTTCTCCAATTCTGGAAACTTTAATAATTTTGAGCATTTTTCATCCTGGAAGCTTTGATAATCATTTTTTAATATAACCCTAATTTCCTCAGTTATACAAGAATTACAAAAGAATAAATCATTAAGATTGAGAGGTAATGTTAGTGTATTAGTCAAATAAGATAAGACTGTTAAATTGATTGTAAAAGATGATTCTAATCCAAGTATCATTCCTAGTTCTGTTGTATATTTTAGAATGGATATCCAACTTATCATAGTTTCTTTTCCAAAGCACAGCCAAAAATCAACATTTGACAACATTGTTGTAAAATAGCAACATATCATTTTTCCCAGTAATATTGTGTGGTTTTCTTCTATTTCAATAATTGTTGGATTCTTGGATTCATTTCTTTTATATTTTCTGTTACTCCAATTTGGATTCATCTCTTTAATTAATTCAGAAATAGTAGTTTGAAAAATACTATTAATATCTCTAATTTTAATATCACTATTCTTATTTGTAATCCATTTTGATAAATTTTGGTTATTTCCAATTACACTGGATGTTTGAAGAATATTATTGCTATGGATTACTTTTGTATTTTTATGAAAACTTAATCCATCATATTGGAAATAAGTACTTTCTTGTTGTGTCTCACTTTTAATTGGCAGGCTTCTGCCTTTTAAACATTCATTCAAGCCAATAATCCATTGGATAGGAGTATTTGGAATAAATTTCCAGTAAATAATATCCTCTGAGTAGATACCATTAAAGTATATAGTTTCGAATTTCTTTTTAATTGATTGGTGTATGAACTTGAAAAGATCTTTTTGGTTGGTAATGGTTTCTGGATCAGTCTGAAATCTGAGCAGATGAGTAATCTTGTGAAGTATTTCATTACTAATTATTTTAATTTGGAAATTGGAACTATAAGAAGAGCTTGAATTGGAATAACAAGTATCTTTGTTATTATTAGTTAAAAAAGCATTGGTATATTCCAGATTTTGAATTAAATTAATAAGATAATCAATATAAGGAAAGTAAACTTTGCACATTTCTTTTGAATTTTCAAAAATCCACTCATTCAAAGTAATGTTATCATAAAATGCCTCCAGAGATTCAACAAGTTTTGGAGATGATAATATTAAATCATTATGATTCTTGATAAAATCATTTTTTGACATTCTATAATAATCCTTGATTTCTTTACTATGAGCATCAGTATGAAGCATGATTAAGGAGAAAGCAATGATGTAAATCTTGTCTTTATTTGGAAAAGTTTCGGGATTGTCCAAGAAGTATCTGAGGGAAAATTCTTCAATGATTCTGTCTATTTTTTGAGCTTCTCCAGGAAGATGAAAGCTAGAAAGAAACAAATATAAAGAGAAATCCAAGCTTTTATTTTTGAATGAAAATTGATTACAATAATGATTTAGTATTTCTTTGTTTCTTGGATTTGGAAGAGAAATGTAGTCACCAATAGCTTTTTTATTGATTGCTCTATTTTTAGCAAGAAATCTTGCAATAGAAATACAGTTTTCCTTATCAATAACTCCGATTTCAGAGAGTAAATTAATGCCATTTTCATAGTTACCTTCATTAAAATGTTTAATATACTCATCAATCAAAAATTTCCTTATGGGAACGGTATCAAGTTCGAATTCAATATGGCTAAAACCATTTAATTTGCGAATTCTTTTTAATTCTTCTTTAATATTATTAAGAAGATTAATTAGTAAGGTAAATATATCAATATTTAGGCTCTTGTTCTGAGTTTTTATGGACCCTCCCTCCATAATTTGATTAATTAGAAAGTTAATGGTATTTAGGACCAAGTTTTCATTGTTGATATCTAGATCAAACTCAATAAATAGATGTGTAAGAAATGGAATATTTTCTGTTAAAGTACCAAAAATGGATTCTATGATTACATTTTTTTCAGAATTTTCAAATATTCCATTTTCGAATAGGCCTCTAATACACTTTGAAATGAAAACACCATGTAAACGAATAGTTTGGCTTAAATCATGAATTCGAAGAGCATTATTCCATAATTGAATGGAATTTTTTCTGGCTTGAAAGTCATTCAAAACAATGTTTCTTATAATTGAAAAGAAGTGAAGTTTATATAATCGTCTTACACAGTCTTCAAAACTAGTGTTTTGGTACTCTCTCAATTTAACCTTTGCATAGATTGTTTGCAGCATCTCCAAGCTAAGATTTCTAATCTTCAATATCCTAGGGTCCAACTCCCTCACCTGGGAAAATATGAAGAAATTATTGTCAACTTCAATAAAATCCTTTGAGGAAAGCTCAAAGTCTAAAGGAGAAATCAATTTGATTTGTTTAAACCCTCCCTTTTGCGTTTCATGCTTTTTAATTTGAATCATGCTATTTGTCATGGTAAATGTGTAGAGTATTTCTATAATTAATACAAAATATTTTTCAGAATACTCATTTCTTTTTTCAAATGAGCCATCAAAAAACAAGCTGACAAAATGTATTAATATAGAATAAGTTGTTGCTCTGATTCCATTATCAATTGTATTACTGTAAATATTAAATAAAACCAGAAAGGTGGAGTAAAGCATTTGGCAACTAAAACAATCAATGTTCTTTCCAATCAAAGGTATACTTGTTTTTATAATTTGAGTTAGAATTGATTCATCATCAATCTTTGAATCATATATATTGAACAATAGTGTGAATAAAAATTCTAATCCGTTAACTGGTTCTTTATTTTCTATAATTCCCTCGCAGCCATAAAGTTTTTCTTCTTCAACCAAAATTCTTGCAAGGGCTTCAAAAGAGAGAAGCTTATTGATTCCCTCCAAGGATATTAATGTAAGCTTCGGATTCGTATATTGTCTACATGCTTTAAAAATCGGTCCTAATATATATGGATATAACAGATCCAAATGTTTTTCATATTCATTGAATGATAAGTCCTTAAGTTTTTTCTTATCTGCGTAGTATATAAGATTCTTTAAATCATTAGTTACTGCTCCACTTAAATAACTTTTCAAATCAAAGTTATCGTCAAATTCTAAAATCAAATCCTGAAATTCTTTTTCATTTTGAAGTTGAGTGTACGCAATAAAGAACTTCAACTTGTCAATGCAGTGAGATGCAGCAACTTCCAGGTCTTTGTATTTTCTGGATGCGCTTGAAAATTTCTGTATTGACTTAATAGTATTTATTATCATATCATAATTTACAAATCTTAATTTTCATACCAAATTCCTTTTAAAAAAATACGAATTAGTGTGTGAATGCCTCTATATCCTTCCAATTTATATGATTGGCCTATTCTTTCATTCCTGTTATTTAAGTTTTGCGATTTCTTTCAAATTTACAGTTTTTCACACATCCGTTGAAAATTCCTAAATTTTTTTACTTCAACGCATATTAATTATTTGATGATCTTGCCGCCTTTTTTAAAATATTGAATGAATTGGCTTTGAATAAATATAATAAAATCCTAAATATAAAATTTTCTAAATTACTGAATATTATTTAGACAAACAAATAAATTTTACGGTTTTATAAAGTTTTTATAGTTTAAATTTATTACTCTATTGCTCTCTAACTGAAATTATAATTCCTATTATTAATTGATTAAAAGATTAATACTAACTTGAAGTAACAGCCACTTATAATAATTGTATTTCTCGTGTATGATTTAGATTAGACGATCTTTTATTTGATTATGCCTTACTCATTATTTCAGTATTTCAAAGGCATAATCTTTATTTTGTCTTTTGTTTTCTTATCATTTTATAATTCAATTTGACACGTAATACTTAATGTGGATACATGTAGGTAAAAGTCGCATGCAAAAGTAATTATAACAGAATTTTAAAATCATTGAAAGTTAAACTTTGTATTTGATAAATAAATATGAATTAGTTCAATTTTTGAGTAAAAAAAATTTAGTAAAAATAATAAACCAATTACTAAGACTAGTAAATTTTACAAATAAAAAAAGTTAATATTCCAGTCAACAGCTTTTGTTGGAAAATTTTGAGAGAGATTTTTTAATAAAATCAATCTCAAATTTGAGATTAGGATCAAAAAATTTCCTTTCAGTGTTATAAAGGTTAATTTCATTATTAATGAAGTTATATATTTGCTTGATTTCACCTTGAGAAAGAAAATTTAAAAAAAAATTTTCAATAAAAATAAATAAAGGTTTTTTTGGAGATTTATGGTCCATAGAATGACTATCCAAAATAATTTTAATAAAGTTTAGAGTGTAAAAAAAAGATGCGATTTTATAATAAATAACTTTTTCAAATTTTAAGGTATTTTGAGAACTTGTATTAGTGAGATTAAATACAAAAGAAGATTTAGTCATTTTTGAATTAGAAGATTTTTGATTGTAATTAAATTTCAAAATAATTGATTTAATATCTAGGATAATGGAGTATGCAAATTTGAAGAGTGAATAATGAAGTGTATTTGATTTATTACATAGCTCAATTTTTTCATCTGAAAATAACAATTCTCTAATTCTTTTTTGAATCAAATCAACTGAAGTTAATTTATGATTTAGTCCATTTGTTAATTCCTCAATAAATAATTGCTTTGTAGAGCTTTCTCCAAATCTTGAAATTAAAAAAATTGTGCTGTTATAAGTTTTAAGAGTTGGGATTATGATATCTAATTCTGGAAAACAATTTTCTATAGAAAGCTGAGCAAAATACCCAATGTTAAAAAAAAGATTTTTTATTTGTTTATTTGAAATATTACTTGCATGATAGTGAGCCATGAAGTGGTTTCTAGATAAAAAGGGAATACTGAATGTTGTATTTATTACTTCAAGTATAGATTTTACCTGTTTAACTTTAATTTTATTAAATATTTTTGGAATAAACTCAATTTGATCTGATTTATTTAAGTTATAATCAATAAATTTGGAGAAAACCTTGTTGATTAGCTCAGAATGGTCATCTAAAAGTTCCAATTTTTGGTATTCTTTATCAACTTCTTGCTTTTCCAAAGATTCATTTGAAAGTTCTTTTATTTTACCTTCCAAAATTATTGAGATTTTGGCTTCAAATGTTTTAAGCCAAAGTATTGTGGAAATATCATCAAGAGCTAAAATTGCTTGATCTTCAATTCTTTTTGTCTCATCAGAAGTATTACTTTGGTAAGAATATATTATATTCTTCAAAAGATGATCTGCAACAATTTCTACACCACTTTCAAGTAAATATCTTCCACGTGGTAATTTGAAAAGAAGAGTTGTTTTTAAGAATGATCCAGAACATCTATAAAAGCAAATCATTGAATTAAAAAAAAATATCTTATTAAAAAAAATATTTTTTTGTGTAATATCTTGGAAATTAATATTCTGAAAAGCTGTAAATAAATTATCACTAAACTCCTCATCAAATAATAAATTAAGACTCTCAGTATTAATTTTGGTTATCTCAAAAATAATATATTTAAATTCATCTTCGTATTCACCACTGATCGTCCCATTCAGTCTTCTTCTTTTATTCATTTTGAAATCTATATGACTGTGAATATTAATAATATTTAAATCAATTTCATCATTCATCTCAATTAACCCAGCAGTTTCCTCCTCCCCATTAATTCTTGTTCCAAAATAAGAATTTATAGGTTCACCCCATTCTTCTATCCAACTTTTGTCAGAAGTTACCAAATTCTCACATACTTGTTGTATATTTCTAAATTCATTAGAAATAATATTTCCGTCATTACAGCACTCAACCAATAAATTGATAATAACATTACAGATTTCCGTACTACTGAGATCATCTAAATTATACCAATCCTGGCTCTTTAATATCCAAATACTCAATATTAATGTAAAACCCAAGTATTTTCCTACAGAAAATGGCGTATTATTCATCATTTTAGAAATACCCACAATCTGATCAGATAATAATCTGTAACTCATTCCCAACTCCATTTCTTTACCGTAACCTAAAAGGGTTATATATGTCAAGTATAAAGAATCAATAGATTCAGTTGATGTCACATTGTTTTCATTAACCTCCATTAATTTATTCCGAAGCATCAAAAGTTCATTTTCTTCATTCAAAGCTGCCTCATCCAAGCGGTTATGATTTAATTCCATTATTAAACCACCTTTCATTTGACATAGAGACTTGATTATACTCGTAATTTCTTCTCTTTAAAACCCCAATCTTTATATTTAAGATGAAAATGCATGGAGATTCTTTTCATAATTTAGCGGGCGAATGGTACCGCCATAAGTTGGGCGGTATCGTGCTCCAGTTATTTTTGACTTTTAACTAGAAATGTTGAATAAATTTTTTTTGGTTTCAAAGGCAACTAAAATTGGAAATTCAGTTAAAAAAGTGAGCAAGTTTTTAACAATAAGACTTTGATTGATTGATTTATACTTTCAAATATTATATTAGCCTAAATGAATTATAATTTTATGTTTTAAGAATATGGAAAAGGCTGAAAAAGTTATTTCTATTACGGATATAATTGCCAGAAATAGTAGATCTAAAGGAACTACTGAGGAAATTAATCCAAATATTGAAAAACTACTTAGTGAATGCAGTGATAAGCCTCGCATTTTAGCTCTTAAAAATCAGGAAAAGAATAGATCTGAAAATGTAGCAAAAGAGGAAAAACCTAAAGAATTGATTAAGGTTAAATATGATAAAAACAATGATCCGAGGATTGAAAACACACTGTTTGTTGGAAATATAGCTTTACATATTTCTGAAAAAGAATTACTCTCTAAATTAGAAATTAAAAAAGGTGAAGTAGAATCCATGAGATTTAGGTCACTACCTATACATCCTAAGTTTGCTTCAAAGAAAAAAATTGGTGCAGCCTTGGAGTGCTTTTCCGGAAATAGTAGTACTAAAAATGCTTATATCGTTTTGAAAGAAAAAGAAAGGATGAAACCAATTATTGAGAAATTTTCTGGAACTATTTTAGCAGGAAATATTCTTCGTTTAACTCCAGCATCTAAAGGAAATCAATTCAGTACTTTCGATCGTAAGAGAACTGTCTTTATTGGTGGATTACCAAAGTTTTGTACTGAAGATGAACTACGTAGATTTGTTACGATGTCACTAAATGAAGACTGTGTTCATTCTGTTCGGATTATAAAATCTGCCACCACTGGTAAGCCTAAAGGTTTTGGATTTGTTTTATTTAATGACAGAAAGTTTGTCATCTCTTCAGTTAAAATGCTTAATGGTGCCCAGTTCAAAGATTCAAAAATATCAGTTACTAGAGCTTTATCTGAAGAAGAAGCAAAAAGTAAAGCTAATTCAAAAAATTCTAGAAGAAGGATGACTATTAAAGGAACACAAGATAAAAATAAAGAAGGTGATGCCTCAATTAGAGAAAAGAAATCTATCTCCAAGAAGAATGCTAAAAATAAGGTCAATAAAATTAAGAAGAAACTTAAGAAAGTTATCAAAAAGGCCCCAAATATTAAAAAAGCTCACACATCTAAAAAAGGTAAATCAAAAGCATAACGAAGAATTTTAAACTTATATATTAACCTAGCTTTCTACATGATAATGCACTTGAATAGTATCTTTTTAAACATTTTCTTTAAACTTATTTGACTTGTCGACAAATCACTATTTACATGTTGGCGCCAAATCAAATGTAAGTTTTACATGCAAAACGAAACGTAGCCAATTACTAAGTGAAATTCCTTTTTTCTTTTTTTAATAAACTTAGTTGAAGATATTGATAATAATATAATAGAGTGAAGATGGCAGAGTTAATTCTTAGTAGAATGAGTGCAGTCATAGGGTTTGGAACAAAATGTTGTTCAAAGTGCATTTTTGAAGGAGAAAAGGAGACATTACAATGCTATGACTTGGATCCTCCCCAGATTGTGAATGAAATTTCAAAAATTAATAACAGGAACACTGTAATAGGACTTGATTGTAATCAAAAGGAGCACGAAGAGGACTTAGCTCGAGATGCAGCAAGAAAAGTCTTTGGAACTGATTTGGAAAACTCATTGATTGTAAAAAGGGAAGAGAGAATAATTGAAGAGAACAGTGTGCAAAAATTAGATTTACCAAAAGAGGAATATCAGAGAACAATAAAATTTGAAGATTGTAATTAGATAGAGAGGATTGATTTAGTATTATTATTTTTTTGTACATTACAAGATCACATGAATTTGTTTTCTTTTTTTTTTTTAGGAAACTTCTAATACAATAAGGAAATAGCCGTCCAATAAGAAAATTAACTAGAAAATTGAGTATTTCCGAGTATCTAAATGTATTGAAAACTATACATGTGAAATTTAATAATAAACTTATATTAATGTTTAAATGACTCCTTTTAGAACGTAGGACATGCAAACAATAAAGTATAAAATAAATGCCAAACCCCAAATACGATGAACTCTCCCTTTAGATAGTACAACAACCAGTGCTGATATTGGAAGGAAGTACAAGAGTTGATAAGTGGCAGTAATAATTTGGGATTCAAAGTGAAGGTGGATATCTTTCGAAAATCCTATTTGAATTGCTCTTACAAAAACTGAACTTCCAAATCCAAATAGAAGAAGAAATACACACGCGCCATAACATCCAGCAAGGCCCATATGCGCATGCCCAGCTCTTGAAACTGCCACATTAGCAAATAAATCAGCAATTGAGTTACCCATTGCAACAATTGTGAGCCCAAGAATTGCGGGTTTAATTCCAAGGGTAAGCCCAATGACTTTAATGCATTCAACTAACTCGTTTACAAGGACTCCATTCCAATATATTGACATAATAATACCAAAGAACATATCGCAGTACATTAAAATGTCAGTTATAAACTTTCTGGTTTTAAATGATAATTGAACCTCTGGAAGCTTAATATTTGAAAAGGATCTAACCCTATAGAGTCTACAGTTCTGGGGATCGGCTTTCAAGTCATCTTCATTTGTCTGATCATCTTTTCTTGTATTAAGAACGCAAGTATATATGAAAAAGAGTACCAAAGATATAATAGATGAAAGAAGAAGAGCAATCAAGTAAAATAGTGGGTAGCTGACGTAAATCTTCTTTTCAAATCCAACAGCCAAAACAATGAATAAGGGTTGCATAATTTGTACTGATCGTCTAAGTGATGGAGACGGTACAGTTAAATATAATATAAACATGATTGGTGTCATTAAAAGCTGTCTAAAGAAGTCACAGAATTCAAAGAAGCCATCTAAAAGTCCTTCAAAGTCAGTATTAAAACTCATGCCTTGAAAAAATCCTTCATTTCTTTCATTGGATTGGGGTATCTTAAGTTGTAGAGCTGGAAAATTTGTACGATCATCAATAATGTTTCTATCATCTCTTAATCTTTGTCTTCCTCTCTTTTGTAGCTTAAGAACATTTTCCTCGTGAGCAGGTGGAGGAAGAAGTGAATTATGTAATGACTCAGTTTGATAAACAACTTCACTCATAGAAAGATTTCTTGATAGCCTGACTGCATAATCATCGCTTAATAGTACAAGTTGTGAGTGAGAGCCGGATCTTTTAGTTTCATAGTTAGGAATTGTGATTGATCCCAGGTTTGAGGAGTAGGAAGATGATGAAGTGGCCGAGAAGTTGTTGCTTTGGCGGCAGACATCGGAAATTGATATAGAATTAGAATTTCCAATTTGACTACTTTGGTCACCTTTTAAGTGAGAAGCTGAAAGCTGTGAGTAGACTGGGGATTTAGATCTTTGGCTTTGAAAATTCCAAGGATTTGGAAGCTCAAGAGTATTTGCATAGTTCTTCTCTCTATTTAAAAGATTTTTTGACGAATTTCTCTGAGGAAATGGATTCCTACAGGATTGTGCGTTATTGACGCCATATGCTTTTTCAAAGTCTTCATTATCTTTATCTCTTCCAAATCCATAATTTGAAGAAGGTGTTAGAACTTTACCGCTTAGATCATCATTTGTTAGACTAGGAGAGGGAGAATGAGTTGGAGTAAGCAATAGTAAGGTTTTTTTAATACTCCTAGACTTGGAACCAATTCTATCCCAATATACATCACTATTAATTAC
Organism: Cryptosporidium meleagridis; assembly: GCA_039657295.1. Taxonomy (NCBI): domain Eukaryota; phylum Apicomplexa; class Conoidasida; order Eucoccidiorida; family Cryptosporidiidae; genus Cryptosporidium; species Cryptosporidium meleagridis. The sequence continues at coordinate 878,531 of CM077709.1, forward strand.
TGTTCCTTTTTCTAGGAGCTGGCTTTTTTCATCATAAGAAAACTGTGAGTTAGAAAAAGATAACTTAATTGGTGGGATCTCTAAATCTGGAGTATTTCCATTGTCTGTTTTTTGAAGATCTCTAATTGAATCAGGAGGAGTAAAAGGTATTGGGAGAACTGAAGGAATGGTATTGGAATAGCGATAATTAGGGATATCACTAGTGATCGCAACATTTCTAAGGCTCAATTTACTTCCTCCCCTTACTTCATCTGAGTCAGTTACTTGCTCATAGACTGGACCTACATATTCTTCCTTAATTGTTAGGTTTACTGGCATTGAAAGAGATGTAGACTTCTCACTCCATTGAAGCAGAAGAACATAAAATCCATAAGCAATCAAAGGAATTACAGACATTTTTGAGGAAATGAATCCAAGGTGATGAATAATGAGTAGTTGAATTAATCCAATAGTAAGAGCAATTGTATCTCTTAGGTGATTAAATATAGGAATATTAATATAATTTGAGTTTTCACTGCTCTTTGAAAATACCATTACACACCCAAAAACAACCAAAATAATAAATAAGCAAGCACCAATAACATCCCCAAGAAACACATCTATAGCGTCTTTCTCTCCAATTGATACACTAATAATTCCAAGAATAACATCACTGGCTGCATTACTGAATGCTAAGAGTGTAGACCCCGCAAATGTATCTGATAAGCTTAAACATTCAGCTAATTTAATCATCAGAGATGAAATGTAAGTATCAGCAACAGTCCCACAAGCAATAAAAAGAATGCAGGACCATACAAGTAAGCATATAGCAAAAGTTACTTTGTTAAGGAGAAATCCAAAGAATGCAGAATTTCTTTCATTTGGCTGATCATTATCAAAAAGTGGTTCAAAAATATAAGTATAAAAGATCTTAGAATAGGGAATTAGTGTAGATTGTTGTGATATTTCACTAATCCAATGGGACTGGTCCATAATGTTAAGTTCTGATCCATGGTCATCTGCGCTACAACTACTATAGGATTCACATTCCTCTGGGAAAGAAAATCCCCCTGTTTGATACTTCTCATTTGATAAACTTATAAGTAATAGCAAAAGCGCAAAAAGAGGCTTCATTATAGCTGAATATTACTGAATGCAGTGGTGTATAACAATTAAATACTTATTGAGTTATTTTGACTGGATACATATAAAAAAGAGCTGAATTAATTAATAATATAAAACTGTTGGTTTTTAATTAACTTTTAGTAAAAATGAATTTAAATAAAAGATGTTACGTAGTTTTAAAGTTGCAATAATAAATCAGTATAAAAGTATAAATTCACCTCATTAGTATTGATGTCGATGAGAATAATATTGCTCAATTACACATGAACAATGATTTTGAATAATTTAAATTACTTCTTTACTTGTAGAAATAACTAAAGATAAAAGCTTAAGGCTTCGCAGAATTCTTTCTGAAAGAAATAGTGCTGTTAAAGTTTTGTAAAAATTAAGAATATTGCAAATCTTAAATACTCAGCTTCACATATAATCAATCTTAAAAAGACTATTCCTTATGATAATAATTAAATGTTGGGCTTTCAGGTAAACAATGACTTTTCAAAAATAAGCTATTTTAATATTGTATGGATTTAAATTCACTTTGTACCACAACTATGTTAGTTTGAGTCATTGAAGCCGTGCAATATTGACAATTTGAAATCGATCCTTGGCGCGTTGTGGAATAACTTAGGCTACAGTATAGCGCCCAAAAGGAGCCGCCATTTGACCTTTAGAACTTCTAAAAGAAATATATGAATGAATAAAAAAAGTGGTGATGGGGGGGAATGAGAGTATTGCGTTCGTTGAGGATTCAAATTAACGAAAAAAACGCTAATGCATATTATGTAAAAAAGAAAGAAGTGAATTTAATTAATTCAATAAGAGATAGTTCTAGTAAATATTATTTTATTGTACTTTAGTGGCTATTTTGTTGAGGCATTCAGAACTCTACTTTGAAGAGCTGGCTTGAAAAAAAAAACAAAATGTAACATTGGAGAGATTTATCGGAGATTTTATTAGTAAAATACCAGAAATGAGGTCTATCAGAATTTCTGACATTCAATTCCAACAAAAAAAAGGTAATAAGAAAAACAATAAAAATAATATTTCAGGTAATGACAATGTATTAAGCGATTCAAATGTTGGCGCCGATTCATCGGTATTAGTAGAATGTGGATGCTATGCGAAATTGCATGCAATTTATATTACATGCATACATTGCGGTAAGTTACGAATAAAAATTTCTTAGGGAAAATGTTATTATGTGAATATAAGGTGGAGAGAGAGGTAATAAGTCAGAAATGATATTAATTTAATTAAAATTATAATTTTTAGGAAGGATTTCATGTGAATTGGAGAAGGATATTATTGAATTAAATAATGAATGTATATTTTGTAAATCCAAGTTAGTTAAAGATGAGAGTGGAGAATTTATTCCAGAAGGAAACCATGGAGATGAGGAAATAGCTCATTATTTTCAAGCATTAGAAAGGAGAGATAGATTATTGGAGTATGCAAAAAATTCTACAAGTAGAACCCGAGTAATTGATGAAGAGACTGACTGGTTTTCAGAATTTGAAAATCCTTGGAATACTAAAGATGAAAGGCTCTTAGCATTGAAAATGTCGAAAGAATGCGCCGAAAATGCAGCAAAAAGTAGGTTTTCAAAATTTATTTTTGTGATTAGAATTTTATTTATTATTTTAGGGAAAACAATGATAAATATAGATGTTGAAAACAAGCAGATTACAATGGATGAAGGTTACAATACAAGGAATGCTTTGCATTATGCAAAGTTATTAGAGGAATTTGAACATAGAAGAGAAAAAAAGACAGATGCAAGTTCTGAAAAAACTGAAACAAATATCGAGAATGTATTAAATATGTTAGTACGAAGACTAAGATTTGAAGAAGAATCCAAAATTGAGGGTAGTTTTAAATTACCTAATAATGATACTTCAATAGATGAGTTTTTGCCTTTATCAGTTAATGATCCAGTTTGGTCAGATGATGATTAAAAATAGAAGAGAGAAGATTACTGAATAAATGTTTTTTAAGTTCTGATTTATTTGCTAAAAATAGGCAAGAGCAAATAATGGTGATTTGGAATTGGATTTGTAAGTTGGTGTGGCATTTTAGTGTGGAATTTTTGAAAAAAATTACTATGTTTTTTCCCAGAATTCGAGGAAAGGGAAATGGATTTTTCTTTCAAATTTAAGCATTACTCTTGGAAATAAAAATCGCTTGAAATATTAAGTTGTTCAAATTTTGAGATTTTTATTTATATTCATCAATTGAAGTAGAATTTCTCTAGTATATATTCCATTACTATTAAGAAATTTATAAGTAAAATTACAGGAGTAATTGAAGAGCGATGATGTGGTTTTTTCGAGCATTATTATTTTTATTATCTTTGTTATGTTTGAGAGTTTCAACGATTTATGGTGATTTGAGAGAAAATTCAAAAGCAACTAATGGAAATGAAACGCTTGAAGATTTGGCAAAGAAGCTTTTGGGGAAATTTGAGTCAATGGAATATCCTGGAATGCAGAATATTACGGACCCACTGACAAAAATAGTCTATGGACCATTTTTTTATGAGATTAACAATGTATCGCTGCCTTTAAATATTTCATCTTTGACAGGAGGAGCCTTTAATCCTCCAAGTAGTCACGAGTCAGCACAATATTACTATGAAAGTTTTGTTACCGAGCCATTCACTCCAGATCAGAGCGATGCTGTTGCGTCATTTGAGGCAAGAAAGGTTATTAGGGGAGGAGTTGGAGCCCCAAATGGAACATATGTATTTTTCCAAGAAGAAATTCAATTACTTCCAAATTCAAGTTCTGGTGGAACTAATGGAGGCATTGGGGGAGGAAATAATGGAAATAACAATGGAAATACAATACCCAATATTAGGCTCCCAGAAGGAAGTTTTGCTGTGAATGGAACAAGACTTCCAGTAGGAACAACAAGTTTTGGTCCAGTAACTTTCCCAAATGGTGCAATTTTGCCTTTAGGGGCTTTACTTCCAAATGGAACACTTTTACAAGCTGGAACAAAGTTGGCTCAAATGACCACTCTTCCAGGAGGCACTTTATTTCCAGGAGGTGCGACGTTTCTGGAAGATTCTTCTTATAAACCAGTTTTGACTTTAAATATGAATTGTAACTTTATTGGATCTCAGACATATGGATATAGATGCTCAAATAAAGCAGAATTAAAACCAGAAGCTTCTTGCTGTATTACAAATACACTTTGTTATTCAGTCTCAGGATTTAGCAATATGACATCAGTGTCGATACCTGCGGGAGGAATTCTTCCATCTGGATCAAATCTTCCAAACAATTCCTTACTTTTGGGACCATTAACTATTTCCACCAATACTATTTTTGGAGGAGGAGCTATATTACCGAATGGCGAAATAATCTCCCCAAATACTACAGTTCCATACGGAACTATACTCCCAACCGGTACATTTATTGCTGATACTATTTATTTAGAGACCGGTTGTGTTTTAATGGGAGGATTAATAGCTTTTGGTTCATCTCCGTTCATGATTAATCTTCCAGCTGGAAGTAAACTAGGTCTTGGAACTTCGCTTGGAGGTGGAGCAATACTTAAGGGAATTTCATATTTAACTGGTGGTGCAATTTTCCCAAATGGTACAATATTACAACCAGGTACTATACTTCAGCCTCCATTACATCCAGATAATGTAATAACAGAAACCTCCCTACTGTTTAATTATCATTTGGGTATTCAGGATAATTTATCTTCTTGGGTACTGCCTTCAGGAACTTTACTTCCAGGAGGATTTTCAAATAGAGTTGCATTGGCAGTTTTGCAAGGAGGTTTTTACCAATTTAACGCACCTTTTGGTTATAAAAATGCTGTTTATAAATCTTCGGTTGATAATCAGCAAGGAGGGAATGCAGGGCTTTCTTCAGTTTCTAACATCTTTAATGATTTATCTTCAAATCAGAAAAATTTACATCCTTACTTTGATGATAACAGTGATTTATATGGTACAACTGCAACGTACTCATCCAATTCTAATTATGGGTCTCAATCAGGTTCTTCAAATCTCATCGGATTTAGAGTATTAAATTATCAGATACCATCCTCCAGCAGTTATATGGAATTACCTCAACAAATGCTATTAATAGATACTGCGTATTTCCCAAATGGTTTTAGTTCGAATGGCCCAATTCTTTTTTCGAATGGTACAATACTTTCAAGTCCTGTTATAATTAAGTCAAGTATAACACTCCCACCTGGTACTTTTATTTTCGGAGCGTTATTAACTCCAAATATGCAACTTGGAGGTCCATCTCTAGTTTTAGGTACTGCTGTTTTACCTCCATCTATCAGATTAAGTTCATCAACTTCTTTGCCCTCAAAAGCCATCCTCCCTGGTGGAGCTTTCCTTCCTTTGGGAGGTGTCTTGACTGGTGATATTCTTTATCCATCAGGGAAAACTATTCAGTCTGGAACATCTTTACCTTCTAACTCATATATTAAACCAAATGCTCTGCTTACTAACGGATTAGTCTTACCGGGAGGTGGAATTTTCCCTGGTGGAATTCTTATTCCAAATGGACAATTTGTACAACCAATGTCTGTACCACCTGGTACAATGTTTCCACCTACGTCTACTTTACTTGGCACAATACACATGACAAAAGGAGGAGCTTTATTACCAGGTGGAGCAGTCTTTTCTGGAAATAGTACTGTTCCTTCTGGTTCTCAGTTATTAATTGGAGCTGTATTATCTCAAGGTACTATTTTACCAGGAGGTATTGTATTTCAATCTGAAACATTAATTAGTGGAGGAATCCAAATTTCTCCATTAAATTCTCTCTCAGATTTGGATATTAATCAGGATGATTTTAATCCTGATAACTACCCTCCATTCTTCCCTCAAGATCCAAGTAATCCAGGTGGTAATAATCCAAACAACAGTACTTATATAACAGCTCAAGTTAATATTACTAATTTCTACTATAAGGATCAATCTCAAGACTCTTTTTCATTCTTCAAAAACTTATTTTCTTCAAGTCTAGCTCTATCCATGGGATTTGAGACTAATTCCATTCTAATCAATTCTTTATCTCCAGCAGAAAACCCTTATAATATTTCAGGCTACGATGGATCTTTTTTGTCCAAATCCTTATCAAGTCCAAGCTCTTTTTCTTATTTGGATAACTTCTACTCATCAGATCAAAAAGGAATATCTGTTACATTTGAAATACACCCCAAACTTGAAAATTCTTCTCTTGAAGATGTTATTGAAGTCTTACTGAATAACGTCATTCAAAATCCTTCCAGTTCTTTCAATCGTATTTTTTCTTGGGTTGGATTTATGATTCTTGCTGATAAGTCACCCAATTTTTGGACTAGACATCTTAGAGGTGGAAATAGAAAGATTATCAAAATTCCATATTTGGCAAACATTACTGATTTCTCAACCATTCAAAATTCCTTTGATGGAAATGAGATCCATAACTTTATTGGACTTGTACAGAGTCAAAATCATAATGAATCATCTGTACTTATTGATCATATAGATGCTGACAAGAATATTGAAAATGTATCATTATGGGGAAATTCATTCCAAGAACAGACCCAATATCAAGGCCAATAAAAAACCAATTAGGGTATATCTAGTCTGAGAATAATTTATCTACCCTAATCTCCAGTTTCAACCACTTAGGGCCTAAAAGACGGGAAATAAAATTGGTTTTAGTCCTAAATACAACTGAAATCCAAAAACAAATTTATTACTAACACTCTAATCGTATTAATTTTCTACTCAAGATAACAATAGTCGCTAATTTATTATTTCTTTTCAATATTTTTGAGCTTCTTAATTTCTATTTTTCAATCTATTTAAAGTTGTAGTCTCCTAAACATTAAAATAACAACAATTCCTGCAAAAATGCACAATGTAATCATTGTGTAGGCCATAAACCAAAATATATCAACATTCTTTTCCAATCCACTTTGAATATTCATTCCAAAAATTGAAGCAATGGCTGAAACAAACCCAACACATACTCCAACAATATCTAGGCTGATTTCACCTTTGAGAAAGTTATTTCTTATTGTAGCCAGGTGAATCTGCATGACTTCAATTGCATCATCTAATTGAGCATTTAAACGGTTCACTGTTCGGATTAATCCCTCAACTTCTTGTTCATAACATTCTAGAAGTATCTCAGAATCAAAGAATGTTGATTCTAAGATAGCTTTGTTATCCCAGTTTTCAGGATTATTCCAGAACTTGGAAATTTCTATCCTAATCAGTAAATCATCATCATCTAAGATCTCTTTAATGGCTTCATATACACCTTTAATTCTATCTCTAAGAGAGTCAAGACGTTTTCTTAAGTCATTAATCTCATATACTTTTTGAGTAGAAGTTGGATTATTTTCAATATGAAGAAGAAAATCTTGAGCTGTATCATCTATTATATAGTAGCTGTCCCATAATTGTTTACATACTTCAATCAAACAAATTTCCAAAGCATTAAGTTCTAAAGGTACTTTGCGTTGATATTCATTCTCTTTCGTGGTTCCACTAGGAGTTATTTCTAATAGATTTAACTTTACAGGACTACAATTATTGGATTGATGTAAACTTTCAGGCTTAGTTTTGGCCTCAGGTTTTAAATATTCTGGTGCAGATACCGTGATATTATAAAGATCTTTAATCGGAGCTTTTACTTCAATATTATTTCTAAGTTCGCTATTCAAAGTATTTTTTTTTAATTCCTCACCAATGATGGCTTCTTCTACATTAATTTTACGTGTAATAAATATAAGCTTTTCTATAATGGAGAGATCTCCAGGATTCGAATCTTTAATGTATCTTTGAGTCTTGGTTTTAGGCTTTAGATGAAATCCAATAGGTTTTGAATTGGATATATCAGCCTTATTACGAATTTCATGACTTAGAAGATCCGGTTCAGTTTCTTTTTCTATTTCAAACATCTCGCCTTCATCAAATCCTGGAGAAAATATAATCGGACTTGTTGGAAGATAGTAAACTTTATCATGCAGTATTATACACCTAACACCTGGCATATTAACTAATATACAATTTCTTCTAATCTCAATGGATGGCCTTTCAAAGCCATGTAAACCAACAACTTGACGAAGATCTCTTAGCGTGAGAGCTCCTGATGCTCTCTCTTCAAGAATTTGTCTTTCATTATGCATATGTACTTTCCTAAGAAGTTCAGCCGTTTGCATATATTTTTGAGAGATTTTTCCATCTTTAATACAGACAACAGGTATCTTTCTTTGTTTTTGTGAATATTTTTCAACCCAATGTTGTATTCTTCTATGACCAGAACCTTCAAGATAAGATGAGCCAATAGTGTGGATTTTTGAAGATGTACCAAAGTACCTCGAACTAAGATCTTTACTATGATTTTCTTTTTCTTTAAAGTGCTGGCTAGTGCCTTGTAGCTCTTTCCTCATTTCCAATTCCATATTAAGAATTTCATAATCTTTCTTCTTTTTCCTTCTGGTTTTGATTCTACTATTTAGAATCCTCCCATACTCCTCTCCTTCCATATCAATATCTACCACGTTATCTTCTGGTATATAATCATCTTCTTCATAGTTCTTTGAGGAATATCCTGGCGATATTTGGATATATTCCTGATCTTCATAGAGATATTCACTGCTATTATAGCTCATTTTTATTTGTGTTTGCTTTTCTTTTCATCATCAATTAATCGATCTATTAATCATTCAAACTGCAAATAGAAGTCAATTGGCGATCAGAGCCGACTGGAAACCAAAAGAAAATCTTAAATTTAGAATAGTGATATATCTAGAACTTGTTCAGGCTTTCCATTTCAGTAATTATTTTCTTTTATTTTTCTACCAGATAGTTAAAATAATGAAAAAGAAATTAACCCCTTCTCTCAAATTAAAATTCACTCCCAATCTTATAAACTTATAATTCGATTTAACTAATTTTTCATTATTATTTTTTCATACATGCTCACGATCTTTTTCCCTCGCTTTAACCCCACTTTTTAGATCAATTTCAAACAATACTCTTATTATTCGGTACCGTGTGGGCGCCACGTGTGGGCGCCAAAGGGTCGAATACAAAATTTTGATGGTATTATTCAAGGGAATATGGAAATACCAAGAGCGGTTGAGGGGAGGTTTGGAAATAAGCGAATAAATTAGGAAAAAAAATTAATAAGAATAATAAAGAATAGGAAGTTTTACAGTAGAGGGAGAGGGAGATTACATGAAAATAGAAGGAATTCTATCTAGGCGAAAGGAGGGGAATACAAATATTTAATGTAAATAGAGTTACTCTAGATTTTTTTTCCTACTTATAACACAAATATAGTTGTGCAAAAGGAGGGAGTAATATAAACATTTAAATGTGTTCACATTTTTGTAAATAAGAAGTTAAAGGACCTGGCAACCCAGAAAAAAGAAAGAAAGTGAGTAAAATTGGATGTATAATGGAAGACAAAGTAATTTAGTATAGGTTTTAAGGAAGAATATAGAATTAGAATTATGGCAGATAGCTTCGGAGGTAAAAATAAAGCAGGAAGAGAGATTATTTATAATGTGAGAGATGAATTAAAGCCACCAATAGAAAATGCATATTCAAATTACCATCCACTATTAAGGAAGGAAATATTTGAAGATCAAAGAAGTGAGCTAGCAAGATTGTATTTCAGGATTCAAGATCCCATACAATTATCTTCTTCTGGTCAGATTGAAGGAGGTCAGAATGTTTTTGTGGGTGAATTATTTGGAATGTGTACAAGAGAGGAAATGATCAATAAACAACAAACTTCTACAGCTAATGATTTTGAGAGACTTTATGGAGTAACTTTGAATGATGATTTAGAAGCTAGAATAGTGAATGAGTTTCTTACAGTGAAAAGTTTTCAAAGATCTGATGCATCCAGGGTATTTCACAAAGAACTAGTCAGACCAGTAGTTTGGTGCAGAATGGTTGTAAGAAGATTATTAGTTTATTTCATTGAAGCCGATAGAATTTTTCTCAATTATTTATATAGGAAACCACAAGGACAGGGATATAAGTACATTGACATATATAACTTTCTTAGAGATAGGCTAAGAGCAGTCTGGCAAGATTTAACAGTACAACATGCTACACGCCATAGAGCAAGTATTGATACTTTTGAGGTATCATTCAGATTTCTATTATTTTCTGAGGAGTATTTATGTAATTTGAAGGAATTCAACTCAGTACAGAATGGTTCTTTAATGTCAACTTGTTTGGACAAGCTTATGTCTGGATATTTGGATGTTTTATATTATAGAAAGAAGAGTAGTAGTAATTTATGTGACTCTGAACTTTCCAGAATATTGGTTTATGATTCTCCTTTTCAACCAGAATTCTGGTCTTATCGTATCTTGACCAGTATGAGCATTAAGATTAAAGATGCAAATGATAACAGAATTATGGATATAATTAATTTAATTTCTCCAGAAATGATTGAACACCCTCTAATTAAGCTTTCACTTGGAATTCATTGCTCTTTTAGATTTGTGAACATTGTTAGATATTTCAGATACTTCAGAAAATGCTTTGGTATAATTTCTAATTTAATTAAAGATGATAATAATTCTGTTAAGCCTTTTCCAAATAAAGATGACCAAGATCCAGAGCAATATAGACAATTTGGTCATGCTTTGATTCTTTTTTGTATACTAATTAAAAAATATTCAAATATTATTCGTCTCAAATATTTGAATATATTATTATCATCTAATATGAGTAAACGTCAGCTTATGCCTTTAAATAGCTTCATTGAGATATTTGGGTTCTACATAGAATCTGTTGAATCACTAAAACTATTTACTGAGAGATTTGATATTAAGATCTTCGACAAAGATAATCCTAATGTCTTTCTTTCTCAAGGAAACATCGGAAAGTTTCAATCAATTCAGCAAATTTGCAATCTTACCACAAAATTCGTGGTATCATTTAAAGACTGTATAAATCTCTCAACAATGGAATCATTAAGTATTTTAAACTCCTTAAACTGGCCTTCTGAGATTCTGACTTCTCTTTTAGAAAAGATCCCCAGGATTGACATTCTAGACCCTATTATAGGGAAAATTTCAAAAGTTGACTTGATAAACAAGACTCACATAGAAGATTTAAACAAGAACAAGATCTCTGATTCAAATTCAAATCAGTTTTCTTTTACTTCCCTTTCATCAAGCAATAGGGATATAATTAATAGCAATTATAAGAACAATAGCCTTTCCAACACTTTAATTCAAAATTTAAAAGAAATAGACATCAACAAAGCCACATCATATCGCAATTACGTCACAAACTCAACCAAACAAAACAAAAGAAAAGGATTCTTCATGGAAGAAGATTTACCCTTCACTTTCTCAAATCCAAACATTACTTGCGATGTACACACAGACTCTGCCTTTAACATGAATACCAATAATAGCAATAAACGAAGATCTATTACTGAAAATGCTACTCTTCTCTCTGAAAATACTATTAACACTCCACTTAATCTACAAACGCAAAACAAATTAGCTAATTTTCAAACAGATCCACCCAAACTTCTCTCTCAAACTGCTAGTTCCCAAGATTTATTAAATAACTTAGTTCCGAGTGGGCGCCAAGAGCCAAAGCCTGGGATTTGCGCGCCAACATGTCACAAATTACCCGAAATCAAAGAAGAAAGAAAACAGGGTGAGAAAGATAGTGTATATAACTGCAAGAAAGAAGCTTTAAATGCGGGAGAATTTGTTCAGGAGGGTAATTTGGACCTAAGTGCTCAGAAGAATGGCCAGGTATTGGAATTGGGGAAGGAGATTTCTGTGAGTAATGTGGGGAAAAATGACTTTGAGAACACTGAATCTAATATTTTTGGATTGGAAAACCAAATAATAGAGGATGGACTTGTTGGTTTGAGTGGATGGAAATGCTTTAGAGTCTTCTTTAATAAATATCAAGGCTCAGAAATCGAGTTAAAGGAGGAAATTGAGAATGATAGAATACTTGAAGATGATAAAGAAAGTCAAAAACATATTAATATACTTTTATCCAGGATAAATCTTCCAGAGAATGAAAATGGAATTAATCAGTGGTTAAATTCATCAGTTTCTGGAATTTTGGAGCAGGTTAAAACTGATATTATTTCAAGAGTTATTAAATCCTTAAAATTTAGCTTTGTATTTTTTTATAATCAATTAGTGAATATAAAAGGGGTGTCGAGATCCCATATCAGCCAATTAAATACATTCTACACCAAATTGGAGCTAATACTTTCAAATTTGACAAATGGGGATTTCTTGGATAAAAAAACGCTTGAGACTAATAACCAATTGAAAACAAAAGTAAATCATGACTTTATTTTTCCATGGAATTCTGTAATGGTTAAATCTGAAATATTATCAGGTAGCAAACAAGAAAATGATCAAATGATTATAGATATTTACGAAATTGACTTTTCTCATGAAAATTTCGAAAGGTTTCAAGGAAATAAACAATCTAAGATTCCTGTTCACGTAGAAATGCTTTCAATATGGCAAAACAACACAAGAACCTGCTTAAGAAGCCAACTCTTTTCTAATGACGATTTTTCACTCTTTAAAGAAAAAGAAAGAGAAAACCTTAAAGAATCTGAAAATTTTACTTTAGAGAGACTTTTATATGAGTATCTAATCAATAATGGAGATGTTATTATTTGGACACTTCCTTTTCTTGTAAGAAGTTGTGAGAGTTCTATCAATATTCCACTTAATAGCTCTTTTTACGACCCTGAAGATACTTCAAATGAATATTTGAGAAGGTCTTTGGACTCCTTTGCCTTTTCAATCACATCAGAAAAAGGAAAGAAGCATCTTATTGCAGAATTTGAATCATGTTGTAAAGTTTTGAATATTAAAAGGTATCCAATTGAAGTTAAAAGCAAAATCCCTATTTTGAAAACAGTTACTATAGTTTTGTCCTTTGTTACTTATATTCCAAGTCATCATTTTATTTTAGCTGGTGGTAATGAAGCCTTTCAACAAAAGCTTAAAAATGAAATATTAAACTTGGAAAATACTATTGAGGGAATTATTTTGAAAGAGTACCTCCAAGAATCCCAATCACTAGTTATTTCAGACGATGCCATCTTGGAAGCTCAAGATCGACAGCCTTTTAATTTTGGTAATACTGAGTCTGCTTTAATCTCAAATTATTCCGGAGTCTCCTGTAATTTGAAGTTCAAATGTATTGGAATTGCTCCTTTGGAAGTATTGACTGAATCTACTTTTAAACAAGATAAGATTTCTATCTACGTTCCTGGTCTAAACTCATTAATTAATACGAAATTAAATAATAAAAGCTTCCCTAATAATCTCGTCGTGTCAAATCAATATCAAGAAGATCTTGAAATTAATTCTATTTGTTTCTTGTCTACAATGTGGCTTCAAAACTTCCATAAAGGATTGAATATTAAGGATAGCATCGGCCATAATACAAAAGGATGTAATGGCAATATACAGCTTTCCTTATTCAAAGAGGCTATCAGAATTGGTTTTATAGACTGTTTTAAACTTTTCACAAATGGAAACATAGATTGGATCTTGGTTTCTGGAAATTGTTCGTACACAGAAATTAAGGAAATCATTATTTGGATCTATGACTTATATATTCATTCCATGGCATGTTTTGATAATGGTTTGTTGGCTTCTTTAACACCAAGAGTCAGTTCTTTGCCAGGCGGTTTATCTTGGGACTCAAAAGATTTTTGCAAGATTAGTGACTCATCAGGTGGAATTCTGAAACGATATGAGAGATATATTAAAGCGATTTCAGATTCATTAAACAATGAATGTAAGATATCAGCTTCTTCTATAAACATTCCAAAGGTCATTTGGAATGTTATATTTGATCATGTAAAGCCTATTCATACACTTAACTCCGTTCTTTCTGACTCTACTTTCTTTGAACAATTTTCCAATCTAATTTTAATTGAACAAAACTTACAAGAGGATCATCAGGAGCTGGTTAAAAACTTGAAAAGAGAACAAGTGCTGGATTCTATGGACTTATTGTCGGAAATGGACAAGGAGCTTTTTAATTATAAAGCTTTTAATTACTTTAATAGATTTAAGCTCGGTAGGGACTGATAGATTTAACTAGAAATGAATATATATATAATCAAAAAGTAATAACGAATTAAATTGTTAGGCTAGATTTTCAACTAGGAAATTAGTATTTCTAATGCAAATTACTTTAATTACAACCAATTTGTTTAATTAATTTTGAGAAAATGACACAACAAATTAAATAAAAGAAAAATAATGAATTAAGACATTTGATTTTACCCTATATTGTTTAGAACATAATGATCAGGACTAAACTTTACTACTTTTTAATAATTTGAACAACGTCTTCATCAATCAAAACGTGGTCCTTTCCTACTCTTTGGGGATTGTGTCTGACAGACTGACCCCAAACTAGAGCATATTTCATTTGAGGGAGTAATTGTTTATGAATTCTCCTACAAAAATCTGCTATGGTAGACTTATCACGCTTTAAAATAACTGGAGCAGCATAATCAGGAATCTGACCTTTAGGCTTAGTATAAATCCTAATAAGATCTAAATACTGCCATATTTTCTCAATAAGACCATCAAGATTCCATTCATGATGAGCAGATACTGGAACATAATGTGGACATTGTGAAAGAACATCCAATTCTTCAATAGTAATTTGATCAATCTTATTTAGAATATAAATGCAAGGCAAATATATACGATTACCTTCAATAATATCAATAATATCATCAGCAGTTGCATCGCAGCGGATAACAAAGTTAGCATTATTGATTCTATACTCTGAACAGATTGATTTAATAGTTTCCTCATCAATATTTTTAAGTTGTACAGTGGAAGTAATTGTAATTCCACCTCTGTCTTTTCTAGTAAATGATATATTTGGTGGCTGCTTATTTAACCTAATTCCAAAGCCTTCCAGTTCTCTCTCAATAATTCTTTTATGTGTTAAAGGCTTTAAAGCATCTAAGACAATGAGAATCAAACTACATGTTCTACCAACACCAATAACTTGACGACCTCTACCTTTACCATCCTTGGCTCCTTCAATAATTCCGGGCAAATCCAGGAGCTGAATTTTGGCACCTTTGTAATTAAATACGCCAGGGACGCATGTAAGAGTAGTAAATTCATAGGCTGCTACTTCACTAAAAGTGCCAGTTAATTTATTTAAAAGAGTTGATTTACCTACAGAAGGAAAGCCAATAAGTCCTACTCTTGCTTCTCCTGTCTTACTAACATCCCAACCTTCATTTCCTCCTCCACCTCCTCCTCTTCCGTCACCACCACTGATTACCTGTGCTCTTAGTTTTGCTAATTTTGCCTTTAATAAACCCAAATGAAAATTGGTTGCCTTATTTTTTTGGGTTCTGGCCATTTCGGCCTCTATCTCGGCAATCTTCTGAAGCAAACTCATTTCAAATTCCTAAAGAACTACTCCAGAAATTCTTCTGATTTTTTTATCTTCTTTTCCCTTAATTTTACTCCTATTGAATTTATTGTCTAATTGTCAATTATAAACCAGAACTTTTGGCGCCACAGCTTTTTGGAATAAAATTTTGGAAATATAATTTTTATGGGCAATAAAAAGGGGGCAGGGGGAAAGGGCGTAATGTTTTATTAAGTGGGAAAGTTGGAGGCAAATTTAATATTAAGATTTGATAGATTAATATAAATAAGATATACTTTAGGATACATGTTAAAGTATCGAAGTGTTAACTAAACGTTGAAATGTTGAAATCCAATGCAAAATAGGAGAAAAGAACGACTATTATTTGTATAATGACTGAAATCATGAGAACCCCAGAAATTGAGCTCTATTAGATTTTTAGATAAGTTAAGATTTTTTTCTTAACACAAGATAGAAATCGTGATTATAACTTACACTTAATTTAGAGTGAAGATTTGAAGCTTTAGCTTGGCATAATTCTAAAAATGAATTAGATAACGAAGAACGCCAAATAATTTTAAGTAAAATTCCACAAATCTTTGACTTACCATAAGTTAGCTCTTTAATGATTCTTTCAGATTTATTCTTAACATATCCATTTTGATTGCTTAAGTTAAAATCAGAGTTAATTTTAATTTCGTCCATTTGCAGCCATGAAACTGGCGATAACAATGAAATAATACTTTCAGGATGGTTATATTCGCTTAAATCTTCATTCATTATCTTGAAAATTAATTAATAATTTATTATTTTTAAAATTTATTGATTCAATTCTACTCACTTTTTCCACGTTATTTTCTTCTTTTGTCATTGAAATATAATTTCTCAGAATATTTCAGTTTTTCCGACTATTTAAAAAAAAAGTACAATTTTGCGCTTGAATTTCCTTATTCTTATTATTATTAGTATTTGTGTCTTAATTTATTTCTAAATTGTTCATTGATTCTTCAAATTATTGCCGGATAATTAATTCAATTACGTGTCAAGAAAGTACTTGCATGCATGCAAATAAAATGTATATACCATTTTTCGCATGTAAATAAATTTTTCATTTGCAATAATCCTAAAATTTAGTGAAATTTTGATTTTCTTATCAAACAAAATACTAAAATAAAAATTATATTTTCTCATAAATATACGAGTAAAACCAAAAAACTAAACCACTAAGTGTTTCAAGAAAGAAAATGAATCAAAAGCTCTACGAATAAGTTTTAATGTTTATGGAGCCACACATGCAGATTTGCATTAAGATATGAATTAACTACAAAGAATTTCGGAAATTCCGCAAAAAGTTTTCTATTAAATCTGTAATTCAAACAATTCTCAGAATTCAAGTATTCAGCTTTGTCTTATTTGAAAAAAAATATATGGACTGAAATAAGATGTTTTCACCAAGAGATTAATAACAAAAATCTCCAATAATTATGCAGTATTTTGATGTTTCCAAAGTATTTCACTCATATTTTTTATGTTGGATTGATTGATTAATATTAGGAGAACGATTTAAGAATCTAATTCTTCTCGTCTTGGTTTAAGAAAAAGTAGACAGGATAAATAAGGCATTGTAAAACAAAGAAAATGAATTTGTTCTTCTGCAAATTCAAATTGGTTAAACATATGGTCACAGTTCTACCACCTCTTTGAAATATTGTTTTAAAGAAAGAGACCAGAATAATTTGAGCTAGTAATGTTACTTAAAGGTACTTTTTATTAAGATATATTCGAGAAATGTTAATACTACTCAATAACAGCTTCATACAGTTATTATTGTCCATTTTGAAGAACTTATGTAATTCTAAAATTAGTTCTTTTATTCCAAGGCTCGTGGTAATTAACAATTTGGGAAAATAAGGGATAATAAAACGATCCAATTAAAATAGAAATTTGTTATATTTAAATTTTTGATTTTTGAAATTAAATGATTCAATAATTCCAACCATCAAATCGTATATGAGAAAGTAAAGAAATAAAGTCTCGAGTTTGAACCAAATATTTGTCCTGCATCTCCAATCAAAATGAACACATTGCTGGTATTGTGATGAAAGTAACAACTATGCAAATTTTTAATGATTTCATGATTTTAAAAATTGAATATTTACTATCTTTATTGTTAATGTCTTTAATTTGAAAAATAAGCAAAATTAATTATAATATTAACCAAACTGAACAGATTAGTGCCTAACTAAAACACTTAATGAAGAGTAACTACCATTAATCAATTCTTCTGATTTGATGATAAAATATATACTCCAGATACTAACACAACTTTTAATAAGCTTGGGCAATAGCTCTACATAAAGTATGAAAATTATAAAAACTAAATAGAGAATTAAACAATGTCGCAAGTTATAATTCATATTTATTACGTATTATCTGGTAAAATGCAATTCTTAAAAAGATAGAATCTTTCTAATCACTTTTGGATTTGTTATCACTATCTTTAATTTTAGTTCCATTCGAACATAATAGTTTTTCTGAAATTTAAATTAGCAACTTTACTTGTACCAATATCTGTTAATATAACAAATATAAACCGATGTAGTCTTGGAATAGTAAAATAATAATTTGCATAATATAAACATTGGTAGTTATTTTTACAGAAAAATCCCACAACCCTTTTTAAGAAATTGATAATAACATAATATATAGTAAAAATTAGCGGATGAATAATACTTAAAGGTATATTTGGCTCTCATTCACATTTACAATACCCAAACCCTTTAAAAATTCTGTGTGCAGCCTCTAAAGATTGCCAATATTCATCCGGATTATAATTTATGTGAATAAATAACGATTTCAAAAACCATAATAATTATAAAAACTATAATCACGAATAAATTTTTTAGATTCTGAAAAATTTCCAAAAAAGTTTCTGATAGTTATTTTTACTACTTATAACACAAAATTTTAAAAATCAAATCAAATATTTCCTAGCAAATAGAATCAATTACTCAAACTATTTCTTTGATTTAAAAATGGATTATTATTTTTTGAAATTTCCATCATCTACATGTAATTTTCAACATTTATCCATTTAGAAAAAAGGGCGGGAAACTTTTGAATTTTTAGTAATTATTTGACTTGAAATATTGGCAATTGGGGGAATTTTGGGCGTAAATAAAAATAAGAATCAGCAAAAATAAAAAAAGACAAGTAAATCTATTAATCAACAGAATTTGATGTGGCAAAAAATGATAATAAAATTGGAAATAAACAATTAATCAGATTAGCTTGTTAATAACAGAATTTGAAATGCTAAGAGCAAGCTTAGGAAACTCATTTGAAAGTTGAACGAATTTAGGACTGTTAATTAGTACATCCACATGACAGGATGCAAAATCAACGCAAAATTTGACAAGCTGATCAATTTTACAACGATGAGCAATAATAAGGATTTCGCAAACATTACCAACTTCCACTAATTGTTTAACAGTTTTAATGCATAAATCAGAAAGAGCTGATAAGTTGTAGGAATCTGCAATAAGTAATACATTACATAATGTTTGGAGATCAGTTTCATCCAAGTAAGAAGTGTAAAGAAATCTAATAATAACTTTGAATTCTTTTTTCGGAATATGTTCAAGACGGATTTCTTTTGAGTTTGTTTCAGCCATGCCATTTTTGAACATTGATTTAAAGTATTGACTTTGAGTGACCAAAATGCATTTGTGTGCATATAAAGTTTCGTCATTTTCAAGAATGAAAATAATATCACTAAATTCCGGATTATCAACAAGACTTTCCAAATTTGAAAGCATTGGTAATGAAATATTTTTGCTATGCATTGAACATGAGAACTTTCTTATATCTAATAAATAAGTATCCGATTTCCAACAGTTACCGTCATATCCACCAAATAAAAGGCATTTACCGCCTGGAATAGTTGTTAGGGAGTTTCTTTGCCTAGGGCTTGGAGAGTTCTTCTCAATTATCTTTTCCCAACGTACTATTGAAGGTAACTCAGAAATATCAAGAATAAATAAATCATTGCACCTATTTTTTCCGTCATATCCTCCAAACATTACAGCAGAGACATCATCTAATAAAGCTAAACTGTGGCCTTTTCTTGCTGATGGACAAACACCAAAGACTTTTGGGGTCTGAAATTCTTTTTTTTCTGGATTATATAATGAAACATCACCAATATACTCTTTACCAGTATTTCCACCAAAAAATATGATTCCTTTACTTGAAGAAATAG
This sequence comes from Cryptosporidium meleagridis, assembly GCA_039657295.1. Taxonomy (NCBI): domain Eukaryota; phylum Apicomplexa; class Conoidasida; order Eucoccidiorida; family Cryptosporidiidae; genus Cryptosporidium; species Cryptosporidium meleagridis. Next base: position 898,318 of record CM077709.1, read on the forward strand.
CACAGTGACCATTTCTGCATCTTGGAATATAATTTTCAAATTCGATTTCACTCCAAGTCATTTTTGTAATGTCATAAACCCATAAATCATTAAAACATTGAATTCCATCAAATCCTCCAAAAAGATAGAGCCTTCCAAAAATTCGTGTTAAGGAATGGCATGCTCTGGCTGAAGGTTTTTTTAACTTGTTTGAAATCTTAACACGTTTCCAACTTCCCAAAAGTTCTTCATTCACTTCTTCAGTGTAATTAAATGCATTCAAGTTATTGCTATTTAAATGATCCGTTCCTTTCACTGTAAATTCATACAAATCACTAAGCCAAAATTCACCATTGTGACCTCCATGTATATATAATGAATTCCCATATACGGCAGATGCATGATTATTTCTATTTTTTGGCCTATTTTCAGAAGGTATCAATTTTTGCCAAAACATTACTTCTGAACTCGTATATAATACATAAAAATCATTTAGAGCTTGAAAACCATTCCAACCACCAAATAAATATAATTTATCCTCTATTATGTTACACGTATGTGCAGCTCTTGGGGATGGGATTTTACCCCTGAATTCCCCTGACATCCAAGGAGTTAATGACATTTTATCTTATGACCGAGTTTATCTTTGGTGATTTCCCATTAAATTTCAAAAGTAGATAAAGTGTAAATATATTTCGATTACTTAATTAAATATAATTAATAATAAAAAGTTTGAAGAATGAGTGGAAATTATATAAATAATGCTGGTCAAAATTAATTAAGTTTCTTTATAGAAACGACCATTTTACTAACATTAATCTTTAAAAATAAATATGAAGAAGTTTTTCTTAATTTTTCAAATTGATTGAATTATGAATGTTTTTCTTTTCAAGTAATGAGAATTATTATGTTTAAAAGCAACAATTATTGCAATAAAATTTATAGGAAAATACAGTATTCGATTTTTTGTTATTTTTATTTAGTATCAAAACTTTTTGCTTTTATTATTACAATTATTAAGTTTTTTACATGCAAAATATTAAAGTCAATTTAGCGCCAAAATGCAATAATATATTATTATATTTCATTAAATATAATAAATACACAATAAAGTGAAAATAAATAGGAATTATTAATTTATGCATATTTATAAATAAATTTAAATATATCAATTCGTGGGGAAATAATTAATAGTTGAAAATAAAATAAACATACGGTCGAATAATAATTAGAAAGAAAAGGTTTTAAATCAAAATATTAATTATTAATAATCAAAGCTATTATCTATAAGTTAAATTTCAAAGATGACAAAAGAGTTTTCTGATAAATTTCTTGAATTTCTAAATAATACAGGTTCGCCATATCACTCAGTGGATGAAACAATTAAGATACTTAAAAGTAATGGGTTTAAAAAGTTGGATGATAATGAAGAAATAAAAAGAGGAGGTAAATACTATATGACTTTGAACTATAGTACTATTTTAGCATTTAAAGTAGGGGAAGAATTTGATTTAGAAGATGAAAGAAGTATGGTGATTATTACAGGTTCACACACAGATAGTCCTTGTTTGAGAGTTAGACCGAGTTCTATAACTTGTAATGAAGGTTATACTCAATTGAGTGTTTCTACATATGGTGGAGGGCTTTGGCATACATGGTTTGATAGGGGTCTAGGAATTGCGGGAAAAGTGGTAGATAATGCATGCAACGAATATTTAGTCAAAATTAAGAGACCAATATGCGCAATTCCAAATTTAGCAATACATTTAACAACTTCAGAGGAAAGATCTTCGTTTGTATATGATAAGGAAAAGCATTTACAGCCAATAATTTCAAAAACGGATACGAATGATAAATATGGTGAACAACTTTTATCCCTTCCTCGTAGTTTGCTTGATGAGATTTGCAGAGAAATTAATGTTCAGGCTCAGAATATTTCATCATTTGATCTATGTTTAATGGATTCAGTTGATTCCAGATATGTTGGTATTAATGATGAATTTATTGATTCTCCAAGACTTGACAATCTTGGAGGTGTTTTTTCATGTTTTACAGCTTTGATTGATGCATCAGAATCAAATAGTAGCGACTTATTAATTTCCGTTGCATTTGACCATGAGGAAGTAGGAAGTGTTTCATTTTCAGGAGCTCACTCAGACTTTCTTAAACAAAGTCTAAAGTTAATTTTAGCAGGTTTGGAAAATTCTAGTTTGAATAATTCAACACCTAAAGGGGTAGTAAATGTGAATCTAAATTCTGACTTGGAATTCTGTAAGATAATGAAGAGATCTATCTTTTTGAGTGTTGATATGGCCCATTCAATACACCCTAATTATCCCGAAAGGCATCAATCAAAGCACAAGCCTTCCCCAAATAATGGTATTGTAATTAAGACAAACTTTAATCAAGCTTATACAACAGACTGTACAACAAGAACATTCTTAAAGACTATTGCAAATAATTTTAATATAAAGACTCAAGATTTCCTAGTAAAAAATTCTTCCCCATGTGGTTCTACTATAGGCCCAATAGTTGCCTCAAATTTAGGAATTCGCACTGCCGATATTGGTGCATGCATGCTTGCAATGCATTCATGCAGAGAGTTCATGTACTACTCTGATATTTACGATCTGCAGAACTTTATTAAGGTATTTTACATGACTTGGTCAAAAGTAAAGCTTGATTCAAAACTACTAGAATAATGGAAGTTGGTTGAATTTAAAATATCCCAAATTTTAAAAGTTATTTTTTATTCGTTAATACTTTTTATTAGAACTTTACATAATAAGAATTTTTTTAATTAATTTGTTATTACCATGTTAATTATTTTCCTGATTTCTTATTTATACAAAATATTTTGTAATCTGCACTAACATGTAATTAAATGACGTGTAGTTCCCGCCGCTTTATTCAAGTCAAAATAAATTAGACAAAAATAATAATGTAAATGAAAAGAATAAATAATTAAATATAAATTTCAAGTTTTTTTCAAAAAAGTAGGAAGCGAATAATTTATTGGATGAAGAAGTTTGTAAATCAGGTTATTTTTGTTTATATTTAATATTTATTAGTGTTTTAAAGAAAGAGTGTTAAACTTGAAAGTATTTTTTTTTAAAACAAAAATTTCAATAAATTTAATTAATGCAAGTAAGGAGAAATATATGTGATATATATTTAAGTTAATGGACTTTTTTTAATCAGAAACAAGATCCAATTGTGTTCTATCAATTAATTGAAAAAAAAAGTGGTCATGAATAGAGAGTGGAGAAGAATTTGTTGTTAATTGGAATTTTAAAATTTTTGAAATAAATTAATATTATAAGAAAGACGTAATTTTAAAGAAATTAAAACTTTTCACCTGTAACATAAATTTTTATATTTATTTCTTCTTCACTGCTAATTCTAAACCATTGACTTTTTTTCAACAAAAAGATGAATATAAATAAAGAATTAATTAAAGAATTAATGTTGGAAGATATTCCAATCAACTTATTACTTAACGCAACTTGCAAATCTCCTCCTGGAATAAAGAATAAGTCGAATTCAAGAAGAAATGATTTAAATGCTCTTGATCAGAATTCTTCTATGGACGAACCTGGATTCAGAATAATGACAGAAGGAGGGATTTCAAGGGAAAGTTATGATTTCAAAGATCAAAGTATAATAGAAAATATTTCAAAAATTGGAAATTTAAAAGAAAGTAAGAAAATCTATGAATCTAGTGGTAATAATGAATCAAGTTCAGAAATATATTCGAAAATTAAAAAATCTACAACTGATTATGAATCTAAAAAGAGAAGAAATATTCCAAGATTACATCTTCCAATCAAAACTTTGAATAATGATATTAAGGAAGAGCAACCACTAAGACAAGATAAATCCTTTGACAATAGTGATTCTTGTCATAATTCAAAGTATGATGCTTTAAATAATAATAAAAGAGCTAATTTATCAGAAAATGAATTGGAAATTGGTTATTCGCTATTACATTCAAATAATTTGTCCATGTATTTAAATGATTACTACTCTAACCGAGCTGATACCAAATTTGATAAAGAAGTTAATCATTCACAAGAAAAGTTACCAAATGCTTTGAATAATTTTGAAATTTCAAATAATAGTCACAAATTCAAAGATCATCAACTAAAATCTCCTTTTGAGAATTATAATTACAATAAATCTGATACGCCAGAACCTAATTCTGAATTAAGCTATTCAAGTGGAACACTAAAAGAAACAAGTTCTACTTTACAAACAAAACATTATCAAGAATATAAATTTGATTCAATAAAGAAATTTGACCATATTAAAGAAAAATCCAATGCTACGAATTCAATACTTAACCTTGAAAAAGACAAAGAGGGTGAGAAAAGTCTAAGTAGCCGTTTAGATAGATTCATTCCTGTTTCAAAGCTGTTAAAACACGAAGATAGTGAAATAAAATTGAATGAAATAAGTAATAGAGAGAAATATTCCAATATATTTAAAAGTGATGAAGAGTTTACAAGCATCTTTCAGAAATGTTGGGAAGATGCAGGAAACGAATTAAGAAATAGAGATGAGAATTGTTTAAATGAACATAATACAGAAGAATCAGATAAAGACTTATTTTTGAATCATGTTCCATTTCAATCTGACTTAATTATGGTTAATTCAAAAAGAAAAATTAAAACTACAATACCAATAGAAGCTATGAATAATGGTAATAATAAAGTTCTTAGTTACAATAGTAGTTATTATTCTGATTCAATTAATCCAATGGGTTTATTGAAGTACGTTAAGAGACAAAACCAAAAAGACGAATTATATGGAAATATGAATAATAAAATAAATCAACAAACAGAAAGAGGAACTTATGCATTATTGGCAGAAGATATGAGTACAAGAGCATCAACTTTTAATAATTTGGCAAGTTTTGGAGTTAATAGTAATACTGCATTAGAAACATATAGTAATCGTGGCAATCACAACGATTCTAACTTAAATTATAATATAGTAGAGAAAACTAAGAGTAATGAGAACTTTGAGGATTTAATGGAATTAGATTATAAAGGAGATATTATATCAGTTGATAAAGCCAGTCATTCCATTGTTAATGATGATTATTATAGACGAGAAAATAGTAGATCATATGAAAGTAAAAATAGGTCAATAAATGAGACAGAGTTTAATCGGATTCATAGTTCAGATTTGGAATCAAATCTTGATCTTGAATCTGGTAATCATATTAATAATACTAGTATTATTACTTATAATAAAAATGATAATATTAGAAATATTGTTGAAGATTTCTTCAAGATTGAAAAAAGTAATGAAAGTAAATATAAGAATAAGAAGATAGTTAGGTTATATAAAGAAGATCCAAAAGCATCTATTCAAAAATTGAGAGATAATTTAAAGAGTATTGAAAATAAAAGATTAGGAAGTATCTCAAATAATTTACTATCAGAAGAAAATATCCATAAGAGCATATATGAAGAATTTAATGAGGTTAGAAATAAATCACCAAAGGATAAAGAATTTATCATAGATATGGTTGATAAAAACAAATATGATTATGGATTTAGTTTTGAAGTATTTAAAAAAGATGATAATATGAAAGTTACTGATATGGAAATGAAGATAAAAGAATTTTACGCTCCAATAACGTCTTCTTTAGATTCTAAAAAAAGCGGAAAAGGAGAAGAAGACTTAGATAAAAGTCATTTTATTAATGTTTCGAATATTGAGATTGAGGAAATTAGTGAGAGTGATCAGAATGAGGTGAATGGGAGTTTGAATCCACAGGAGCTAAAAATAGTGAATATTCAGGAGGCTTTTAAAGACGAAAAAGTTGAAGAAAGAGGGATAATGAAACAAGAGGAAGAGGAAGAGGAAGAGGAAAAAGAAGAAGAGGAAGATGATTTAGAATATGATGAACCAAAGGAGGAGACAGAGGAGGACGGAGATTTTGTTGAAGGAAAGGAAGGATATTTTAAAACAAGTACAAGATATTATAACAGTTTGGGGCTAACTGAAGATTTTCTGTTAGTTTTCACGAACTTTAGTTTAGTAAGAATACTATCATCAAATTCTTATGGACATAAATTTAAAGAAATGAAGGAACTAAAATTACTGGAAAGAGCAAAAGAAGATAGAAAAAACATTAATAGGAATTGGAGGCAAACAATAATTAACTATGAAGAATTGGCAATATTTGCAGAAAAGAGAAATTTAATATTAGTTTTTGCTATTTTAGTAAACATTATATTAATTTCAATGGCAAATATAATTATTCCAATAGTTTATAGCATTAAAAATGCACTATTTCCAATATTAACAGTAAATGCAATTATTAACTTTCTTATATTTTACTTAATTAATGGCACTTTAATTTACATTTTCACCAGAAAGATGAGCAGTTTTAATAAATCAATTTTGAATGACTATTTGTTACTTTTACAGCGAATTAATCAAATGAGAAAAGAAAGGAGAAAGTTGGAGTATGAAGAAGAGGAGGAGGAGGAAGAGGAGGAGGAAGAAGAAGAAGAAGAGAAAGAAGAAGTCTATAACTACGGTACTAATCATAAGGGAATAAAAGAAAGCAGTGAGATGGAAGAATTTGAAAAGAGGGAAATAGAAGAAGATATAATGGAATATATTTATAGTGAATTATTGTATTGTTATATTCAAACTATGCAAGATTTGAATGCTGAAAGTAATAAAAATTACAAAAAATCAATTTTGTTATTTTTTGGAATTGGAATAGTCCAAATGACTTTATCACTGTTTTTGGATACATTTGTAATTAATAAATTTAACTTTAATGGATCATTTGTGAATATTTTTAATGTTATAAATTTATTAATATCAGCAACATTAAATTTAATATATATAAATAAAAAGATTGGTAGATGGGATCTTTTGGATATATTTAATAGGAATTTACTTATAATTATGGATGGAGTTATTCAAGAAAATCAATTAAAGTTTTTAACTTATTCTTCCAGTATTGTTGAACATATTCTATATTGGAATTATATACTTAATCATAGTGACGATAATAATGTTAATTGGAGAAACTTTGTTTCAAATATATCGTTATTAGAAATGGATCAACATAAATTTCAAAATATTAAAAATAATAAGAATAAAAATATTAATGTATTGTGTAGAATACATTTAGATATCAATAAAATACTAAAAACTCCCAACTCCAATAATAATATTAACGAATTATGGCCATTCTTTTACTTGCACTATAATTATATTCAAAAGAAATTAATAATATCATCTCACAATTTAATTTTATATAAACAAGAGAATAAAGTTAAAAGAAATAATCACTTAATATCAATTCCTGTTAATTTAATTTCCATTGAATCTATTCAATCTTTAGTTTTTCCGTGGGCATTTATTTATAATAATAATAGTAATAATAACGGAAAGATAATAGAGAAAGATACTCATTTAGTTACTAATATGATTACGGGTAGTAATAATTCAAATTTCAAGGATCAAATTCAGCAATACATTGAAATATTAGAGAATTTCATTTTCTCATCAGAAAATCAAAGCCTTACAATCAATTCATTACTAGAATGCACGGACACTTTTAAAAAGATATGCAAAACAAATAATTTTCAAACGTCTAAAGAATTTCAAAATAAACTAAGTCAAATTTTTTACAATTATAACTTTATTTCATTATACGACAAAAATACACCTAGCCATGGTTCCAAAACACCCCATAAGGAGGAGTCTGACAACTGGCGCCTGGACGAAAGTTTGGAAAAAATTAAGTTAAAGGATGATCCATTATATATTTTAAATTGCACAATACCAATAGAATATTTGCTAGATATGGATGTAAATATTAACTTTGAAGATTTAGTTACAAAGGATGAAGTAGTGAAGTTACAAATTGCTTGTTTTTCTTTTGCTGACCTATTGAGTATATATACAGCGATTAGTTAGTTTTTTTTTATAATAAAATAAAATGCACACAAAACACGTAATTAATTGCATGCACACGTAAATGGCTAAAATGTAATTATTTTAGAGTAAAATGCCAATTTCGTTTTTTTAAAGATACATGTGAATTAGTTGTAGATATGATTTTGAATTTTTTTTTCTTTTATTTTTTTAAAGCAAAATTGAAAATCGAAAGTCGATTCTAGTACATTAGTATGTTTTTGAATGTGTTTTTTAATTTCTAGTTTACTTGGTATATTAGAAGATCGAGATGTTTTCAATATATCAATCTTTGTGTGTAAATAGATATGTATTGTATCTCTGTATAAAATTTTAAGAATCTGCTGAGGAAAATATAATTATTGTTAAAAGAAGAATACTATGTCAAGAAATGTTGTAATTGATAAAATAAAGTATTAAAATAAGGAAGAAAAGAGAATTCTGCTAATAAAGAGAGGCCATTGTTTAGAATTTAAGAGTAATAATATTTAAGATCATTTTTAATTGGGCTTAAAAAATAACAATAAAACTGAAATAAAGATATAAAGTAATTATTTTTTCTGTTTAAATAACTTATAAAAAAAAGTAAAGAAAATGAGCAGAAAACATTCTATTTTAAATAATACCAGAATTATTATGAAGTTATTTTCATTCTTGGAAATCTCTGATTTAGTTAAAATGAGGAATTTGAATTCATGTTGTAAACTAATTAGTGACCATTATATTAAAGTTTCGATTCATAGAGATAAGTCAAAACATAAAAGTATCGATATTGAGAACAATTATCAAAGTATTAGTGGTAGTAATAATAATAATATCACCAATAATTTTTGTTCAAATAAAATTAATAATAATAGTAACATTTCACAATTAAGAATGAAATTTCTCCAACTTTGGAATATTTATTCAAACAAAAATTTAATAGAAAAAGTCAATTACTATGACTATAACTTGTGCTTTATAATAAAGATATTAATATATTTAATCTCAAATGTAAAAGATGGACTTGATTTAAGCTTGATTTTTGCAACCAGTCATTTTCATTTACAACAAATTTATGGATACGGATTAGATGATTCAAATTCTCTATCTTCTAATATTAATAATCACTCAAAAAATAACAATGCTTTTAATTTAGAGCGTGACTTAGATTTAGATATTGAACAAGATGAATATATAGATTTTCAAAGCAATTCTTCAAATATTGGTTTGAATCATAATCATGAAAGTATTCCAATATATATTCAAGAATTTTTCAGAAATGAGGGAATTTGGAAGGCAATTGCAAAACTTTCTGGTTATAATCTCTCAAATGCTGAATTATCAAGTGAATCCAATGGAATCTTTGAATACTATCTTTGGCCAGAAAAAATGGAAGATCCTAAATACTCCATTATTGATCAAAATATTATTGAAAATATATTTTCAGCAATATTAAAAATGAAAACACTTGATCCAAATATACGTAAACAAATTACTGTTCTTATGAATAAAAACTTGAAAGCTGAATTAACATTTTATAGTAATGCTGGCAATGTAATAAATAGATCCAATATTAATATTGTTAAAGATCAATTCAGTCCAAGCTATTATAATCAACACTGTAATACTGATTTTCTAAGAGATAATTGTCATAATATTAATGGTAATTATCCATCAGAAATGATTAATCCTTTATTACAGCCTTGTACATTTATTAATTCTCAATTATCTTCCATTATTCTAATTTGGATTATCAACTTTTTAAAACTGCAAAAACAACTTCCATGTTTAAAACAAATCACAAAAAGTGATAAATTTGTGTTTAATACCAATAGCAATAATAAATATCGTCTTCAAAATAGAAATCATCAACTTCTTCATAATCATAACTATAATTACAATAAAATTCCATTAAATTCAAAGTTATCTTCACCAAAATTCTCTAAATTGAATAATATTAATAACCAAAGTCAAAATCAGTGTTCAAATAGTAATCTTGGGGATATATCAGAAACCTTTGGTAAATTGTGTAATATCATTAATTCACAAGAAAATCTTTTGACTGAACTTAAACAAATATTAAATACGATCAAATAAATTAAAAATGGAGTTGTTTGAAACATTTATTAAGTTTTATATAATAAAAGTGAATTTCTATTTGCCAACTTTATTTCTCCTGTAGATTTGTCTCGAAAATTGGAAATGTTCTAAATGAATTTGGTAGTAGTCTTAATGAATAAGTTTTGAACATTTCAAATATTCTTTCTCTGTATCTTGAACTAAATCCTTTGAACATATATCTAACAAAAGATTGCTTAATAATCTTTATATTAATAAATAAGTAATCATTTTCCAAAATTTTATAATATAATAATCCTGAAGGAATATCTTTATATTCATCCTTGAGTGAAAATTCAATAAAACCAATATTTGAATTAGAAAACTGGAAATTATTATTATTCCTTTGAACTTGTCCAATTTCATCTCCAATGAATAAATATGAATTAATAGTCCTTCTTAACAAAAAATCTTTAAATCTTGATAGAAAAGTTTTCTTTGGTCCTAAATTCTCCTTTTCTGATATATTACCAGATAAAATATCATTAAATGTATGGAAATTCATATTAATCAAATAGTTTCTTAAATTATTTTGTATTATTTGATGAGAATCAATTAATATATTAATATTGCCAATAAACAAATCAATGTTTGGATATAAAATGATTTGAGGTAATTCAAAATATATTAATACATTTTTTAATATACTTTGATGTACTATACACCATTTACAACCAAGAATAGATTTATCATTTTTCTCATTTTTTAAATGATCATCATGATGGATATTTGTATGTCCATCACCATTAATTTGCCCCCAATCATCATTAATAAACAAATAATTTGTTAGATTTTCAAATGATAATAGATCAGTATTTGGTCTACATGCTCTAAATAATCTTTCCACGAATGAATCTTTTAATATATTATGATTAATATCCTTTAAAGACTCTTCATATAATTCAGTATTCATTAATGATACCAATCCTTCACATTCTTTATTACATACTTGACATGTTTTCTGACAAAAATGGAATAATCGATAATTATATGGTAAAGCTGAATTATTTGGAAGAGGAGTATTACAATCAATAGAATGATAATACTTTAAAGTATAATCAGCAAGTAAATCTTTACAACTAAAATTTGTATTATAATATTCTTTGAGTAAAATATTATAATCAATGCATTGTCCAGTTACAGTAGAATCATCCATTTTTGTAATAATATTGATAGGTGCTAATGAAATTGTACCAAAAAATGAAACATCTATGGATGATAATGGAATATAAACACCAAAATCTGCAAGTAAGAATGATAATATTGGTCTCAAATCTGGTATACATGACTGTTTAATATCTGAATAAAATATTTGTGAAGTTTCAATATTCCACTTAATTGATTGAGAATAATCAAGAAAAATGATTTCAGTTGGGTGTATTCCAAGTTTTCCTTTTTTAATCATTATTGATGAAGGGCTCGGATTACAATGAATTACTCCTTTCTTTAATAACTCTAAATATACTTGAGAAATTGCATTATATTGAGAAATTAATAATTTAAAAAACCAATTATTTCTTTTATAATCGCCATTTAATTCCAAGTAATCCAAAGAATCATTTGGTTTTTTATGTTCATAAGGTATCTCGCCATTTTCTAAATGACTATCAATTTCTTTATTGTTATTTACTTTGTCTTTAATAAATTCATGTAATTCTTTATAAATAATTCCTTTTTTCAATATCATTCTATCTTGAAACTTGTGATTATTTTGTACTTTAATATCATCAATATCTTTATATATTGCTTGATAGAATTCTTGTAAAGATACTCCATCATAATATTCCATAACTATCCAGCCAGTATTTTCCCAATTAGAACTGATTAACTTTGGCATATTAGAAAACTTTACTTGATCATGCAAATACTCCATAATTCTACCTTCTTCATCATTAATAATATCATTCAATCCAATAATCAACTTATCTTCTTTCATTATTTCTTCGTCAATTTCACTTGGATTATATTCATAGTAATTTTCACTTTTTATTTCATTATTATTTTCATCCAAAGATTGAAATGTTTTTAATGTATGAAATTTTACAGGCTTTTTCAATACTACTTTTTTTGTTCTGTAATTTGCCAAATATAATAATGATGAATGAATTCTAATTTCCTTTCCACTTTTTTTGCCAGTTCTTTTAGGATTTAATGATACACATCCAGTAAAAGGAGAATTTTCTAATTTGCATGGTGAATGAATATTATTAATTTCATTAAATAATTCATCTGTAGCACTAGCTGCACCACTTTGAAATTTTGTAATGAATAATAATATATTTAAAATAGCTAGAAATGACCAGCTTTTTAAAGAAACATTCATTAAACCATTCATAATATATATTTGCTAGAATTGAAAACCATATATATCTTATTTTCAACTTGTTTTTCTTCAAACGAAATTATATTTAGTATATTTATATACTTATTTATCCTTCCACACAATATTTGATAATATCCGTCCTGTTACTTAGTATTATTATTCCTCCTTAATAATACTTTTTTTGCTTCTAAATCTCAAGTTCCTCTTTCAAAACACTTTAACATAAATAATTAATATAACAATTTATATTAAAATCATGCAAATCTATTTGAACAATAATCATTCAATTGTTGTTTTTTAATTTTTCAAGAAAATAAATACGAAAAAAATGTAATGGTTGGCGCCAAATCTCAGATCAACTTATTTATACCTTTAATTACATATTCTTTTTTTAATAAATTTTTTAATTCATTTTGTAATAAAATAATATTCTCCTTCAGTTTTTGTATTGATTCGGTATATTTTTGTTGAGATTCACTCAAATCTTGATGATATTCCTTAATTCTATTCTCCAGATTATTAATCAAATTTTGTTGATTGATTATATTATTAAAGATGGAAAAAAATGCTTCAATTTTCTTCTCAACAACAACGTATTTATTTCTCCTGAATGTAATTATTTCATAATTTTCAGATTCAGTCAACCTTCCTATAATTTTTTTGATCAAATTATAAAATTCTATAATTGTTTTATGCTTTGTGTCGGTATTTATATTTATTTTTGTCCTCCATTCAATGCCAAAGTTCTCAGCTAAATTCCTCTTAATAAATGACTCAATTTCGTAAAGTTCCATGAGTAATTTTCCAAAGAGTTGACGATCCTCAAATAATTTAATAGGAAGCGGTGATTCTTCTAAAATTTTAAAATTTTCATCAGAAACTGAATTTTCTTTACTTGAATCATCAATTAATTCTATAGAATACTTGTTTTCTTTTTCATTATCGCATAATTCAGATTCAATTTCAATTTTTTCTGGATTTCCAATTAACATTTTCAAAGTTGGGAAATTTATTATATGTTCCATTATATATTTATCGCTATCAACAAGATCTACGTTAGCTTCCTTAATTAATTCAAGATATAAATTAAATAAAATATCATCCTTTAATAATTCATTGATTTCTTCAAATAGTTCTGATGAGAAGCGTTTAAGCTTTTTATCATAATAATTCTGTAATCCATCTGAAATTTTGTCTCTTGGGAAATAACCTGTATTTAGTCCAATTTTATTATCATTAATAATATCCTGTAATCCAAATCTTGATAATTCACTATTAATTAGTTCTATATTTTTATCTTTTGTATTATTTATTTCTTGTATTTTCTTCCTGGTATTTTTTATTCTTGAAACTATTTCCCTCTGCTCCTTCTCTAAATGGCTTAAACCAAACTTTAAGATATAATTGGCTTCTTTGAATGCTTCTGATAAATGTAAATTCTTGTCTTGATATCGTTTTTTTATATTTAATAATTCATTAATTAGCTTAGATTTATAATTCCCAAAAATCGTCTTCATTTCACCCTCTTTTGAGGAAATCAAAAACTCTATAAGTTTATCTAGAAATTTGTAATTCTTTTCATCATCCTTAATACTATTTAAATAAATTTTCACTTCTTCTGATAGCTGATCATTATTTTCAATGTTATTTTTTACCAATTCATTCAGATCCTTTTTGATATCTTTTAAAAGAATTCCCCAATTACCTGGAACAAGTTTTTTACCAAGTAAAAATTCACTCAAGAAAGAAAATTGGATCTCCATTTTACCTTACTAGGTTCTTATTTTCGAATTTCTATTTTTCTCCCCACAAATTATGCTTTCCAACTATTTATTCGAGTATTTTCCAGAAGTATTTTCTCAATGTAAATGTTTTAAAAATTCCCTATTTCTGTATTTTTTTACTCTCGCTTTTTTAAACAAAACTTTGAATTCAAAAATCAAAGAAAAAGAAAATCAAATCAAATATTTAATAGCAATTTGACAATGTGAATTATTATTGCGCCTTATAAATTTAGCTTCAATTCTTTGTAATATTTGATTTGAATCAATATTTTTGTACCATTTGTTATTATTTACATCAAAGCTTTTTTCATAAAAATAACTAATTAAATGCTCTGATTAAATATAATCCTCACTTTTTAACTTCATTTCATTTAAATAATTCACGCTTATGTTTATTAATTCGAATATATTTATCTCATTACTCATTTCTAATTATATAAATAAATTGCGACAAAACTCCTCTTAAATATTTAGATAATATTTATTTATATTTATAACTTCCCCCGTATATTAATTCAATTCAAACAATAACTCTAATTCATACCATTATTAATCATTCCATTCTAATTGCATGCACTTGAAAAAATAATTGTCCACATTAAAATTATTTTAAAAAAAAACACGTAATTGTACAAATTCCGGTATACAAGTCCTAAAAAAATGCAGAAACAAACAAAATTCATGCATTCATTATTTTTAAAAAATAAAATTATTTATCTGTGCATAAATTCCCAGAATATACAAACGACATTAGTTAAAATAATAAGACATAAATATAAATAAATATTTTAAAATTTGACCTTCCATGAATACCTGTATGGAAAAACGACTAAACGAAGATTAAAAAAATTGAAAAAATATAAAAAACATGAAAATCATGCTGAATTCTGAGATTTAGAGTATTCCTCAGAAGTATAACACTTCATTGTAACAGAATGGATTTCATTATAAACTTCTCCAATGGCTTCGTTTACTAATCTTTGTCTTTCCAAGATTTTTTTACCAACAAAACAGTCTGATACAACAATAACTTTAAACATATACCCACAGCTACAATTGCTAACATCTACAACATCAAGAAATGTAGGATTCAAAGATTTGGAAATTCTTTCATTGATGGTCTCTTGGATACTCATTTGCGATAATTTGGATTAATTCTAAATTAGCCAATATGTTCAAAAATCAAAATGGTAGTATTGGCAAAAATTCAATTAACCTTTTAACTTCCAATTTAAAAAATTGGTAAATTTTTTCTATCCGAATAATTAAAATTTTTTTTTAATTTTAAAAAATCAAAAAAATTCCTACAGAAATAGTTATTGACAAGACAAATCATGCGCCTGAATTTTTCTTTGAAATAAAAATTTTAAAAAATATTATAAACTAAAGAAAAAAGTTATGAAACAAAACTTATAGATGTATTAATTTACATATATATAAACATTTATATATATTTATATATATTTGTAAATTAATATCATATACGAGTATATATTTACCTATTTCAGTTAAGTCTTATAAAAGAAATCCATTCCGGAAAGAGAAATTGATAATTACAAACAAACACATCACTTTGGAGAAATGGATAACACTTCAGAACCAGGTGATAGTATGGAGTACTCATTTTCTGGAAATGAGCTGGATTATGAAGAAGAGGCTAGCTGGATAGAATGGTTTTGCTCACTTAAGAGAAGCGAGTTTTTTATTGAAGTAGATGATGAATATATTATGGATGACTTTAACTTGACTGGTTTAAATGAACACGTAATATACTACGATGATGCTCTTGATATGATTTTAGATCGTATCGATGATGATTTTAGTGAAGATGAAATTGGTACCATTGAATCATCCGCTCAGCTCCTTTATGGATTAATACACGCAAGGTATATATTAACATCTAAAGGAATGCATTTGATATTCGAAAAATATCAGACACAAAAATATGGTCTTTGTCCAAATGTCTCGTGTAATAACTTCCCCTTATTACCTATTGGACTTAGCGATCTACCAAATGTGAATAGTTGTAAAGTATACTGTGCTACATGTAATGAGGTGTATAATCCAAAATCAACAAGACTAGCATCCATAGACGGAGCATTCTTTGGTACAAGTTTTGCTCCACTATTTGCTTTGCAATATGGATTAGTTACCTCAAAAAACAAATCCCCCCAATATTATGTACCTAGAATATACGGATTCGCCGTTTATAGAAATAAGAGAGATTTGCTTGCAGAAGAAGCTGAAGCTGAGGCTGAACTAGAAGCAGAAACTGAATCCAATGAATTTAAAAAAGATTTTAAAGGTGAATCAAGATTATTGATTCATAAAAAAAGTTCAAGATAAATCAATTTTCAAACAACTGGAATACACAAAAGTTTTGAATTAATTCAAATATTCAGGTTATTCATGTAATTCTATCAAGAAAAAGTTGCATTTCTCCGTAATAAATATTTATTAAATTTTCAATAAAAAGCGGGTTGATCAATAATATGAGATTTTTCTGTTATTAATTTTACCCTCAGATTTGTGGTTATTTATTATTGGAAATAATTAAATGCAAAAGATGGTCATTTAATTAGTGCTTGCAGGATATTTGAAAATAAAGTTCCATTATCAGAGATATATAACACTTTTTTGTTGAGCAATTGAGGAATTCTTTTAATTAATAAGATTTAATAAAGAAAATACGCAGATACTGTTCATTCTTATAAAGTTTTTAAATTAAGAGATATTGGCCTTTAATTGATTTTAAATTGATTTTTAAAATATAAGAATGAATTCTTTTGGTGTAATAAATGGGCAAGGAGAAGATGATGAAGACTTAGAACTTCAGCGTGCATTATCTGAATCTCTTCGCGAATTTAATAAAACCAAAAATATATCAGAAAATAATGGCATTCAGACTCTGGATGATAACGATATTGAGCTGATCAATAACTCTGTAACATTTAATGATTTGATAAATTATTCAGAGTATATGCAGAATGAATTGGTGAATATATTAAATCTTAATAATAACAATAGTAAGAAAAAGAGTGATATTGATTCTTTAACTCAGATAATAACAGGGAAGAGAGTTATTATAGATGATAAATTAAACGAACATTTTAATGAAGTTTATGACCCTTGTAAAGATAAAGAATTAAAACCCTTACCCATTGAAAATGTGAATGAAATTATTGAAACAATTTTTGGGATTAATGGGAACTTATTGGCTCAGGATGAGGACATTAAAAGATGGATCTATCATTCAATTGAGTTCATATGTAATTCAATTCCAAAAGAAGAAGATGAAAGTAAAACTGGTTTTTTTAAGGAAAGTCGATCAATTTTCACTTTAAAAGATAACTTTACAAGTATGAACTACTGCTTAATTCAACAAGGAGGTGGCCCTTGTGGAGTTTTAGCTTCCTTGAATGGATTTATAATCAGACAATTAATATTTAATCCTACAAGACTCAAAATGATTAAGGAAGAGCACCAAGAAGATCTGGTTGAGTATTTGAATTCTATAGATGAGGAGGATTGTTGGGAAGCTTTAATTCAATCAATATGTATGATCTTTTTTCAATCGTCTCCTGAAAGCAAGTATCGTGTTATTCAGTATAAACCATGTGAAAAAATGGAAGCATTTCAACGAAATAGAAATTTTGATTTTATGAGTAATTGCTTAATTGGAAGTGAAAACAATTTGTATTATTATGTTGAATATGATGATATTATGGAGGTTTACAAGTTCTATTCGAGACGTTTGAAATCTGGAATATTCTCTAATATTGGCTCATTGTTTTCAATATTAGTTTCAATTGTTGGTTCAAGAACTCCAAATCAGATTCGCTTGGATATGGATGACTTTACAAATCCTCTAGTAGGAATGTTTGGTCATTGTAGTCAAGAGCTTGTGAATCTATTTATCACAGGAAGTGCAGTATCTAATGTGTTTGATGGTGTAAAGATTTTGAATGACAGTGGGGGAGGAACAGTAACAGGAGCAGGTAATATGAATGGATCACTATCTTTAAAAGGTATTTATAAGAAGTCTATACTAGGTTATTTAACAGAGCATGAAGCATTACAGTATTGTAAAGTTGGATTAAATTATAAATATCCTCTTTATCCAATTTGGATTATTGTTAATAAAAATCACTATAAATGCTCATTCAGTTTCAACTTTAATGAATGTATTTTAACCGTTTCTCAAGAGTTTATTCAAGTTATGCAAAAGGCTTTTGAAAAGTTTGATACTGAAAATTCTGGATTTATCTTTGATCATCAATTAGAAAAGTTTCTAAGTGAAATTAATTTAAAAGACTGTATGTTTGAACTTATGAAACTTTGTGAAAATGGAATAGTTTTGTGGAATGATTTAAAGAAGTGTATTTTAAATTTGGTAGGAATTGAAAATGAGGAAGATAATCAACTTAGAGGGAGTAAAACAGGAGATCATTCTTTAGCAAGCCAATATAAATTATGGACTTCAGTATATATTTTTGATGGTCAAAATCATATTGGAAAGAAATTAATTGTTTCCACAATATTTCCACTTGAAAACTATTCCAGAACTAGAAAACTGTACGAGACATTTTCTTCTAATCATAAACAAAATGGTAATGATAAAAGAAAATCTATTGAAGAATTGGATTTAATTTCAACTTTACAAACAAGGTGGGGAGGAGAAACTGTAATTGAGACTAAGATCTTAAACTTATAAATTAGACATTTTTTAGTTCGTTTGGTATTGGATTATTTGAAGTTAAAAGGATTTTTTTGAGCTCAGGAAATAATCCCGAATCTTCAGGTGTTATAAATGAAATAGCAATACCATTTTTCCCAGCTCTTCCTGTTCTTCCAATACGGTGAGTATAAGTATCAATCGATTTTGGGAAATCATAATTTATAACAAGGTTAATATTATTAATATCAATTCCACGCCCAGCAACATCAGTTGATACAAGAATATCAAATACTCCGCTTTTAAATAAATTAAGACTATTTTCTCTAACTTCCTGCATTTTCCCACCATGTAGAGAAGTTGCTTTAAAACCATGAGATACAATTTCTCTACATACAATATCTACCATCTTTTTTTGGTTAAGAAAAACAATAATTGGTGGTACTGCCAATTCTCTATTATTTAAAGTATTAATTAATGTAGATTTCTTTTTATTTTCACTAATAAAATTGAGTATTTGTTGAATTGATTTTTTTCCTGCTCCGATATCTCCAATAGTAACATTAATTGGTGAATTAAGATACCTTTTTGCAATGTTCTCAAGCTCTTTCTGCATAGTAGCACTAAACATATGAGTAGTTCTTTGAATCTCTGGTGGTATTTGATCAAGAATAAAGTTAAGAGAGTCTTGAAATCCTAAATCAATCATTCTATCTGCCTCATCCAAAATAACGTATGAACATTGTACCAATACTGTTAATGTTTTTTCAAGACAATCTTGCATTCTACCTGGAGTTGCAATAATAATCTCCACTCCTTTTCTAAGTGAAAATGCTTGCTGATCAATATTTCTTCCTCCAACAATAGATAAAGTACGTATTCTTTTTAGTTCATGAGTTTTACTTAATAATTTTTGAGCTTCGTCTTCAATTTGCAATGCTAATTCTCTAGCTGGGGCAAGAATAAGTCCATACGGCCCTTCTTGACTTGTTTTATAGTCAAGTATTGGTTTATTCCCCACATAATTAATAAGTGGAATTAGAAAAGCTATAGTTTTACCACTGCCAGTTTCTGCTATTCCTATCATATCCCTAAGTTTTAATCCAATAGGAATACATTGCATTTGAATTGGAGTTGGCTTTTCATAACCAATATTTCTAATTAACTCTGTTTGTATTTCTAAAGCATGACAATCTTTCCAATCACGTATTGGATTTGGGACATCTTTTCCACGTACATTAATTGAGTAATCTTCTCTAAATATTTTCCAATCTCTCTCAGTCATATCAAAATATCCCAAATCTGATTTCTCATCCAAAAACTCATCATTCTTTCCACTATTATCCTCTTTTTTTAATCCCTTCCTTTTCCTCTCGCTTAACATCTTCTCTAAATTTAATCGATTCATATATAATTCGTTTGAACCCAGTGAAAAAGTATCTTCATTATTGCTCCATTCAAACTTTAGCATGCCTCTATGTCTTTTTTTGCTCTTTCCTTCTTCAACATTGCTATTTATTAGCTCATAATTAACAGCATTATCCTTCTCATCCAAATTTACCTTATTATCTAACACCGATTGATCACTTTCGTACCTATCTAACCTCTCTAATCCCGGAATATTCAACATTATTTTTGCATTTCTACTAATTTCTTCTTGACTTTTAATAATCAAATAACTCTTAAAATTACTAATTATTATAACTCATGCCAGGCTCCCGCCGGCGCCAAAACATGCACAACCATTATTTATTAATGTTTAAGGCTGCCAGCTTAAAGTAAATATATAATGAAAAAGAGAATAATTTTTTGGCGGGAGCTTTTTTAATACAATAATGCATGGAAGGTGCATTTAATGTTAGAAATAGAAAATGTTAAAATATTTAAAGATAACGAGAATGTGAGAGTATGTGGGAAAGGCTGAAGTAAAGAAAAGAAAAAAGAGATGTAGAGGAAAAGCAAAGAAAAGAGTAACATCAATTTGAACTTGAGAATCAATAGATTCTGAATGCTATTAGGCTTTATAAATTTGAGCATAAAAACACGTAGATTTTAAACCTTAAAGAATAATAATTAATATTACTCTTATTTTTAAAAATTTTATAATATGTTTTAGTAAAAACTATCTCTAGTTAGTTACGTTAAAATCAATCAGATTTCCTATTAATCCAACGAGGGTGAAATGAAAAATCAAAGCTTAAATTATTTGGATTCCGCCAATCATTGCTGGCTTAATAATAATAGATGACAAACATTTTTAAATTAGTTATAAGTAAATAATATTTCTGAATTAAAATTAGCAACAAAATTTTAATGGGAGTTTTCCATACATTTACAAACTATATCATAACTTTCTATTTAATTATATTACTGGAGTTTATTTTTTCTATTGATATTTTAGAGAGAGAGAATACTTATTGTAATGAAAATAATATATCAGATTTAATTTGTGTACCAGTAAGTTTTTCATTCGTTTCCTTTCTTTTCTAAACAAACTTTTTTCATACAAAATTATATATAAAATTCACTCAATATTTTAGAATGATAATATTATTGAAGTTATTAATAAAACAATTGAAGATTTATCATCAAAATTGCAATTAAAGGAAGAATTCCAGGACATTAATACATATCTAGTTTTTAATGAATTAGAATTTGTTAAAAATCCATTATACTCGTGTAGTCATCCAAAATCAAAATTAATAGAACTGGATAACATTAAGAAAACATTCATATGTATGGTAACAGAAGAGTTACAAAAAGTTCTACAATGTAAAAGCGGATACGAATTAACTGAGGTGTTAATAGAGAATCCTAGTAAAAAACTTGGATATGGTGAATCTGAAATCAGACCAAGAACTCAAAGAGAGAAGAAGTATGCAATAAAAAGTGACAAAATTTGTATTAAAACTGTAAAAGTTCCGGTTGAAATTATATGCAAAGTAGGTTTTCCCTATTTTTAAATTTTGAAATTACTAATATTAAAAAAAAACAATTTCATATATTAGGAAGGCAAATTTAAGGACGGATTTTGTGTTAAGGAAGAAACAACAAATCCATTATATGAATGCCCTAAAGGATTACACGTAACTCCAAGAAGATGGTGTGGATATATTAAGAAAGAATTAAATGAAAGTTTAATGGAAAATGTAATTAAAAGAACAAATCCTGGATGTGTCATTAAAACTGTACATCCATGGTTTAAATCTACAGCTAGTGTTGAATGTTATAATGGTAATAATGGCTATATTGTGGGTATTACAGAGGGCGACTGGGTCAATGTTACACCACCAACAATAAAGTGTCCAAGAGATTTTGAAATAATATTCCCAACATATCCAACAGAAGAGACAGTTAAAGGTAATTTTACTTTTCCTCCAATATGTCTTGCTAGAAGATATTTTCCAAGAAGCATAAGTTGTCCAGGCATATTATTAAGAAATGGACTTATAGTCACTGATAGATATATTGTCGATAATGAAGTGAATCCAACTCCATTTAAGCAGAAAGTAGATGTTTCACATTATTCTTGCCAAGTACAAAGTAGGATGAAGCCAAACATAGTTTGTCCAATAATTAGCATGGATTATTACTCCAGATTAAGATATGTTTTTCCAAATAATGAATACTATTTGAACTCACATCTCAATACTGAAAAAGTTATCAATTATCAATCAGGACTTTTTGATTTTACAAGTTATTCGAATTTTTTAAACGAAAATCCAAGTATTTTGAATGAGTTAAAGGAAAATCAGTTAAGTCAATTGAGCAATGTTTCTGAAACTAATTCTACAATATCCAATAGTTCTATTCCAAATTCCAACCTAAATGACTCAATTTCATCAATATCCGATGATAATGATAATTCAACTTTGAAATCTAGTCCGTACTATAACTATAAGGCCTACAAAAATGAGCTTCACGAATATAAATACTATTATAATGATACTTTAAATAAACATTTGAAGTCCATGAATGATTTCAATAACCACGAATACTCATATTATCCATTCAGGTTGAATACGACTCTGGACAATCCTTGGAATACAAAAACTAGTAATAATATTAGCAGCAACTTGAGACGGGAGGATCATGGAAAAGTGCATTCAACTCATTCAAAAGGCTCACAAATAGAAAAGGTGATTGGAGCAAAACAATTCGAGAAAGAATATGGTAACTTTCTGCAAGGATTAAAAAAGGATTTATCAAAACAAAGTGAGTACTTTAATGATTATCAGTGGGATTTTTTAAGCAAATTCTATAGAGTTTATGTGTCAAATCAGTATAAATTTGTATCAAACATTCCAGTTTCTTCCATTTCACATAAAGCATTAACAATAGATGGAGGTTATCAGCTAAATATTAATTTAGATCCGACCTATCAAAGCTTTGTTAATTACACGCTGGAAAATATGAAAATGATGGATTCGGAATTGAAGATGAACAATACAACGAAGAATAATATTGGAAATATTACTGATTTCAGTGGTAATAAAGTTAATAATACCAGTAGTGATAATGATAAGATTACTGAGAATAGTATGAATATTAATAATTCTCAATTAATAGAAAAGTTATTAATTTTAAATGATAGCAATATAACCAATAAGCTTAATTTTACAAGAGATCATGAATATAATGCTTGGGAAAAATCTGCGAGAATATATTTTATGGATTTAGATTTGATGAAAAAGAATCAAATAATCTATTCAAGTATTAGCAACTATAAACATAAGAAAAAGTTTCCTTTTCTGTATTATTATGGAGGACAACCAAGTATTAATAATGACTATGGACATATTAGAAGACCAGCAACTTCTGACCACAAATATAGATATGGAAGTCCTGCAGAAGATTATCACAAATACACTGGAAGGCATGAAAGTAGTGATTTACTTTATTATATTAACAAACGTTTAAATCAGACAAAACCTTATAGGCATTCTCCTGGGCCACAAACTTATCATAATTGTATATCTATAAATGAGACAACTCCGATAATAGAATGTCCAAATTCAAATATTATTATTCCAAAGTGTTTCGTACTTGATATAATATATGAAATTTTTACAGCAAATAATCAAAAGAATATGAATGATACATTGATCAAAGATATTGACGAAATGAATTTGAATAATTCAATTTCTGAAACAAATAATGATATTCAAGAAGAAGAAAAGAAGGGCAGGGAAGAGGAGATTAAGAAAGAAAAGGAAGCGGATGAAGAAGCTTTTATGGATAATTATATTAATAGCAGACCAATTTCAATTCAAGAAGGATTGAATGATTTGGGAGATTTAGAAGCCATTGAAAGCATGGATGATTATGGAAACATTTTGAATGAATTAGGGTATTTTGGAAATATTGGAGAGCTTCAAAATTTGGAGATGTTGGAAAATCTCCAGGGGCTTGGACAAGTGGGAGTTTAGTAAATTGATTTATAAATGGAATGAAGGTATATTGGCGCCAAATGTGCATGTAATTTTTGCATTTATTCAATAAATTGCATTTTAATTTCATAAATTTTTAAAGTGATTCAATTTTTTCAAATAATTTTTTTCTCAATGTTAAAAGAGTTTATAGGTTAGAGAATATATTTTTAATTTCTTTCTCTCTTTTTCCTTTCGTTCTTGTACGTTTTTTATAAATCATTATTATAGTGATTTTTTTTCTAACAAAACAAATGGTTACCGCTCAACGTGGTTGGCGGGAAATGTGATATTTAAATAAATATAAAAAGGCAGGGGAAAATAATGTGAGGTAAATAAATAACCCCACTGAAAAAGAATAGATAAATTAAATATATTTTTTAAATAAATTTTTATTGTTGAGAGGAGCGTTAAATTTGCAAAGTAGAAGAGGGAGGAAGAGAGAACTATACAGAGTTGTTTTTGGTACTGAATTTGGTATTTTAAGACTTCTCTGCGTTTGAGGACGATTAAAATATAAATTCAGCTTGATAATGGAATAATAATTATTAATATACATATGTATAAATATATATATATATTTTCCCTTCTACTTTTTATCTTATTTAAAGAGTAATATTTTTGAACAAGTATAATTTCTGTATAAATAATTAATATAAGAGTGGTCCTGAATAAGAGCTAATACAAGATATTTTTTATTTTACTTTGCAATAATTAGATTTAAAAAAGTTTCATTTTAATAAGAAAAATAAGCTAAACTATTAATATTTTGATGAAAAATTCAATATGAGTACTCTTTTAAGAGGTCAGTCTCAGATTATCGGAATCAAACCATTATTCCCGGTAAAACCATTACTATCAATTTCTTCACAGGATTTTGAGCAAATTTGGAAAGAGGTGAAGTGGGATACAAAAAGAGTAAATAGCATATTAGATTTGTTTTCAAGATTTTGCAACGATGATTTAAATATTTCACCAAATAACTCTACTTCTTCCAGTGATATTAATTCGAAAAGAGGAATAAACCATTCGCAGTTAATGTCAAACCATAGACTAATGGCACTGTTGAAGTCAATAGCTATAGTTGGTACAGATTGTGATGATCTTAATAACATGAACTTTTTTACAAGAAATGATTTAAGCGTAATAATGACAGGAATTCCTTATATTGATAAAAAAAACTTTCTAAGGTTAATGTGTCTTTTAGACAGATCCACTCCTCATACAACGACTTCACCAGCTGGAATTTCAAGATTAAAGTTGGTTTTTTCTTATTATGATTGGGGTTGGAAGGGGTATTTGGATGAGTTTGATTGGAAGAGATTAAGAAGCGATATTTTGAATTTGACTTATTATGGAAAGTTATATGATGCAGATAATAACCATGATTTAAAATCTAGATTAAATGGAACAAACAAAAAAGGAAGCCCAATGCCGGAAACTTTAGAGGAAGGACTTAAACAACTTAGTCAAGAAATATCTATTAGATCATTTAAAAGTACTAATAATGGATCAAAACTTTTAAAGAACGATAGTATACATATTTCTATTAATGCTAGTAGCACTAGTAATATAATTGGTAATGGCGGATATTCAGAATATAGCTATTTTGATAATAATCATAATAATTTTACTGAATCAGTTCCTTATTCAGTTCAAAATAATGATTTAATCATTGATTTCCCACTTTTTGTCAAGTTGGTTGAATATAGAATAATTAAAGGAACGTCACAAATCTTACGTGTTGAACCTCCTGATAGAGATCAAGAAGAATTCATTGCTAGAAGCATCTTAATAAATGGTGGGAGTATTTTCTTGGATAATAATAAGAATGACAGTGCTCATTTTTCCCCTGATAAGTCTAGTAAAGCTCCTACGTATAATAAAATTTCATCTTCAGAAAAAAACATTAAATCTGAAATGAATTCTTCATCAAGAATTGACGTTGAAAATGAAGAATTTGATAATATTGAGAAGAAAAAACAAATCATTACTGAACAAATCCAAGAACTAGATAATGAATTAAATAGTCTCAAGATTTCCATAAAAAATTCACATCTCCCATCAAACTCCATAGGTATTGATATTTCGAATTTGAATGGAGATACTACTTCAAAGAGTGCAATGGAATCCATTTTTGGGCCTCCCCCTGAAGATTTACATGGAATTTTCTGTGATCAACCCAACGATCAACAAGATTTGGCATTTTCCTCTATTGTAGTTCCCTCTTCTTCTACACCAATTAGGAAGTCAAGATCAATAAGAACAAATGCAATCCCCATTACTCCTGCTACAAAAAATGATTCAGTCTCGGAGCACACCCACGACTCTAATTCTTTCGTTGCTGAAAGAAATAGCACAAGCGACTTTCCAAATAATGTTAATAATACAGAACTTGCGGGCCCGCCTATTTTACTTTAGCAAAATATTTAATTTTGCTTCTAAACAAAATATATTTCAAGTTGATAATGATAAATTAATAGTAATTTGAACCATAAATTAAACTAGAATAGTAATTATTTTAGATTATACCGTTATTTAAGTTAATTTTTTGTATTTATTTATTAATAAATGAGCGACAGTAATATATTTGAAATAAACTCATACACAAGAATACTTTTGTTTCTGTTTATTGCATGCAAAGTAAAAATAATTGTGGGAGCTTTGCCGCGCATTTAATTAATAATAGTAATAATAGTTGATTCATTCAAGAACATTGTAGTATATTGAATGAATTTGTAGTCATTGGTTTTATCGAAGATTCAATTTGAATTGAGTTCATATGATTGTTCTTCAATATACCTAAGCTTATTAAGGTGGCGTATATTTATATATACATATCAATGTGTATAGAGTTTGTAATCTTGTGAAATAAAGTAATACTTTGAAAAAATTTCTATTACTATATGGCAAATTGATTTCTTGAGAATAACCACTATGAGTAAAAATATTGAAGAATTAACAACAATTCCGATAATATATTCAAAACAACACAAAGAAAGACTAGTGCTACTTGAGTTCCAGGGATCTTTAAGTATATCTAAATTGAATACAGAAACTGGGGAAATTATTAATTCTGAAAACAATGACGATTTTAATGACACAGCTATTGGTCAATTAAATAACTTTGATAAAATCTCTCAATGTTTAAAAAATCCTGAAATTGTTAATCCAATGGAATCTGCAATTCAATGTTCTAAAAACCACCAAATAGAACTTAAGGTGGGATACCACAAACTTATTGGTAAAGTAAGTTAAATTTCTCTATTCACTAATAAAAATACTCACACTTTATTACCTCTAATTTTTCCACTACTAATAATCATATTAAATATTACTATTTTTAGTTAGTGAGACTAGAAAAACCTCTAGCCGTAATTCAAAATTCATCAGAAACACAAGAAGAAGATAAAAGTCACTTAAATATATATGATATTATTCATTTTAAACTAGTTTTTGAATCTAGACCTTTATTTTCCTCTTAATTATTTACAATTTGGACAATATATTGAGTTATTGTTTGCATTATTGCCATAATTATAATTGCCACATAAATTACATATAATCAGTTCACAATTACTGCATTCTGATAATTTGCAACTAGCGTTATCGCAAGTACTTCTATCGCAATACCCACATTTTACTTTTTCAATATTTAAACTACTCTTATTCATAGATCTTCTATTACATAAAGAACAATATTCTTTAATAATTTTGTTCAAATGCTTTTGGCCTTGAGTTAAACACCATACTGTGTGCTTTTGTTTATTATCCTTATCAATAACTCTCTCTGATTTTTTAATTGTATTTAAACTTAATTCATTTTCAAAATCATTTCTTTCTCTTTTCATTTTTTTCCCACTTTCTTACTTAATTATTGAATTACCAATTCGAAATCCGAACAGATTCTCCCTCATGCTATGCTTGAATTAATTAAAAAAAATAAAATAAAATAAACCAATCAATGCAAATTCTAATTTAACTTAAGGAATAAAAGATATTACTCGCTGTAGATTGATAATTGAGAAGTGGAACAAGTAATCCAACTTTCTCTACCTGCTAATTTAAAATATCCTAAGTAATTAGTCGTTAAAATAATTTTTTCTTAAACCAATTTATTTTATTATTTTATGTATTTTTTTAAACTACGTAATTATTTATTAATTTCAAAACATGTGGGGAAATGTGCAAGAAAGACACGTATGTGCATGAATTTCGGTGCATGCAATACAAATTAGCAATCAAATTACAAAAAAATCATATTTGTCCGGTACTCTAATAAATCTATATAATTAATTTGAGTAAAACTTATATTAAACATCTTTTTGAGAATGAATACATCAATTTATATTGAGCATTTTTGGTAGAAAATTAATTTTAAAAATTAATTTAACTACAAAGAAATTATTAAATTTGTGATTAAACTGGATGAAATTTGAACTATTTCTTGAATAAATTACTAATTGGAAATATTTAATTGAAAATTAACTTTTTAATAACATTCAATAAAATGAATTCTCTTGACTTACAAGTTAATGGAATGACATGTATGTCATGTGCTACTACAATAAAAAACTTATTATTACATTACAAATTTGTAAAAGATGTTGAAATAAATATCATTTTAAATAGTGTACGTGTAATATTGAATAAGAAAATTACACTTGATGAAAGAAAAAAGATTTGTGACACAATTAACAATGCAGGATTTATTTGCTTATTAAAGTCAAGTACAATAATGAATGACATGTTAACTTTAAGTATTAATGATTTTAAGTTAGAAGAAAAAAGTTTAGAAAGTGAAATAATTTATGGAAATTCAAAAGATATAGCTGAACAAATTTTGAATAGTAAAGGAATAAAGTTTTTGAAATTACATCAAATACCAACAGAAGAGATGAAATTAATAGTGAAAGCACTGGAAAATAAAGCTGGAATTATTACTATAATAAGTTATTTGAAATGGGGACAACTATGTATTTTATTTGATGAAAACCAAATTACTATAGTACAGATACAAGAAATTCTAGAGAAATCTGATATTTGGATGCTAAGTTATATGAAATTCTATTGTTTATTTGGCAAGGAAAAGCTTTCATGTGTGAACAATCTTAAAATTAAATGTATCTTCCGTCTAAATTCCGATAGAGAAGGTATTAGCATAATACAAAAGATATATAATTGTTTAAGACGAAGAAATGCAAATATTGAATTCAATAAAGATTTTACAGCAAGTATTGGTTGTATTGTAAGTGGAATCTTTGGGATTTACAACGTATCTGTTGAAAGGATGAATGAAAATAATTTTGAGAGAAATCTTGTTCTAATGATTTGCATTGATTATAATCCTTACTTTATTTCTGGAAGAAATCTATTAAAATATATGAATGATGAAGTATTAAAAAACTACGTTAATGAAACAATTATAGATGAACCAATTAATGAAAATAAATTGAAAAAGCAATACTCGCACAGGTTAGTGAATTCGATGCAAATTATTACAAAATGTAATTTGGATGAAAGTGTCAATTACTCAAGCCTGCAAAAAATTAAAGATAAGGAGTCTCGATATTATGGTATTTGTTTTACAATTTCTTTAATTTTAACTATTATGGTACTATTATATAATTTTTTGGGTGATAAACCCTTTATGTCAAAGTTTACAAGAATTATCTCTTTTAATACTATCAAATCTTTGCAAGATCAAACAGGATTATCTGGTATTAGTTGGAAATATCTGATAAATTTAATATTAGTTACAATAGTGGTATATTTATGTGGATATACATTTCATAAGAAAGGAATCAAAAGTATGTTATATTTGAATCCAAATATGTATAGCTTAATTTCACTTGGAACAAATACATGCTATTTATATTCATTTTATATGATGATTTATTTAGCAATAATATCTTCAAAAGATCCTGAAGATAAGAAAATTTATTCAGATAGGTTACCCAATTTTTTTGATATTGCTTGTATGCTTATCACAATAAGCTTATTTGGAAGAATTTTGGACGTACATTCAAATCTACTAATTTTAAGAATTATTAATAATAATAGTGATAGAAATGAAGTTATTGGCGAAAATGGAGATTCTATGAGGTATAATATAAAAGATAACTTTCAATTACTTGGTGAAACTAAATTTGAATCACTTGAAAAGGTTTATTATCATTTTTCAAACTCTGAGAATTGTCAGGTATTACCTTTAGCATCTCCAAAGGACTTAAAGAAAAACAAGGAATTCCGATCAAAATATAAAAATACAGAAATTGGGCAAAAAATGAATACTATGAGCATAGACTCAATTTGTTTGGATGATATTTCACCTCAATCAATGGAAATGAAGGAACAGAGCTCGATTATTAATAATGTAGTAAATGTTGATTTAATAGATTTAGGGGATGTTATCATTTTAAAAAAAGATGAAATTGTACCATATGATGGAATTGTTATTTCTAGTGATATCGCAGTTTTGGATGAATCAATGATTACTGGCGAAAGTAGAATAATTGAAAAGTTATATGGAAATTTTATATCCAGTGGAAGTAGAGTATTATCAGATAATGTATTAATATTTGTTACTGAAATGGGAACTGAAAGTACTCTTGGAAAGATTCAAAAGTTAAAAATAAAAGCAAGAGAAAGTCAAATTGAGTTACCTGGAATTATTGATAAATTCTCGAGATATTTTGTACCTTCAATCATATTATTATCTTTATTGGCTTTTGTTGTTTGGTTCTTATTAGCTTATTATGACAAAGTGGATCCAGCTAGAATGTTTAATACTGACAGAATAAACTTCAATACAAAATTTAATAATATATTTAAGGAATTTCCAATTTCATCAAGAGTAATGTTTGCATTGCATTTCTCACTTTCAATTATGGCAATATCTTGTCCATGTGTTATTGGTATTACAGTTCCTATTGCTGTACTTATTTCAACTTCTTTAACTTCAAAAAAGAATATATTGGTACAAAACACAAATATCTTTAATAATATAGGGTTTATTGATAATATAGTTTTTGATAAAACTGGCACTTTGACAAATGGAAGACCAACTATCAAATCTATTATTGTTGATCATGAGAATATTCAAGAAATAACAATTACTACATTTAATAATGGTTACAGTTCAAAATGGGAAAAACCAACTGATATAGATTTTTCCAATTCTTCTATTGAAACATTTTATATTAACAAGAATTCTAATATTCAAGATAAAAATGTTGTTATTGAAGAATTATTCGAGTCATATTTAAAGTTTTGGTGGATTATTGGATCTTGTGAATATTATAATAATCATCCAGCTGGAAATGTATTAAGGTCTTTTTCAATTCGGCTATTTAATAATAAAGAACAATATAAGTTTACTCAACCTATTGATTGTAGATATATTCCAGGAGTAGGAATGACTTGTATTATTAATAGAATGAAAGTTTTAATTACAAATCAATATAAGCATCTTGATCAAGATTTCAGTTTGGTTTCAGTCAATTCTAAAGATTTTAATCATTATATAAAGAGTTCATCTAATACTTTAGAAATTTCTTTGGATAGTCCTGAAAATAAGAGTACAGAATATTCATCATTATATTTACGGAATTGGCTTAAATATTGGTCTAAAAAAGGATCTATGATTATTTATATTTTTATTGGTGATATAAACAATTTAGGTGATAATGAACATGGATTAATTAATGCCAAATATATGAAATTAGTTGGTGCTGTTTCTATGATTGATGAACCAATGTTTGGAGTAGAGTCTACAATTAATTATATGAAAAAACACGTAACAGATCAAATATGGTTGTGCTCTGGTGATTCTTTTTACACATCAAATTCAATTGCATCAATGGTAAGTTCATTAAATATAAAAATTTTCTTTTTAATAAAAGAAAAATTAAATAATTTTTGAATAACTTAATAAATTTTTGATTAAAGATTGGAATAGATTCTGATAAAATTATGAGTAATTCAACTCCTAGTGATAAACTTCATCTTATTCAAGATCTTCAATTAAATAAGGAATTAGATAAGATATCTAATATTGACTTAAATGAAGAAAAAACAGATAAAGAGTTCTTCAAATCTTTTGAATTAGAATTTCCTGTAAAGAATGAAGAAAATATTAAGAAAAAACAAAAAAAATCCAAAAAAAATCTCAAAAAAGTGATGATGATTGGAGATGGAATAAATGACTCAGCTTCTATTGAAGCTGCAGACATTGGAATATTATTAGGAAAAGGCGGGATAAATAATTTTACGCATGCAGATGTAATAATATTGTCAAATTATCAAAATAATATTAAATTCTTATTTAAGCTTGGAAGGTAAGTTAAAAAAGTAAATTGGGGGATTTGGGAAATAAGATTTTTGAGTTATTTTTTTCTTCTGATTTACTTAATAATTTATTCATTAACTTTATTATTATTAGAGAAACACATAAAGTAATTAATAGAAATTTAATATGGGCATTTATATTCAATGTTTTAACTATTCCAATGGCGGCGGGAATTTTTTATCCAAATATAATTATTTCTCCAGTTGTAGCAGCATTTTTGATGTTGTTAAGTTCAACAATTATTGTATTCTCAAGTTTAATTTTGTATAAATTTAGATAAATAGAGATGGAATTTTAAGAAGATAGTAAAAGCATTTTAGGATGAAAGAGAGAAAAATAAATAAAATATTAATAATGTAAGATATTGCATGCATTATTAAATGATTATATATATTTATGAAAATATTATGTGGGTGCAAATTTAAAAAAAAAAAAAAAAGCTCAAGAAAAAAAATTTAAAAGTTAGAGAGTCAGATAATATAGAGTTAAATTAATATGAATTATCTTTTTCTCATTTTCTTATTTCATTAAGTTAAACAATATATAAAAGTTAGATTTATAAATGAAAAATAGAGTTTATTAAACAAATTTAAGAAGCAACATAAAATAACTAGCAATTTATTTGGAATTTTTACTTTAATTGTAAATTTATATTATGGCTATTAAATACAGATATATTAAAAAATATTAAGTTTATTAAAATTGTTGATTAGTATTTAAATATGTAAGAGGTACCTAATCTATATAGAAGATTATGAACCTTTAATATTACTTAAAAAACATAGGAAAAAGTTTGATTAATAAGTAAATAGAAATTGTTATGTCAATCATTATTATAATCAGGCTTTTTCTTTGGGGCGGGCTTTGGTAAATTGACTCCCAAACATCTGGACATCTTTTGAACCAGTATAGGGTTTGGAATAGCTTTTCCAGATTCGTAATCATTAACAACACTGGCTTTTTCGTTAATCATTTGCGCAAGTTGAGCCTGAGTAAGCTTTTTTGCTACTCTAGCTTGTTGTAAAGCTCTAGAAAATTCCCCAGAAACTCTAAAGATACGGTAATCACCAGTATCTTCGTCTAATTTGGCAGCGTTTTGAGGGATGTTTTGTTTAGTTGATGCATTTTTACCCCCAAGAAACTTTTTCTCAGTAATAATTTCTTCACCTTTTCTTCTTGCTTGATTAAGATCTTGTTCTTTTGATATTCCTTTTGGTCTAGAGCCACCTTTTTTCCATACCACTTGATTCCAATCCTGACTCATTTTCGAAATATGATTCAGTAAAGTGTAATTTTTTGATAAACGTAATATTAATAATTAAGTGAATTTTTTTCTGGTCAGTTAAAAATTCCCGCCTAAGGCGGGAAATGTCAATTAGACAATTTATTGTGGCTTAAAAATGTGTGTGAGGGGCGGCGCCAATCTGAAAAATTATGCATTTACAAGTTAAATCAGTAAATTAGATTATATTTTTAGAAAGGATTGAGACTGAGATAAAAAAGAGAGAGATAGTGGTGAATTTTATAATCTAGAAATTATATATATTTGATTGGTTGTCCGCAAATACAGATACGAAGAAATTAAAGAGTTGGCTTTTCTATTTATATTAAAAAAGAATTCAAAAAGTTTGTGGTTTATATTTTTATGACAATAATAAAATAATATGTCATCAAATAAACAAAGTTTAAGGTTAAATGAGGCACAGTTAATAGCAGTAAGAGAGACTTTTGATTTAGCAGATGATGATTCAGATGGAAAGATTAACTTTGATCAGGTAAGTTATTTTCTTGAAATCGTTGAATAAGTATTTGAAACTATAAGATTGATAAAACACATTACATATAATTTATGGGGAGTGAATCAATTGTTCTGTTTTTTATTCGACTAAATAATAATACAGTGACTTTGTGTGCTACATATGAATGATTCATTTCCTAATAATAAATTATTACTTAATTATTTTATTAACTCTAAAATCTTCAGGCATGTATTCTATTTAGAGTACTTGGACAAACAATAACAGATCGTGATTTAAAAACAGCATTATTAGAAGGTTGGCCAGGAGTTGATATTCAATCTGATGAAACTAAAGATAAAGGGCTAAAGAAAATAGATACAAATTCATTGGCTCCAATCGAATTTGATGCATTTATTAAAATTTTCAGAGCCA
This sequence comes from Cryptosporidium meleagridis, assembly GCA_039657295.1. Taxonomy (NCBI): domain Eukaryota; phylum Apicomplexa; class Conoidasida; order Eucoccidiorida; family Cryptosporidiidae; genus Cryptosporidium; species Cryptosporidium meleagridis. Next base: position 933,082 of record CM077709.1, read on the forward strand.
AATATAGGATTCCTTTTGATGAGGATACAATAATTGAAGCTTTTCAAGTTTTTGATCCTGATAATACAGGACTAATGCCAGCAAATTCTTTTGTAAAATTAATGACAACAACAGGAGAGCCTGTTCCAGCAAATGATGTTGAAGATTTATTACTACTAGCAAATGTTGATAAAGATGGTAAATTTGACTATACTCAATTAGCAAAGAGGCTTGTTGAAGGCCCCAAGAATGTTCGTGTTTTATAATAAAAATTCAAAAATTTTCAAACGTAATTTCAATTAGTAAATATAAACAAAAGTAGACATTAATTTTTTTCTTTTTTTTAAATGCATGTTTATTTTCTTTGCAACAACGGTATTTCACAAAAATTGTTTATCCAAATGAGTGCATGCATGCAAATTTTCATCCACATGACGTAATGCATGACTGAATTAATTATGGTAATGTAAGTTAACAACAGTGATGGATTAAATTGAGATTTGGACATTAAAAGATAATAAAGGTAAATTTGATGCTAAAAAAAAAGAAATCTTGTAGGAATGTAAATTTACGTATTATGCAGGCATGATACAAATAGAAAAGAGTCTTGGGGGGAAAACATTGTACACAAGACTACTTCGTGGTAATTCAAGTTCTTTAAATAGCACGATTAAATTCTTGAGAATGCATATGAACTGAACAGTTAAGTTTTACAACAGTGTATTTAAATTTTCGATTCAAATATTCAGTGAAGAAGAACTTGACAAAACGACAAGAAAAACAATTTAATATTTTCTATGAATAATCAGACATATACTAAACTGTTGGGAAAGTCAAAAATAATCTGGAGAATGGAATATTGTGAGGGTTAATGGGGGGGGTTACGACATTATTAAAATGGGATAACAAGAAGTGAATTTAAAACAATCATACGATCATTTCCTTCAAAAATAATTACAGAGCTAACGCAACAAAAATATAATTAAATTAATTTCTGGTATTAATATTTAATACGCAATAAATATAATTAAGAGGGGAATTCAAGTAATTTTTTTTGAGGGTATCGGAGAGACGGCTACGCAAGTATTGTCTCAAACAGTTACCCCCATTTAAAATAAAGTTAATAATCAAAATAAATAAATAGATAGGAAATAATTAAATAGATAGTTGAATAGTAAAGACCGGAAATGCATAGACGTAAAAGTAAATATAGTTATATAATGTCAAATAAATGGTGAGATATTTAATAGATAGGTCAAGGGGGGGAAGTTTAAATTAAAATTGAATAAAATAGGGGCAGGTGAGAGAAGAGATAAAATCATTCTATCAAAAAAAGGGTAATTTTCATTTTTTAAGAAAACTTGAAGATTTTTTATTTCCATAAAACAAATAATCATCAAAATGGTAGAGACTTTTGCATTCAATGCTGATATTCAGCAGCTGATGAGCTTAATCATCAATACTTTTTACAGCAATAAGGAAATCTTTTTGAGAGAATTGATTTCTAATGCCTCTGATGCTTTAGACAAGATCAGATATGAATCCTTGACTGATCCAGAGCAATTAAAGAGTAATGAGGAAATGCATATCAGAATTATTCCAGATAAAGTTAATAATACTTTAACTATTGAGGATTCTGGTATTGGTATGACTAAGAGTGAGCTCATTAACAATTTGGGTACTATTGCTCGTTCAGGTACAAAGGCATTCATGGAAGCAATCCAAGCTGGCGGTGATGTTAGTATGATTGGTCAATTTGGTGTTGGTTTCTATTCTGCATATCTTGTTGCTGATAAGGTTACTGTAATTACTAAACATAATGGTGATGAACAATACATTTGGGAATCATCAGCTGGTGGTTCATTCACTATTACTAACGATACATCAGACAATAAGTTACAAAGAGGTACTAGAATTATTCTACACCTTAAGGAGGATCAATTAGATTACCTTGAGGAGCGTACATTGAGAGACTTGGTTAAGAAGCACTCAGAATTTATCTCTTTCCCAATTGAACTTTCCGTTGAGAAGACTACAGAAAAAGAAATCACCGATTCTGATGTCGATGAGGAGGAAGAGAAGAAGGAGGGTGAAGATGGTGAAGATGGACCAAAGATTGAGGAAGTTAAAGAGAAGGAACCAAAGAAGAAGAAGATTACAGAAGTAACTCAATCATGGGATTTGCTTAACAAGAATAAACCAATCTGGATGAGAAAACCAGAGGAAGTTACTTTTGAAGAGTATTCTTCTTTCTATAAATCAATCTCAAATGATTGGGAAGATCCTCTCGCAGTTAAACATTTTTCAGTTGAGGGTCAATTAGAATTTAAGGCAATTCTCTTTATTCCAAGAAGAGCTCCATTTGATCTCTTTGAAACAAGAAAGAAGAGAAACAACATTAAGCTCTATGTACGTAGAGTATTTATCATGGATGACTGTGAAGAATTGATCCCAGAATTCTTGGGATTTGTCAGAGGTGTTGTTGATAGTGAAGATCTTCCATTGAACATTTCAAGAGAATCATTACAGCAGAATAAGATCCTTAAGGTTATCAAGAAGAACATTGTTAAGAAATGCTTGGAATTGATAACTGAAATTACTGAGAAGCCTGATGATTATAAGAAATTCTATGAACAATTCAGTAAGAATCTTAAGTTAGGTATTCATGAAGATACTACTAACAGAAATAAGATCAGTGAGCTCCTGAGATATCAAACATCAAAGAGTGGTGAGGAACTCATAAGCTTAAGAGAATATGTTGATAGAATGAAGGAAAATCAAAAGGAAATTTACTACATTACTGGTGAATCTATCCAAGCAGTACAAAACTCACCATTCCTTGAGAAGCTTAGAAAGTTAGACTATGAAGTAATTTACATGGTTGACCCAATTGACGAGTACTGTGTACAACAAATGAAGGAATTCGATGGTAAGAAGTTGAGATGCTGTACTAAGGAAGGTCTTACTTTAGAAGAAACTGCTGAAGAGAAGGAAGCCTTTGAAGCTCTCCAAAAGGAATATGAGCCTTTATGCCAATTAATCAAAGAGGTTCTCCATGACAAGGTTGATAAGGTTATTACTTCTCAACGTATTTCCGACTCACCATGTGTACTTGTTACATCTGAATTTGGATGGTCTGCAAATATGGAACGTATCATGAAGGCTCAAGCTCTTAGAGATACCAGTATGACATCTTATATGATGTCTAAGAAGACTATGGAAATTAATCCATATAACTCAATCATTAATGAGCTCAAGACCAAGATTGCTAATGATAAGTCTGACAAGACTGTCAAGGACTTGATCTGGTTACTTTACGATACTTCCCTCCTCACTTCCGGTTTCTCATTGGAAGATCCAACTCAATTCTCATCTAGAATCAATAGAATGATCAAGCTCGGTCTTTCTATTGATGAGGAAGATATTGTTGATGATCTCCCACCTCTCGAACCAGTTAATGATGCAGAGCTCCAGGCATCTAAGATGGAAGAGGTTGACTAATTATTAAATTAGTACTCGAGAAAGAAGTAGTAGAGTTTGAAGATTTAAATCTGAATTTCGTGGAGAAGAAGAGTTCGTGATTGAATGAAATCTGAAAAGTATTGTTATTTTCGAGTCTACTTGGAAATTATAATTTCTATTATTATAATTACTAATTTGTTAGTTCAAATATAACGATACTTATGTTCTGATAAAATAGGTCAGAATCAATTTTACAGTCATATTATTGTGACTTTTTTAGTTATTACTTAAAATAGTGATTAGAAAGGAAGCTTAGTCCATAAATAATGCGAAAAAACAAAAACCTTGCGTTCCTAAAAGTCTTTTGTTCTTGCTATTAATTTTGTCCACATAGAAAAAATGCACACGCAAGCAAAAAATATGTCAGTCCATGCATGCATGCATGCCGGAGGTGATTAAAAATAATTAAAAAAATTTAAATACAGGATTATACAGGGATATGTATATCTAATCTTCCAGCTCTAGTAATACTTTCGTCTAGTTCGAGGATATGTTTGCTTGAAAATGCAATCACAATAACGTTTTGATTCTTCTTTTCAACGTTATCTAAGCAAAGAAGAAGAGTAGTGAGTAGAGTTCTGGAGTCATTGGAATTTTTTGAAGAAAATTGATCATCATTTTGGTTGTTTCCTAAGAGCCTATTAGACTTCATTAGATTTTGTGAAGTCCAGTTTAAATTAAATATATTTTTAATTCTTTCTTTATGTGAATTAATTCTAAAAGAAATATCATTAAATAAATTTGGTGAATAATTAATGAAATTTGGGTTTAATTTGGACACTTTAGAATTATTTGTTGAGCTTAAATCCATATGATCCTGAAAAAAGAAAGTGTCTGTTTTATTATTTTCAACTATAAAATTACTTGAAATTACATCGATTCCTTCTAGAATAAGGATTGTAGGAATATTTGTATTGAATAGTTGCCTAATATTTTCTTCAGATTGTCCAACATAAGGACTTAATAAAGCAAGAATATGTTTATGTACAAGCTTATAATTAATATATTGTTTCTGGACATATTTAATTAATTCTTGCTTTACAATAGAAAGTTTACTTCCATTTAAGTTATTTCTACTGTTATATATAAGTATTCTTGGAGTAAATTGTTGATTCATTATCTCGTTTATTTTACTATATTCATTCTCAAACAATTTGTAAATTATTAATTGATCGTCAACTTGTTGCAATACTGATTTAACACTCTCATCTTTAAGACTAAGATCTCCAGCATCTAAAGTGCTCATCTTACCATCAAAATTTCCCACTGCTCTATTCTTGAATAGTAGCATTTCTTTCTCTTGCAAATAATTATTATATAATTTATTATCAATTACTAAATTTCTAAATAATATTTCTACTACTTTGTAAATTAATTCCCTATCTGAAACTCCAAAACATACTCTAATTATCCAATTTACCATATTAATTCCCGTTAAAACATCTCCTTTACTTGACAAACCCTCCTTAAATTGCTCAAAACTATGCTTGTTCAAACTCTGATAATACATTAATTCCAAAAATGTATCATAATTCTTATCTAATAATAAAATAGATATATATTCATTCAATTCCTTTTTTAACTTCAAATATCCACAAAGTAACTCATTTTCATCCAATTCAACCTCATTCATTTGTTCTAATGGTAATAATTCCTCATTTACATGCGAATGTTTGGCGCCAGATGTGTGAAAATGATTTTTTGCCATTAAACATTTTAGGTGGTAAGTATTATAAAAAAAAGGCTTTGAAGAAATATTATTTTTTTTCAAAATATTAACAAATTCTGGCCCTTGAGAGGCGCTGTATTCAATAAGAATAAGTTTTTTAATGCAAGTAAATTTTGAAAAGTGTTCTTCTAGTTGACCAATTAAATTGTCATTGATTGATAGGTTTGAAAAAGATGTAATATAATTATACATAAAGATATTAATGGAAATTTTGTTTTCCAAATTTGAAATATTAAATCTTGTGATTTCCTCTAAAATATTTTTAACTCTCTCAATTATGTTATTTTTAATATTTTTCAAAACTTTTATGGAAATATTATTCTCTGTTACGTATTTATTCAGAATATACGTGGTATCTAAATAAAAAGTACTTGTAACAATGTTATTGTTATTATTAATAATATTTTTAATATTATTAATATTTTTAACCATAAAGCTCTCGATTTCTAAACTTTTTGATATATTGTTATTCATGTTAGGATTATAGTCTATTTTATTCACATTTGGAATAATTAATAGGTTTGAAATTAATTTCATGTAGTTATTTTCAAATTCTTTAGAAATTTGTTCGTTCTCTTTAATATATTGAATTTGAAAAAAGTAGTATTTTTCATTTATTAAAAAAGGTAGGATTAAATTATTCAGCATATCTTTTAGATTATATTCTGTTGAAGTCAACTTTAAGTAGTAATAAAGTTGCCTTTTTAGACCCTCTACTAATAAATTCCTATAATTTAGTAGAAATATGTCTGATTGAGTACTTAATTGTGAAAAAAGAGGTCCAGAAAACACTATATCTGATATAGTTATCTTATTTGTAGTACTTGAGCAATTCTCATTTTTTATATATTTAATATAACCCTTATTAAAATGGCTAATACAGCTAAGCCCAGAATGAATATACACTATATCTTCTTTACAAGGATCAATTTCATTATTAATTTTAAAAAAAGTAAAAAATTTCAAATTTTCCAAATTTAACTCCAGTAAAATGATCCTATCATTCCTAGTATCATCAAAATTATTATTAGTCAACTTATTCACTAGCTCTCTACTAATTAAAGAAATCCCATCTTTGAGGTCTTCTTTAACCTCGATGTTGCATGGTATTATATATCTTTCCATTCAGTCCATTAATTTGTTATTTTTTTTGCATTTATTTCCATATACACTTATAATACTTTAAATTAAATCCATATTTTGTAAATAAACTTTATGCGAAATAAGACGATTTATATTTTATTTATTACGTGTAAAATATAAAAATACATTCTACTATGCGGCTAATTTTCCTATACAATATCTTAATATGCAAATTACAAGGAGAAAAAAAATAGAAATAATAAAAATGAGTTTGGGGATAAAAAAAAGAAATTATAGATAAAATCATAATCTCCAAATAACAAAATATAGAATCTATTATCCTTGATGTAGAATGCCTCCTTCTTTCAACAGGCCTCATTCAGTTTCACCTTCCTCTTAGACTATATAAGTACGGTCAAATCTATAGAACAGATCTCAAATCATTCGAGTAAATCGATTAAAAGATACTTTCATCCTTCGTATACATATATATATATATGTATAAAGAATGATGTTAAATAGAAGGTATTCCAAATTGAAGACCGGAAATAAGCAGAAGAGGATAATCTTTTGAATTTGAGGTCGCTGATGAAGTATTAAGGATTTCATTGAAGAACCTTGCGCTTCTGTTTCAAATTGGCTGCTCTAGCCTTACGAGCATCGAGCTGATCTTGTAATGCCTTCTCCTTAAGATGCTCTGCCTTAGCAATGTGAATAGCTTCGATCAAGACTCTCTTGTTCTTGTATTGGTTACCCTTTGATTTCAAGTAAAATTGTTTGTACATAGTTTTATTAATTTTACCAGATTCACGATATTTACGTAAGAGACGTCTTAATACTCTTTGGCGACGCATCCATAAGACCTTCTCTGGTCTTCTGGCATCCTTTGTACCTCTTCTTTTACCAAGCCCCATAGAACGACCTTTCCTCTTAGCCTCATGGACTCTACTAATTCTAGCTCTTGAATGAGTAGCAACTGCCTTCTTCAAGATCAAACCATCCTTGTATAATTTACGGATACTTTGACGAGAGTTTGCTGTTGAGATTGTGTCCATTTCAGTTGGGTCCAACCATACTCTATTTGCACCACATTTTAAAACCTCCTTTGCTAAACGTTTTTGCAATATCAAAGGCTAAAATTCAAATAGGAACAAGATGAGTTAATATCATCCAGAATAAAGAGAATTCAAGATTCAGGTGTGAAAATAAACTTACCATTCTTACTAGTTATTTGATTTCTTCAATCAATTTGAAATTTAACTCAGATTTTTTTTTTCTTAAAAAAACTTTCCTCCTTTTTTTCCGGTGGATGTTTTTTTCCGTTTGGGAATATTCACCTTAATTTAAAAAAGAAACGAAATATGCCTATTGTCACGTGTAAATTTTACGTTGACTTTTAATTACTATATATTTACTTTTATTGTATATAATTTATCAATTATTTATTTAAACAAAAAAAAGAATTATTTGTCTCGTCGGTACCGCCTTTGTGCCGGTCAATATATTTATTATTTTTAACAAGAAGAAAAATATTTTAATTTTAAAAAAAATTGTCTCAAAAATGGGCGCCAACTTCGAATTAGGAATTGAATAAATAATATTAATGCATGAATTTGAGGAATTTTTTTTTCGTTCGTTTGAAATTTCGATTGATAAGCAGGATTTAGAATAAAGTTTAAATGATTTAAGATGAGATAGAAAAAGATAAAACATTTATTGTTTATATTGAATCTTTATTAGTTTCCTTTGAGTACTATGTTTTTCTTTCTCCTACTAATTTGAAAAAAAAGTTATACACAAATTTAATACTGAATTATAATTATTGGAAAAAAATAAGCGCACACAAAATTATTAGTTGTGAAATATCAAAACCTCGAGGTTATGACATTACATTATTTGTAAATTAGGACACAAACTTATAAAAGAACGTCATTTTTAATCATAAAAATGAGATGATTAACAATTTCTTTAAGAAATCTCAACCTCTATAAGTTGGTCTTATTAATTTACATCCAATAATTTTAAGTAATTTATTTGAAATATTTAAAAGTCAAATATATCATTGCTAACACGTAATATTATTTATTAATGTAAAATAAAAAGGTTTGCACTTTACCGCCAAAAGTCTAAATAAGTATTAATTTAAATATAGGAATAATTTGACCATTACAAATTAACATGGATGAAGTACAGGAGAATTTTTCAAAGACCATAGATATTGATTGTAATTCATCAATTTCATCTGTAGTTTTGACAGAGCTTTATGCATTTGTTGGTTTAATTGGGGAGGAATCAAATGTAATTGTTTATTGTTATAAAGATCATGAAGATAACAAAGACAAGAATATTAAACCTAGATATATATTAGAAAATAACCATGGTGGGATTTCAAAGCTTGTTTTATCTCCTTGTAAGAATTTGTTGATGGGATTAACATGCTATGGATGGATATATATTTGGAATATTGAACAATTAGGTAATAATACAAATAATGATATTGAGATGAGTATCGAAGAAAATAATAGTAAATTCATTACTGAGAGTAACATTAATGATTTATCTGAGAAGATTCCAGTGATAAAACCGGATATATTCTTAATGAATGGGCATCCTGGTGATTCTATTTGTGTAGAATTTATTAATTCAAAATTAATAATAGCAGCTGGAATTAATCCTGGCTCTAGTATTACTTTTATATCGGTGAAAACTGGAAAAAGAGTTGGTCAATATATTTCTAGAAAGAACGAAATATCGGGTCTAGCATGGCCAATATACTATAAATTTGACGAGAAAGAAATTAAAGAACAAAATTTTGAGCTTGCCGTATTTTCTTTTACAAATATTGCCATAGAAAGATCAAGCTCAAGTGGAGGATGTTGGATTGCTCTTGGTGGTTCTAATGGACTTATTACTTTAATATACTTACCATGTGCAACTATTTCAAAGATCGAAAAGTTATGTGAAACCATTAATATTGAAAGTGAGGATATTAACTTGTCAAATACAGAATTTCTATGGAAATGCCATCAAGTTAGTGAGCTATCTACAGAAATTAAATCATTAATTTGGAGACCTCGTAATAATAGTAATACTGGATTATGTCTTGTATACGGCACCGATGATTCATTATTACGATATTGTTTCATTGAGGCTGAAAATAAAAATATAATGATTAAAAAAGTTAATTTAGTAAAAATAACTGATGGTACTTCAACTTGTAGTGAGATTAATTCTATTTCTTTTCCCTCGGATGGTCAGAATAATTCTATTTTGGCTGTAGGATTTAATAGATTCTCATCAGCAAAAAGACATCCAATATTTGCTATTTCAGAAAATTTGATCAAGAAATCTCAGTCATTTTCTTCATTTAAAGTTTATATCCAAGATGTTATAACTTATTCAAACAATAGTAACAACGCAACATCATCTACGTATACTCATTTCTATTGTATAGGAAATCATTCTGATATAATTACAAGTGTACATATTAGCCCATGCTGTAGATATATTGCTTCATCATCTATTGATGGACATTTACACATATATAAAAAATCAAAGGTTTAGTAATTACAGGTTTTTTATATAGTAAAAAAATTATAAACTTATAAATCCTAGTTTAAATTAAGTGTTATTGCTATTTAATTAAGCCTTTTATGTTTTTCATTGAAGTCCCTATAACTTCTCCTCCAAGAATGATCTCATCTATAATTTTCATATACTTCTTATTATTGTAAATGACATCCACATCTGAAATATCACGTGAATGACTTCCAAATGCTTCATTTATTAATTGTATTGTTGCAAGTATAAGTAAAATATTTTCATCAAAATCTACTCCTGTTATCATGAATATTTTCTTATATTTTTTGAATATAATTCGTGTATCTTCCAATGTAAAATACGAAAGATGCTTTTCTTCCAAGGATAAAAGCCTTTCCTTTATAGCTTCTTGCAATCTATTTCTATCTTCAATATTTTCTGAACTATACCACCTTGAAAATATTGTACTTCCACTTAAATTTTGAATAATAAAGAAATGGATCATTTTCTTTGTTTACTTTCCACTTTTTGTTAATTAATATAAATAATGAATGCTGGTTCTCATAAAATATCAGAATGTTCAGAACATCTTCATTTCAATAAATACTAGAAATTATTTTATTCTTATTATTGTGATTTTTCTTATTATGGAATTTTAAAAATTTTTTAAACGTGTTTAGCTTGCAATTATGCCGGTATAGTAAATCAGACTTTAAAAAATAATTTGCACCCCACATTTTACCGCCACACGTAATAATTAGTAATTTTTACATGAATTAATTAAACATGGGAAATAACTATTCAATGTAAAAATTAATTTATAATTAAGAATTTTCACTGAAAAAATTAATAATAAGATTTCAAGAATTTTAATCAAGTTTGAATTGATGAATTAAAAAAAACTGCATTTCAACTATTTTTGAGCTAAAATGACCGGCAAATGCCTAGATTCATTATTTAATGAGGAAGATGATATGAATGAATTTATTGAAACAGAGGATTCAATTGTAGATTCAAAGGAATCAATTATTAATGAAAAAATATCCCTAGATAGTATTTTAGGAAGAGAATTAATGAGTAATGCTAAAAAAGATGAGAAAAAATCCAAAAAAATGAAGTTAGACTCAAATATTCAACAAAAGTTATCGTTCAATTTTGGGACTGGAAGCACACATTCTAGCGATAATAAAAGTAACTCTACAAAGCTTGAGAAAGTTCCAGAAAATGAGGAAACTGGGGATTCATGTATCAAGAGTGGATCTGAAAGTTTAATTAAAAAGGTGAAAACTAGTAATACGGGTCTCTTTTCACCATTTTCTATTAATTTTACAACAGGAAATGAAGACATTCTAAGTCCAATGTTTGACCCTTTCAATATTAGCAAGGAAAAGATTATGGCAAAAGGGAAAAGTAATTCAATATTATTTTCCGTGTTAACTGACGCCTTTTCAAAAATAGAGCAGCTGAAAGGAAGTGGATCTGGTAGTAAAAAAGGTTGTATAGTAATCCTAGCAAATTTATTTCGACTGATAATACATCACAATCCAAGTGATTTAATTGATGCAGTTTACATTTGTATGAATAAAGTTGCTCCTGATTATGAAGGTAAAGAATCAGGAGTTGGGGATTCTATTCTAATAAAATGTATATCCGAGTCTTCTGATAAGTCAGAGAAGAGAATTAAAGAGGATCAAATTAGCGGAAAATTTCAGGATTTAGGTGAAATTGCAGCAATTTGCAAGAAACAAATGAGACTTCTTTTTGAACCACAAAGACTAACGATACACGATGTTTATAGTGACTTGTATTCACTTACGGAGATCACAGGTAAGCAATCTCAACAGCTTAAAAAAGATAAAATCAAGAAATTATTAGTATCTGGTAAACAGGATGAAGTTAAATATATCGTGAGGTTTTTACAGGGAAGATTAAGAATTGGAATACAACAAACCACTGTTTATCAGGCACTAGCGAGCGCATTTGTCCTAACAAAGAATATTCTGGGGGATAATTTGACAAGTTTCTCTGATTATAGACTTGCAAAAAATGTGAAAAAATATAAGAGTCTACAAGAATTAGATTGCGAAATTCTTGAAATGGAAGCCTCACTTAGATCATCTCTTTGTCAGCTTCCAAATATCGAAAAGATCATTAATGTTGCCATTCAAGGAGCCTCTAGCGATGAAATTTCTGTTAAATGTAAACTTACCACTGGAATACCTTGTGAACCTATGCTTGCAAGACCTACAAAAGGCATTCAAGAGGTTCTGAATAGATTTGAAAACGTTCTTTTTACTGCAGAGTATAAGTATGATGGTGAAAGAGCTCAAATACACGTATATAAGGACAAATCTAATAAAAGAGTGATTAAAATCTTCACTCGTAATTTAGAGTCTGCTACCGATAGGTATCCAGATTTGATTCAATATTTGAATCAATCACTCAATTCAAGTGTAGAAGATTGTATTTTAGACTCAGAAGTTGTTGCATACTCTAAAAGTGAGGATAAGATTTTGCCATTCCAAGTTCTGAGTACAAGAAAAAGAAAGAATGTTGCTTTTGATGATATACAGATACAAATATGTTTAATGCTTTTTGATTGCATGGGATTTAATGGAGAGTCTTTATTAAAAAAGTCACTCTTTGAAAGAAGACAATATTTGAGAAAATGTATCAATGAGGGTCAATCTGAGTATATTAAATTTACTAAAAGTACTGAAACTGATAAACTTGAACATTTAGATTCTTTCCTTTCTGAATCTATTGAAAATAATTGCGAGGGGCTCATGGTCAAGACTTTGCATGATAACGCAAGTTATGAACCTTCAAAAAGATCTCTTAACTGGTTAAAAATTAAAAAAGATTATGTGGATGGACTTACTGATAGTATTGATGTCGTTCCTATTGCAGCATGTTATGGAAAAGGTAAAAGAAATGGGGTTTTTGGGACTTTTCTATTAGCTGTTTACAATACAGAGGAGGAGGTATATGAAACTGTATGTAAGGCAGGAACAGGGTTTTCTGATGAAACTTTACAATCTCTATTCACAGCTTTGAAAGATCACATTATTGCAGAAGGTGCTCCAAAAAGTTACTATAAGTTTGATTCTAATGGACAATCATCTTCACTCAAACAAGATGTTTGGTTTGAGCCAAAGTTTGTATGGGAAGTTAAAGGTGCTGATTTATCACTATCTCCAGTGCATACAGCAGCAATAGGTACTATTGATGAAAGCAGAGGAATAGGACTTCGTTTTCCAAGATTTATAAGGATTAGAGATGATAAGTCTCCAGAACAAGCTACTACGTCAATTCAGATTATGGAAATGTATAACAGTCAATTGATAACTACCAATAATACAAAGAACGAGGTCGATTTTAGTGATGATCAATTCCGAGAGGATGACTAGTTTCCAAAGTGGAGAAAAAGAGACTAAATTGATTTTAATAATATCAGTTATTAATATTAAAGAAAGTATCTAAATCAGATAAACAATTAGTTTCTACATTAAAAATCCCCCAAATAAAAATTGAAATTATTATAATTAATTCAAAGCTAAAAAGAGCAAAAATAGCATAAGAATTTCAAAAAACATTAACAAATATGATAATAGTAATTACTTGCCAACAGAAGATGTATAAATTATTTAATTGATTTTTGGTATTTCTAATAATTGGCTCGGAATTTGAGTAATATTTATTGTTTGTCATTTTCTTATTCAAATCCTCATAAAATGAAGATATCTAACATATATGTTCCTCTACAAGATATGATGGTCATTAAACTTGAAAGAGTACTTTGCAATTTCTTGATAAAGATAAGATAAGGTCATTTTACATAATTTAATGTCAGCCTCTATTGGTAATTTTAACTTTTTCCCATTTTCTGTTTCAAAGACTTCAAAACCAGAAATTTGAAGAATCTCAATTCCTTGACTAAATTGGCCAATCGAATTTTTAAATATTTCATTTTCAAGACTTAATATTCTATAGAATGGGTTATTTTGGAATGAAATAATATTCTTAAGTATAACTACAATATTTTTAAGACATTCATAAATCTTTTCTTTATTTTCGGAAGCTTTTTCCGAAAAAATACTTTGAATCATTTTGATAACTTTTTCTTCAAATTCAAGATCAACAACTTTATCAATTGGAAATTGAATAAGAGGTCTAACAGGGCGAAGTTTTTCTGGAGTTGATTTAGTTTTATTATAAACCTCTTCATACAAATCTAGAACAAATCCATCAAAACTGAATCCAAATTTTCTTTCTGTAATAAATTGAATAACTTCAGATGGTCTATAACCTAATTCAATTAAAAATAACCCAACAATATTAAGTGAATGGTAATCTCCAGAGTAATCCACCAATAATACAGATTTACGTAGATGATGTGCTTGTCTAATAATATTAACAACTCCCCAATAATCTGGGCTTTCTGTATTATAACAAGGAACGCTGTAATATTTAATTTTTGAATTTTTTGGGAAATTAAAGATTTCTGGCTGATTTGTCAAATTAACAATTTTTGATATATTGAACTTATCTTTATATTTGTCCCAATCATTATGCACAAGTATTCCAATATCGCAAGTAAGAACACAAAAATGAGTGAGAATAGGGAACAAAGGAATAGATTCACAGGCAAATCTGGATGGTAAATTATTATCAGAGAATTCTGAACAAATTGGATTTTCATCAATACACCCTTCATATCTTGGACTAAGCGAAGCAAATCCTCCAGCTAAAATGAAGATACGCTCAGGTTTACAGGAACAACAACTCATTATATCAAGAAAAGTCTGTGATTCATGTGAAATACGATCACCTCTTATTGAAGCATTTCCCTCCCAAAGATGATCAAAAAGCACAATTACCTTATTATTAATTTGTTCAAGAAGCCAACTATTTATTGTTCTTGAATATCTTAATATTGCATCCGAGTATTTACAACTAGTAATTTTTTTAAAAGCTTGCTCATTATTACTTTCATAAATAGTAGTGCTTTGCCTGGAAAAGCTTCTAAAAGGTTGTAAAGCTCCTATTACAGTTCTTTTCATTAAAGCTCCTTTTGATGCAAGTCTAGCCATTGCTTCTTCTTCTTCGCTATTGGCTTCTAATACTTTGACGTCAAAATAAAAACTTTGTGAATCAACAAAAGTAATACCACAATTGCCAAGTGGATTTGAATTCTTTGATTGAGCCCAAAGATTAAAGAACATGTTTGGTGTAATATATCTAACTTTAAACCAAGAATTTTCAACTTCAATTTCTTTCCATTGAAAAGTTAAATCTCCTAAAGATTTCCATGGTCTTGGTATTCTTTCTTTGACGGATTTACTATTAAATGATGGGATTTCTAATATTTTATCTTTTTTATGCTTGGTTTTCTCACTTCCATCCTTTGATTTTGGTTTTTTTTTATTAACATCGGAATTACTATTATTATTTTTTTCAGGAACTTTTTCTTTAATTACTGAATCATTTCTGAAAGACACATCACTTCTTGGATCTAACTTGGACTTGGAGCAATTAGAACCCATTCTTGTAATACAAAAACTATTGATAATGATATAACTTTATTATTTAGGTTGAATTTTTAATGGTAATGAAGTTATTATTATTTTTATTATAAAAATAAGTTTAACTATTGTAAATTTTTCAACCAAATATATTCACAGATTTCACTGAATCCAAACTTTGAATTATTATACTGTTCCAATCTTGTTTGTATTTGGAATTGCCAAAGAAAAGTTAGCTATAGCAGGAATGTTTGGTAACAAATAATTATATAAAATATATATATGTTTCTATATTTCAAGAAGGCTTGGAATCGGACTGTAATTTAAAGTGGTCTAATGAAGCTATTTATTACATATATATAATACTAATTTCCATTTGCAATCTCTTCTAAATTATAATATTATTAATTACCTATAGTTGGAAAATACATAACCAAATTCGAGTTTTATCAATATATATAATTTTTTTTAAATATAATGCCAATCAACTATTAAAGAAATTTTCCAGTTTCTTTATATTGTGTCTTCAGCTCATTAAATTTATTTGACAAGTTGGTGGTCTCAGGAAATTTTGGGAATACCACTTGATAATAAAATGTTATGATAATCCCTCACCTAAATTAATAGTGCAAAAAAGGCCTCTTTTTACATTCAATTAAAAATTTATAATTAATATTAATTCTTTATAATCCATTTATTCAAGATATTAGAAAAAGGCGGTATGCATGCAATGAGTGAAATTATCATTTTGTGCTAATGCCGGTATTAACAAAAATAAAAATTAATATATACAGTGCAATTATATATATTTATACTTTGGAAATTTTTTGAAATTAAAGAGAATATATTAATAAAGTTTTAATTCTAAATTTTGGAATTACATTTAAAAATTCTTTAAAAAATAAATATATTTAAACAAAAGTTGTCAATTAATGAATTTTCTTTAATTCAATATTTAATTAACGTTGGTCGAATACTTAGAGCGGGAAAATTTTCCATATCTGGAAAAATAAAATAATTTGGCAAATTAATATTAAAAACATTTTTGGTAATAAGGGGGGTATGGTGGGAATTTTAGTCAAGAAGAGCAGAGAGAAGAAAATATATAATAAATGTATATATATACATAAATATATTTATTAATTTTTTCAAAAATTTAAAGTTGAAATAAAATATAAATTTATATATTACATATTAAGAATTTATTTGAGGAATATTTAGTGATTTGAAATTATCGAAATAAACTTCTCATCAATTATAATTAAATAGAAATGACAACATTTTCTGTGGTTTCAGAAAGACCAGATTTTCCTAGACTAGAAGAGGAAATTCTTGAATATTGGCGGAAAATAAATATATTAAAATTAACTCTTGAAAAAACAAAAGGAAGACCAAATTATTCATTCTATGATGGACCTCCATTTGCTACAGGACTACCACACTATGGTCATATACTTGCAGGTACTGTTAAAGATGTAGTTACAAGATATGCAACCCAAAAAGGATATTACTGCGAGAGAAGGTTCGGATGGGATTGTCATGGATTGCCGGTAGAACATGAAATTGATAAGCAATTAAATATCACAAGCAGAGAAGATGTTTTGAGTAAAGGTATAGATTTTTATAATGAGTCATGTAGATCAATTGTATTAAGATATACTCGAGAGTGGAAATCAACTGTTGAAAGAGTTGGAAGATTGATCGACTTTGATAATGGTTATAAAACTATGGATTTAAATTTCATGCAAACTGTGTGGTGGGTATTTAAGCAGCTTTTTGATAAGAATCTTGTTTATAGAGCTTATAGAGTAATGCCATATTCTACAGCATGCGCTACACCACTATCCAATTTTGAATGTAACTTGAATTATAAAGACGTTAGTGATCCATCTGTGATTATTACATTTCCATTATTGGAGGACCCAAATATTCAATTCTTAGCATGGACGACAACACCCTGGACGCTTCCTTCAAATGTTGCAATTGCTGTACATCCTGAAAAGAAGTATTTATATTTTAAGACTCATCATTCCAATGATATTACTTACGTTGTTGCTGAATCCAGATTAGAGTGGGTGCTTTCTGAACTTAAAGTTAAAGAATATAATATCATTTCTGATTGTATTGGAGCAGAATTACACAATAAAAGAGTTATACCTTTGTTTGATTATTTTAAAAATCATGAATCAAGTCATAAATTCTGGAGAATACTTGCTGATCACTATGTTACTGATAATGCTGGTACTGGTATTGTGCATATGGCTCCTGCTTTTGGTGAAGATGATTATAGAGTTTGTGTAAGTAACGACATTATTGATAATCATGGCACAAATTTGCCGTGTCCTATGGATTCTAATGGTAGATTTACTGAGCCTGTTAGTGATTTAAAAGGAATATGGTTTAAAGATTCTGATAAAATTATCAAGCAAGAGTTAAAAAAGAAGTCCAGACTATTAACTGATAATACATGCATGCATTCCTACCCCTTCTGTTGGAGATCTGATACGCCCTTACAATATAGAGCTGTTCCTTCTTGGTTTATTAACGTTGAGTCTTTAAAAGAAAAATTACTAATTAATAATGAAAAAACTAATTGGATTCCAAGTTATGTTAAAGAAAAAAGATTTCATAATTGGCTGCAAGATGCTAGAGATTGGTGTGTTAGTCGTAATCGTTTCTGGGGAACACCTATACCTATATGGGTATCAGAAGATTATACAATTATTAAATGTATTGGTAGTATTGAAGAATTAAAATCTTTAGCATCCAATTTAAAAGATGGGGAAATTAAAGATATACATCGCCATTTTATTGACTATATTGAAATTCCTGATCCAAGAGGGAATGATTATCCACCTTTAAAAAGAATTGAAGAAGTTTTTGATTGTTGGTTTGAATCAGGTTCTATGCCTTACGCATCTATTAATTATCCATTTGAAAATCAGGAATTGTTTAATAATATATTCCCTGCAGATTTTGTTGGAGAAGGTTTAGATCAAACAAGAGGATGGTTTTACACATTAATGGTATTATCAACAGCACTATTTGATCAACCAGCTTTTAAAAATATTATTGTGAATGGCTTGGTTTTGGCTTCTGATGGTAAAAAAATGTCAAAAAGATTAAAAAACTATCCCGATCCATTGGATATTGTTAATAAGTATGGTGCAGATTCTTTGAGATTATTTTTAATCAACTCACCAGTTGTTAGAGCAGAAACTTTAAGATTTAAAGAAGAAGGTGTAAAGGACGTAATTAAAGATGTATTACTACCGTGGTATCATTGTTATCGTTTTTTTGTACAAGAAGCTATAAGATATGAAAATACGAATAATGTAAAATTTCAATCAAATAGACAAGTAATAAAAAATACGAATAATATAATGGACAAATGGATATATTCTGAAGCTCAGTCATTATTGAAATTTGTAAAGACTGAAATGGATGCTTATAGATTATATAATGTGACTCCAAGATTAATATCGTTTTTAGATACACTTTGTAATTGGTATGTACGTTTAAATAGAGACAGAATGAGAGGTATTTATGGGATTGATGATACAAAGAATTCTTTGGAAATACTTTATCAAGTATTAATGTTGACAGTGAAATTACTGTCTCCATTTATACCATTTACGTGTGAATTATTGTATTCAAATTTAAAGAATGGCTTAATTGATGAATTGGAAGAAGAAAAGCCAGAAACAGTACATTTATTATTGATTCCAGAGGTTGAGGAGGAATTTATTGATAAAAAGATTGAAGAAGCTATAAATCAGTTGAGAGAGATAATTGTAATGGGAAGAAATTTACGTGAAAAGAAGAAAGTTAGTGTCAAAACACCATTAAAAAGTATTAATATTGTACATAAAGATAGATCAGTTCTGGACTATTTGGTGGAATCAAAATTAATAAATTATATTAAGGAAGAATTGAATATATTACAAGTAATAACAGATAATAATTCAGAATTTGAAAAGATTACAAAATTAGTAGCAATTCCAAATTTTAAGGCATTAGGTTCAAAATTGGGAAAATCGATGAAGGATGTAACGAATTATATAAAGAATGAAATGACCAGTGAGGAAATTCAGCAATTTTTAAAAGATGGAGCAATAAAGATTCAAGGTTTTGAATTAAGTTTGGATGAAATAATTGTTCAAACAGTTGTTGACAGTAATTCTGTGATGGATATGAATAATGAGATAATTTACGAAGGCAGCTCTCAATTTGTGATTGGGTTAGATTTTACTTTTGATATAGAATTTGAGAACATGGCTTATTCAAGAGAATTAGCAAATAAGATTCAAAAGATACGTAAAGAGAAGAATATGGATCCGGATGCAGATGTGACAATTTACTTACAATTAATTTCTAATAAGAACGAATCAAAGAAATTCCAAACGGCTATGACTTCTTATTATGATTACTTACAGAAGATTATTAGAAAGCCAATAAAGGAAGTTTCAGATTCAGAATTATTGAATGGCTTGAAAGACAGATTATTGTTTGAATGTGAGATTGAAGTTGGAATGGATGATAAAGTTAATGTAATAGTGATAAAGAATGAAATGTGATAGGACAGTGGATAGTGTAATATTGTTAATTGGGGGACTGGAGTTACGAGATTGAAATTAATGCAAATGTACGTATATATATAATTAAAAGATTGACAAGAAAATAAGACGACAGGGTTAATTAGAAATGGAGGAAAAGAAGAATGAGTAAACTCTTTTAATGATTATAGAATAGATAGTAAATTTCCTGATATTAGTTAAAAATAAGATATGAACAATTTTTTAATTTGTATTATATAAAGGAAACTTGTTAATATTTTGTAATTGAATTGTCATAAACAAGAAATCTAGATTTGAACACTTTAAAGTGTTTTTAAATAAGTAGGACCCGAATCGAAATAGTAATTTCTTTGGAAATATGTTTCTTATAAATTAATGGGGAGAAAACTATTTTATTATTAGGAAAAATCTTGTTGAATAAAATATCAAGAAATATTGAAGTTTTCGGTTTTGGCGCCACAATCAAAAAAAGACAATGTTTGGGCGGTACAATTGAAAAATAATAGACTGATAGAAAAAAAAAAGATAAAAGGACAGAAAAGTAGTGACTTGTATTTATTTATTCACTTAAAAGGATCAAGGTAGACGAGGATTTAATTTAAGGCAGTGAGAACGGAATATAAGTAGAGGATAATCATCCATGGGCAAACGTAAGGAATTAGAAGAGATGAGTGACGGCAAGATTGAGACTGTAATAAAGCCAGAAAGTAAGTCTCAACCAATTGATACTTCCAACTGGCCGTTACTATTAAAGAATTATTCGAAGTTGAATGTTAGAACAGGGCATTATACTCCACTTCCATATGGCAATTCACCTTTGAATAGAAATTTGGCAGATTATTTGAGTTATGGAATAATTAACCTTGATAAGCCAGCAAATCCATCATCCCACGAAGTGGTCGCATGGATTAAGAAAATATTAAGATGTGAAAAGACAGGTCATAGTGGTACGCTGGATCCAAAAGTTACAGGCTGTTTATTGGTTTGTTTAAATAGAGCAACAAGATTGGTAAAGTCACAACAGAGTGCAGGTAAAGAATATGTCTGTATTGTAAGATTTCACTCCAGTGTTGGTGGGAAGTCAGCAGTGAGTAGATGTCTTGAAACTTTGACAGGAGCACTATTTCAGAGACCACCAGTAATTTCTGCTGTTAAACGTCAGCTTAGAGTACGTTCAATCTACGATTCTAAACTTTTGGATTATGATGAAAAGAGGAACTTGGCTGTTTTTTGGGCGAAATGCGAGGCAGGAACATATATAAGAACAATGTGCGTTCATATGGGTTTGCTTTTAGGGGTTGGGGCTCATATGCAAGAATTAAGAAGAGTAAGAAGTGGTTGTTTATCAGAAAATGACAATATGGTAACAATGCACGATATTTTGGACGCTCAGTATATGTTAGATAACTATAGAGATGAATCATATTTAAGACGTATTATTTCACCATTAGAATTACTATTAACAGACTTACCAAGAATTGTAGTTAAGGACTCGTGCGTTAATGCAATTTGTTATGGCGCAAAACTTATGATTCCTGGTGTATTGAGATTTGATAATGAAATAGATGTTGGCACCGAGGTTGTAATGATGACAACAAAAGGTGAAGCTATAGCAATTGGTATTGCTCAAATGACTACAGCTGTTATAGCTAGTGTAGATCATGGAGTTGTTGCTATAATAAAGAGAGTTATTATGGAGAGAGATACATATGATATGAGATGGGGACATGGTCCTAGAGCTTCCGAGAAGAAGAAGCTTATTTTAGGTGGAAAGCTTGACAAGCATGGAAAACCAAATGAGCAAACACCTGAATCCTGGCTTAAATACGAGGGTTATATTCCAAAGCTTACGGGTGATCATGATGATCAAAGTGATCTAAAGAAAAATGATGCAGTGTCAGGATTGGAATCAGAATCTAATTCTAATATAGAATCCAGCTCGTCAAAAAAGAGAAAAGAAAATAAAGAAATAAATGATGAAGAATCATCATCTTCATCATTTTCTTCAAAAAACAAAAGAGAAAAGAATAAGAGAAAGAGTACCGAACCATTAAGTGAAAATGGAAGTAGTAGTAGCAGTAGTAGTAGTAGTGACAGTAGTAGTAGCAGCAGCAGTAGCGATGATGAGAAGAGTAAATCCAAAGAGAAAAAGTCATCCAAAGATAAATCAAAGAAAAAAAAGAAACACAGTCGTATCAGTGAAGAATAGAGGCTTTTAAAAGTTAGAATTCCTTTTCTATATCAAACTGGTGGATACACTATATTATGGCTATATTAATTTTCTAATTTACTTATGTCCACATTAACATTTACTTTTTTCAATAATAACTAAAGTGTTCCCACTGAAATTGCTAATAGAACTTATTAGGCTTTAATATCACCTTAAATAGCTAACAAATCACTTGCTAAGTTTTACAAATATTATTTCTTTGAGTTTTTTTGAGATTTATTAATTTTTTCTTTTCAAGATTGATTCGAGTTTGAATGAGGTCATTTTCGTTGTTATCAATGGCTAGAGAATAAATACATTTAAAGTAATAATAAAAAAATCAAGTAAAAAATGTGAACCTCTAAAGTATCTAGTATGCTCATAAATCTGTAGAATTTTTAGTGAAATTGAATTTTTCAAATGGTTTTAATAATAAAGTACTCTGGGACTCGATCATTTACATTAAATGACATTTTAAAGCAAAGGCGTTTCCCGCTGGCGGCAACATGCAAAAATGTGGGTTTTGTGGGTTAGTGAGGGGAGAAAAATCATTAAGCTAAAATATAAACAGGGAGGAATACAAAGATAGTGGAAATTGGATTTTTGGAATTATTTTCCGCATTTCCTTTTTGATTGGCACGGTATCATCATAGTAGGCTTTATTACGGTTGAATCTCCAGGTTTTATTATTCGATTAAAAGACGGATTTTCGAAAAATTAATTTTGGATTAATACTTGAAGCCCAGTCAAAATCCAAATTCTAAGTTTAAGACTTATTTTCAAGTAAAAGAGAAGCTAGAGGAAACTTATAAAGGAGATCTGATTAAATAATGCACTTTGGCTTTAGAGAATAAATTAAAGTTCAAAATGAGGTTGCAATCCAAACAAAAATATCAGTTTCCTGATTTGGAGATGGGAGAGCTGATGAATGAGTTGGATATGTTAGGATTTGAAGTTGGGAGTAATTTTTGGGAAAGTATTAATCATGAAATAGCAGTAGAACTTTATATGAACTGCTTATCAATAGCATTAGAGATAGATACAGAGGACATCCGACCGGAAGAGTTAATGGGGCAACTTCCATCTTCGGCCGCTGGAATAATATCTGAAAATGGAAAAAGTCAAATTAAACCAATAGGAAATTTGAGATTTTTGCGTTACTGTAAGATCCTTTGGGTAATGATAGGAATCGATGACTTTAGTATGAATGATATTTATAGACCAACTCCAGATAGAATCTATTCATTCTTATGTGGATTTGTGAATTTGATGCGCTTCAAAGAAGATCGTTGGATGACTTATAAGAATGAGTTTTATGAAATTGAGGAAATTTTGGACTCTGTGGATAAATCTAATGAACAAATTAAACAAAAAAAAGAAGATTTGAATAATATTAGAGTAAGATATAACGAACAAAGTGGTGAAATTGCAAATAGGAGAAGGGATAATCAGGAATACCAAGAAAAGTTGAGATCTTTACACGGAGAGTTTTTGCAAAATCAACAAGAACTTAAGAGATTAACACAGTCGGAGCATGACTTAAAGGAGCAACTTAAAGATGTTGAGTTCAGAATTACCACTGGAAATCAAGATATACAAGATTTAAAGGACCAAGTTGTTCAATCCCCAGAAAGACTCAGAAATACTTTGGAAGAATTGAATAAGTCTTTAGAGAATGAAAGAAAGCAAATTGATCAAATTAGTATCAAAAATAATGAACTAAAGGAAAGACAAAATCTAATGCAAAAGACTGAAAAGAGGCTTGGTAAGGCAAAGACGTTTCTTGAACAGATTATTAGCGGAATTAAAGATGCAAATAATATTAAGCAATCAATCAAAGAAATCGAACATCATATTGAGAAGGATAAATGGACAATTGAGCAAACTACAGAAGAAGAAAGGCTGCTCTTGCAAACTGTGGAACAGATTTCACTAAGAATTCAAAACAATCAACAACACTATGAGAGTTTAATTGAAGAGGCACAGACTTTACTTAACCAAGAGAAACAAAAGTTTGAGCAGGGACAGGAATTCCTTGACGTTCAAAGTAGCGAAGCATTTTCACTTGAACGACAAGCAGAATTGATGGAAAAAGAAATTCAGAATTCAAAAGTTTCCCACGAAAAGGCAATTAATGCACTCAATACTCAGCATAGCCAATTATTAAATATCCTCACCAACTATAAGAAATGCTTAATCGGCAAACTGAATGATATAAACTCGAGGTATAACTTAAAGCTATTGGATGAAACATCCAAGGAAAATTCAACAATAAACTCTATAGAAAACACTATTGTGATGCAACACAACTAGTAATTAAATTATAAAACATGTTCTAACCAACTATTCCAAATTTTAATATATTAAATCAATAAATTTAAATATGACTGTCTAAATCGTTTTTTGTAATTAATTTATCCACCTCTTTTCATCAACTTGTTCATGTTCTATTCTAGCTTTCCCTTCACTCTTACCTAAATTTGACCCTTCAAGAAATGACTAAGGGGTAAAACCGATTGGGCGCCATTATTTGGCGGTAGACGTGGCGGCAACTCCTTTTTTAAAATTATGGACAAGAATGGGGAAAAAGTAAACTGAAACTGTTGCTGAAGAGATTTATGCAATTTGAGAAGGTGATTAAACCATTAATTCTCAGTGAGTTTTCATGACACTCTATTGGTTGAATATAGCGTAATATTTATACGAGATCTATGATTTTCTTTGATTAAGTGTGGAAACTATAATTGGCAATTTAAAGAATAAAGTGTTTAAAGATAAAAAAGCTTTCTAACTAATTATTCTGGAAGACAATATATATTGCTTTCATATAAGAACTGCCGACTTTTTCATTTCAAACAAAAATAGAGTGATTGTTTCGTAAATATGTTTCGTTGTAGAATCTGTACTGAGCCACCTTTTAGCCATTTTTTTAATTTGAGAATTTTTAATGGATATTTTTCTGATGAAAGGTCTAAAAAAACCCCTTACCAACTGAGCGAAGGAGATTCTGTCTATGATACTCAATCATATGGAAGCTCACTTCTAGCTACTCCTTCAAATTTAAATTCATTTGAACCAAGAAGCTCTGAGGAAATTAACTCTATCTGTCTCAAATGGGAAAAGTGTGTACATGAGAGAGGTAGGGAATTTTGGAGAACTTCAGAATGCTTGATGGAGGTGCTTTCAGCAATAGCCCGGGGGGTTAACAATAATGATGACCCAATTTTAGGTGATCCCCAGAGATGTATTATGTGGTATGGACAGGTTTCAGCGATTGATGGATGTCCAGTCATAAGGATGAAGAGACCAGATGAGGTTGTTGAAACTCATACATATGTAAATAGAGCGCTGGTATTTTTGTATGCTAGCGATGAATCCTTTGAGGAGTTACAATTGAAGCCAAGAGTGGCATTCAATATGGCTTGTGGGAACCGTAGATGTGTTCACTTGCGACATATATCTCTGGACGACTAACAGTATGATTAATATTGGAGTATTCATCATACGTAATAATAAGTAGTAGTGATGCTAGAAAGCTGTATATATTATATTCATGCTCTCCACTCGCTACTGTATTTTACTTAATAGCCAAGAAGAAAAAATAATTAGATTATTCCTTTTTTTTAATTAATCTAAATAATCGAGTTTAAACTCCGATATAAGCGTTGTTGAGGTGCTACTTGACCATGAAGTATAATTACGTCTGCATTAAACATTTTTATTTAATGCTTGATTTATCCAGTTGATTCATTTTACAATGGGGAAATATGAAGTCACAATTTAATCTATCGAGGCTTTAAAATTCAAATTTATTGATACTTAGACAGAATCTGGCCCCCCAATCAGAGTCAATAAGGTTTTGTATTCGGGTTTCTTATATGTTTGCGCAAAGCATTTATTAAAGTTCTTTTTAGTAATTTCTTTATTTACTATAAAGTGTAATTTATTTGGCTTTTCTCCACACACACACACACACACGCATAATAAACCTTTGAATATCTCTCTCTATTCTTATCTTGTTTCTTTATCTACGTTTAAAAGATCCTTAAACCTTGTACTCAATATCTTTTTGTTCTTTCTCTTCTAAGACTCTTCTATTGAACTCTTTAAAGTCATTTCAGACATCGAATTTTGGCCAACTCTGGCGCCAGGCAAAGACATATTTGGCGCCGAAACTGAACGAGTCAAAAATGATACTAGTTAGAGGACGTACCTAAAGAAAACAAAAATTCCTATATATATGGAAATATATGTAGAAATAAAGTAGAGTAGTAATAATTAAGGCAAGAGTAATATTGAGTAACTCTGGGGGTTAATCATTTAAAGATGGACTTGAATGATGTGTATGATGAATTTGGTAATTATATTGTGAAAGATGATAATGACTCAGAAAAAAGCGAAGACTGGTTGGGATCTGAAGGAAATTCAGATCCAGAAGACGGCAACAAAAACAAAGATGGTGAAGTTTTTGATCATGGCCAAAAAGATGAGCCTGAAGATTCTGAAAGTGATATTTTTTCTGAAAATGAGTGGCAAAAGCATCCAGTCAAAACACTCAGCAAACAAAGCCTAAAAGATGAGGATCATGAAATGACTCAGGAAACTGATGATGATAATAAGATTGTGCAATTTGAAGATAAAGAGTATTATCCAGATCCATCTGACATATATGGTGATGACGTTGAGATTTTGGTACAAGAGGAAGACCACCAGCATATAGATGAACCTCTCATTTCTCCCTTAAAAGAAAATAAATTTGACTTAATTGAAAAGAACCTTAAAGAAATGGAAACGACCTTTTCTTATGAATTCTTAAGAGATTTAATGGATAATTTAGAATTTGTTAGAAATATTTGTTTTATTGGAGAAATGCATTCTGGAAAAACCACATTTTTAGATATGTTGATTAAAAATACTCATTATTACAAGGGAGATAAGAAAAATATACCTTTTCCCGAAAGATATTGTGATTCAAGAAAAGATGAACAGGACAGAGGAATTAGTATTAAAGCCTCTCCAATATCTTTAGTTCTACCCAACTCTGTAGATAAATCCTTCTTATTCAATATTTTAGATACCCCTGGTCATGTTAACTTTGTGGACGAAGCATGCATTTCAGTAAGAATTTCAGAAGGAGTTGTACTTTTCTTGGACTGTGTTATTGGCTTAACTAAACAATTAGAAAGATTGCTTCATTATTGCTTATCAGAAGGAAAAAAGGTTGTTCTAGTAATTAATCAAATTGACAGACTTGTCTTAGAGTGTAGACTGCCTCCATATGATGCTTATTTTAAGCTTAAACATATAATCTCTGCAGTTAATAACTCTATTTTGGAATATGCATCTATTCATGGATTGAATACTGATGAAACTAGAAATTTACTTTTTGGCCCAGAAAGAGGTAATGTTGGATTTGCATCAGGTGGATATAATTTTTTCTTCACTTTAAATTCATTTGCTAGGAAGTACTTAAAACATAATGGTATTACCAATAACTGTATTCTGATTGAAAAATCTGAACAATTATCTTTCAAATTATGGGGAGATTACTATTTTAATAAAGAAAGTAATTCATTTGAAACAGACTCAAATGTTTCCCAAGATAGATCTTTTGTAGAATTTATCTTAAATCCAATATATAAATTACTTGGATATACAGTATCGGAAGAAGATGATGAATTATCAAACTTTTTGAAGACAGTTGGAATATATCTAACAAAGAAAGAACTTAAATTGAATGTTAAGGAACGCCTTAAAATTGTATGTAAGCGTTTCTTTGGAAATTCTGCCTCATTTACTGACTTTATCACAAAGAATATCTCAGATCCCATTCAAAGTGCTAGTGATAATGTTGAGAGAATATATACTGGGCCAATTAATGATAGAATATCATCATTTATGAGAAAATATGAAAGAAATAATTGTCCAGTAGTTGTTTTTATTATAAAACAATTCCATTCTGAAGATATGGAATCATTTTACTCATTTGGAAAGATATTTTGTGGGACTTTATCAAAAGGTGATCGTGTTAAGGTTCTAGGTGAATCTTTTTCGAAAGATGATCCTGAGGATTTTACTACGAGATGTATTGATAATCTTTGGATCTTACAAAGTAGGTACAAAGTAGAAGTTGGAAGTGTACCTGCGGGAAATTGGGTACTAATTTCGGGTCTTGGAAGTTCTGTAACAAAACCATGTACATTAATTGGGCATAATTCATCTATTAAAGATGATGAGATATATCCTTTACGTAATGTTAGGCTTTTAAATAAGAGTGTAATAAAATTAGCTCTTGAACCACATAATCCAGCAGATTTACCAAAAATGCTTGAAGGGTTAAAAAGTATTTCAAAAGCTTATACGTGTTCAGTTACAAAAGTGGAGGAGAATGGAGAACATGTTATATTTGGTACAGGAGAATTACAGATGGATTGTATAATGCATGATTTAAGATGTTTATATGGAAATTTGGATGTGAAAGTTTCAGATCCAATGGTACATTTTAATGAGACTGTTTCAGAGAAATCAGTAGTGAAATGTTTTGGAGATTCAACTAATGGATTGAATAGACTTTATATTACATCAGAACCTTTAGATCGAGGTATTTCAGATGAATTGGAGAATGGTATAATGAAAGTTTCAATTTCAGATACTAAAAGTTCAAAATATTATAGTAATTTATTAGCAGAGAAATATGGTTGGGATAAGCTTGCAGTAAAGTCATTATGGGCATTTGGTCCAGATCCTAACATAGGAAGTAATGTTTTATTAGATGATACTTCTTCTATAACAGTTGATAAGAAACTTTTATATGATGTTAAGGATGATATAATTCAAGGATTTAACTGGGCAGTTAAAGAGGGTCCTTTACTTGAAGAGCCAATAAGAAATATAAAATTTAAGATAATTGATGTAAACTTATCTTCCGATAAAGTTAGTAGGGGTACAGGACAAATAGTTCCAGCATCTAGAAGAGCTTGTTATACATCGATGTTTTTGGCATCTCCAAAGATTTTGGAACCAATTAGTTTAGTAGAGATAATATGTCCCTCAGGTTTGGATGAATTTATTAATAATATATTATCAAAAAGAAGAGGACATGCAGGCAAGGAAATTCCAATTCCTGCTTCACCATTAGTTACAATATTAGCATTTGTTCCAGCAATAGAAACCTTTGGATTTGAAACAGATTTAAGAATTCATACAAGCGGACAGGCATTTTGTACAAGTTGTTTTGACCACTGGGCAATAGTTCCAGGCAATCCATTGGATAGGAATATTTCATTAAGACCTTTCGAGAAAGCTCCTATTTCACATTTAGCTAGAGATTTTCTTCTTAAAACAAGAAGAAGAAAAGGTTTAAGTGATGAAGTTAATGTTCAAAACTTTATCACTTGCCCAGAACTGATTAAAGCTTTGAATTACTAAAAATTATGATTAGGGATTAGTTGACATTACTTAAATAGACTTAGAATATAACAACTGATATAATGAAAATAGTAATAATTCGGATATTTAAGAAGAACAAATTTCAATCAAATAATAATTAAAAAAATATTATTTTTGCTGATAATATAACAAATAGTACGTAAAATCTACCATTAGTCCAAATAGTATGAGTTTGGATTACGTGGTGTAATTCAAATGTGGATAATTATTAAAGCAGTATCAAACAAATTACGTCAGATAAGGGAATAAATATCCACAATCTCATTGATAAGAGTAAAATTCTATGATAAAATGACCTTTAAATTAAGGTAATTAGTGATTGGACTGATAAATTTACTCGTATGATCTTATGATATCAGAGTCACCTGGGTCTGTAACGGTCATGCAGCTAACACGATATAGTTTACCACAAGAGGTACCTAAATCATTGTTACCACCTTGGAAATGGTGAACACCAATCTTGGAGAGCATTGCATAATATTCAATTTCGGATCTTCTTAGAGGAGGGCAGTTGTTTGAGATTATAACCAAACGAGCAGTACCATTTCTGATAGATTTAACAGTTGAACGGTATCCAAGACAGACCTTACCACTCTTCATTACGAGTTGTAAGCGACTAGTCATACCTTCAGATTTACCCTTAGATGAACCCTTCTTGGCCATTTTTATTTATTTCTCTTCACAAACTAAGATCTGAGTCTTGAAATTATCTTGATTTTTTTTCTTTAAAATAACTAATTTCAATTTCTTGAAACTCGTCTTGTTTAAGAATAATTAATTATTTACCAATAATTTGTCTAATTGGACTCGCGCCATAAACAAAAAAAAATATAAATTCTTTTTTCCTTTAAATTGTTATTTAATTAAAAATACAATATAAAATGAATATATATTGTATATATAAATTTTATACCTGATTTTTTTTGTGTATAATAATCTATTTAGACTATTACTATTTATTTATTTTTCGCGTCTCATTTCCTTTAAAATAATTAAAAAAAAAATACCGCCAAAACTAGACACGTGTATTGGCGGGTTTTATTTGGAAATTACTTAAAAATATTAATGGCGATAATATTTTACATGTAAAAAAAAACAGAGCACACTAAAATACTTGTAAAGAGGGGGAAATAGAAAATAAAAAATTATAAATAATTTTTAAAAATAAGAAAAGTGGTGCATTTTATAGAAAAAGAGCAACTTTGTTTTAAGATTATGATGTTGTAGGCGTTGTTGACTAATTCAGAACAAGAAGAAAGTAATAATTTAAAAAGAAGCCACAGAAAGGGTCGAATTAAATTTAATAAATTATTATTATTAGGATAATTGTGTGAAGTTTATGAAATTAGAGGTCAATAAGAATTTTGAGTTTTTGTTATCATTATTGTATTAAAGCAAATAGACATGAATTTAACCAATGAGAATGTTTCAAACCAGGGCCAGGAGACTTCAAGGAATGGGAATTTTGAAATAATTGATAATGGGAAATCCGAAGATAATAGTAGAGAAATAATTCTTGGGAAGTGCAGGGTAAAAGTTTCTTCAGATGGAGTTTATGAGTCATTACCAGTTGAAAAAAAAAGTATTGATGCTAAATCCAGTGAGAAGGCAAATGATAAAATTCAAGGAGATACTGTTTTTGAAGTTTTACCTAGATCAGAGTCTAACGCTGATGCAAGTTATAATAAAGCTGGTAACTTTGTTAATGATATCGGAGTTTTTGAGTCGTTTCCAAAATTGACTTCTAATGCTGATTATAAGTATAATGAAAAGGTGGATATTACACAAGATAAGACTGTTTATGAAGTATTACCACGTTCTGATAATATTGTTCACTATGATAATAATACCAGCAATGAATCTTCTGTTAAAGTAAATGAAATGGTTAAAAAAAAGGAGTCAGATTTGAATAATATTTTGAAAGAACAGAAAATTGATGGAGATATTGCTAATAGAAGTGGGAATATAGAAAATGATCCTACTTTAGGTTTAAGTATTTATAACGAAGAATCAGTTTCTCCTCCATCTGAAGCTTCGATGACCATTTTTGAGAATTTACCTATTAAGAAAGAAAATAACGATATTGATAACGAGTTTAAATCAAATTCTATTTTATCAGATGATAATATAATTGAGAATCACCAATCAATTTTTGAAACTGCAAATTTGTCAAGATCGAATAGTTCTTCTCATATTTCTAATTTTAAGGATGATGAGGAAGCTGAAAGATTAACAAGTAATGAAGTGAGCGAGCATAATGAAATTAGTAGTAATGATGATTGCGAAAAAGATCTAAAAAGTAATTTCGAGCTTAATAATGAATTAACTACTGATTTTAATCGAGATGTAAAAACTCAAGATGAAAAAGAGCTTTCAACACAAATTAAGAGCAAAACAAATCTTAATATCGTTGTAAATAGTGAGAGGTCGGTTTTTGAGGTACTTCCATCTCAAGATTCAAGAGCTGATGTTGGGTATAACTCCAAAACACCACTAAGTATTGATGAAAAGTCGGTTTTTGAATCAAAGCCTGTAGCGAATTCAAATGCAGATGTTAGCTATAATTCAAAAGTAGGTATCACAAAAGCAGAAGAAAAGTCAGTATTTGAATCATGTCCAATTACTGATTCGAAGGCAGATGCTAGTTATAATTCAAAGTTTCAACCAAGAAAGGATGAAAAAATTATATTTGAATCGAATCCAATTGTTAACTCTAAGGCAGACGTTAGTTATAATTCAAAGTCTGAACCTAAAACGAACGAAAAATCAGTATTTGAGTCCAGCCCGGCTCTTAGCTCAGTTGCAGATGTTGGATACAATACAAAAGTTGGCTTAGAAAGACAGGAAAAGTCAACTTACGAATCAATCCCTACTGTCGGGGTAGTAGCAGATGTTAGCTACAAATCCAAAGCACAAACTAATTCCGGAAACGAAAAGTCTATTTTTGAATCTGTTTCAATTTCCAATTCAATAGCTGATGCCAGTTATAATTCTAAATCACAACCTATTAAAGAAGAAAAGGTTGTATTTGAATCAATTCCATCAGAAAATTGTAAGATAGATGTGAGTTATAATTCCAAGCAGGATTTGACAGTTCATGAAAAGTCAGTATTTGAATCCAATCCTATGATGACTTCCAATGCTGACGTAAGTTACAATTCAAAGCCAGAAACGAATTTGAATGAGAAATACGTCTTTGAATCGGTTCCATCCAATATTACAAAAGCTGATGTGAGCTACAACTCGGTAGTAGCAAATACTTCTGAGAAGACCATTTTTGAGTCAGAACCAAGAAGGAACTCAGTGGCAGATGTAAGCTATAACTCCAGTTTGATTCCTATTTCAGAGAATGATAAGACTATATTCGAGTCCAATCCAGATGTTGATTCGAAAGCAGATGTTAGTTATAATTCAAAGCCTCTGCCAAGAAAAGACGAAAAATTCATATTTGAATCGAATCCAATTGTTAACTCTAAGGCAGACGTTAGTTATAATTCAAAATCTGAACCCAAAATGAACGAGAAGTCAGTATTTGAGTCCAGTCCAATTCTTAGCTCAGTTGCAGATGTTGGGTACAACACCAAAGGAATTGTTATGCATCAAGAAAAATCTGTCTATGAATCAGTTTCAATTAGTAAATCTAAAATAGATGCTGGTTATAATACCAAATTGGACTTTAATAATGAAAATAATAAAACCATATTTGAATCAAACCCATCTTGTGAGTCTATGGCAGATGCTAATTACAATTCAAAGATCGAAATAACAGAAGAGAAATCAGTTTATGAGTCAAATTACGATAAGGTTTCTAAGGCTGATGCTAGATATAATTCAGACTCAAACCAAATATATCCTCCAGAGAAGATGATATATGAGTCAACTCCTGTTGTTGAATTTAATGTGGATGCGAGGTATGCAGATCAAAACAGTGCAAACGAAGAGAAGCAAACGGTTTTTGTATCTCTCCCAAGATCTGAGTCAGTTTTTGATGCGAGCTACTCATTGAATAATGAATATAAACAGGAAAAGACAATATTTGAGTCGGTACCAAATACAAAAGGGATTAGAATAGATGCAAGATCTAGTGATACCTTTGAAACAATGAATTTTCAGTCTAAGACAGTTTTTGAATCAGTACCTAAACAGTCTTATGCTGATGCAAAAAGCGGGAGTATATAGATTTTCAATTTGAGTTAAAATTTAGATTCAAATAATATGATTATAAAGATTTTCTAATGAAATCTATTCCTCAGTTTTTTTGTATTGGGATGTGGGGTAAGTAACTTGTGTAATAACCTTTGGGCTATCATCAGTTTTGATATTCTCAGATTGAATTACTTGTTGCATGGCTTGGGAAGCTTCAAAACCGAGTCTAACTGGTTCTTTGTTTACATGAAGATAGAGTAGATAGGACGAGGGGGTAGATTCTGTATGTTCTTTTGATTCTTCCGTCTGATTTTCATCTTTGCTATCTTCCACAGCAGATTGAGTAATTTTGTTTACAGCATGTACTGTTGTATAGTCTAATTTACCTTGAGAATCAATATTTGGCCAAACAACTGCGAGACCTTTCTTAGGTTTTATTTTGATTCCAGCATAAGGGAAGTCTAACTCTCCTCCATTTTCAACATCAGAAAGGAAAACTGAAATTGTATGAGTTCTAGTATCTCCATCGTGGTGTTCTTTAATATAGTCGTTGACAGAATATTTGTGTACCAGGATTGGCTCCATATAAAGATTGCTAGAGTCTACAAGGATTCCAAGCCTATTTTCAATTTGTCTAATAAGAGGAGTTTCTCCCGGTTGAATACAGGCAGTTGAAGATCTGCAGAAATCCTCGTCTTCATCTTGTTCTTTTTTATAATCCTGATCATCTGTTTTTTCATCTTTAATCTCATCAGTTTCGGATTTCTTGCTTTCTTTTTTGGCTATTGATATCTTTGAATCCTCTAGTCTATCCTGGACAAGAGAAATAATCTCATCACATTCATCTTGGTTTAGAGCATTTGGGATAATAAATATCTTAGGATTAACCTTACTGGCAACTATTCTCTGTAAAAGAGCAGGTTTCTTGTTTTTACTAACGTCAATTTCGGAATTATTGTTATCTAATGGTTCGGTACCTATTGTTGCTTGAATACCATGTTGTCTTAGTAATTGAGCTGCTGCATTTAATTGATTAGCGACAAATTGTTGTTGCTGCTGTTTGATCATTGCTTCAATCTTCGACATGTCAGTGGCAGGTTGCATTATATTTGGTTGAATAGTCTCCGGAATAACGGCATTTCTCACATTTGGAACAGCTCCAGCTCCAAGATTCATTCCTGCAACAGCGCCAATTCCTGGAATACCACTAAGTGATCCAAGAGCTGCATTCGAAATCTGATTCGCAGTATGAGAAGACAAACCTGTATCTTTTGCTGGAATTAAATTAGGGTTTCCCAAAAATGCAGCAAGCTGAGGAGTTAGCTGAGATTGTGTAGCTGGAGCAGCTCCAACTGGTAAGTTAGCGCTTCCAGGCATTACACCATTTACTCCTGTTGGGGTCCCTAAACTCCCTAAAATTCCAGAAAGAGAACCTAAGGAATGCCCAGCATTGGTAGCCTGGTCCAAGTTTTGTGGAGCAGTGGAAACAGAAGTAGAAGATGGGGGTTGTTTGCTCTCAGCTGAATTAGTATTGGAAGCAGTCTGAGTATTATTTTGAAGCTCTGATAGAGCCAAAGCGATCTTTTGCTTCTGCATCCAAGTAGCCAAGTTCAAATCTTGTCCTTGAATACCGCACAAATTAGGTACTCCTGCCTGCATATTGGGGAATTGAATTGGCTGTAAGGTTGGCTTCTGAACATTTAAGCCTAAAGAAGCAAGGACATTGGGATCTAATGCTCCAACTGGTGGAATGTTATAACTTGTGGTTGCAGAGCTTGGAATCATATTATTAAAATTTAAGGTTGCTCCCAAGGTTTGAGCTGGAATCCCAGAACCAAGACCAAGCCCAAGACTTGGAGTATTTGTTGTACCAGGAGATATCTGGTCTTTTGAAGCATTGATTTGCATTCTCATCATAAATTGTTGTAATTGCTCCATATTCATTGCAGACATTGGAAATTGAGATGTGGGGATGTTTGTTGCTGTTGCTCCATTTCCTGGTTTTCCTGATTGAACATTGTCAGATTTAGTTCCTGTTTCACTAGTCTGCCCTTGTAATAAATTATTAGTACCTAATTTTGAAGAATCTGATTCTGAAATAGGTACCATATTAATATAGGTACCTAATAATTTAGGTTCTGGCGGTGTAACTCCTCTAATAACATTCTTTGTTTCTTCATTGACGTTTGAATTATTTTCAGACATATTTATCTAAAAGTCTTATTATTTCAGCTTAGTAGTTTTTTAACTTTAACTTAAATTACTTTAAAATAATAAAAATAGCAATATCTACAACGTATTAAAACAAAATTTAACGTTTTTATTACTTAAAAACTTAAAACATAAATCAAAAGTAATTTTATCACCTTATTCTGGCCTTTAGTTTAACTAAAAAACCTGAATATCTTTTTAAATATAACATGTGGTCCCCTCAAAAATCTAAAAAGTTGGCGCCTTTTGGTTCAATATTTAATTTTTTAGAAACCTTCGACCTTGGAAAAAATAAAACATTAATTAATTTGTTCAAGGTGATAATATTGGTGTGGCGAAACAAATATGTACAAATTGAAGAAATAGATAATTGTGTGATTATAATATAAAGTTTAGGTAAAAGCTAGGAATTATATGTTTTGAATTTTGTAAATTATCTAACGAATTGTCTATTGTCATTTTTATCTCTAACACCATATGGATTAGAAGCAGAGAATTTGTGGCCAGATTTAAAATAGGGATTGCTGCTTTTATTCTTAGATTTGTTACCTGCGTTTCTAGAAGCTTTTCCACCCGATTTTAGGTTCAAGTCGACCTTAGGAGGTGTGCTGAACCCAAAACTATGTGCAATTTGCTGTAAATCAAGAGAATATACATTGAATGCATCTTTGAGTGCATGAGAAGCGTAAGAATGCAAATACGCCCTGTAAGCATCTCTAGCTGAGCAATGAAGATGATAGTTCTTCTCAATAAGCCTTTCAAGCTGATTTTGAACATTAGCAACTTTATTTTTTCCAAAAACATATTCATTTAGTGGAATATTCATCTTTTTGAGATATTGAAGGAAGGCAATTTCTTCAGGAAGAAGAAATAATAGTGCTTTTCCAGTACCACCAGCTCCTCTTGCCGTTCTTCCAACCCTATGGATATATTCTCTAGGATCATCAGGAGGGTCATATTGAACAATCCAATCAACATTTGGGATATCCAAACCTCTTGCAGCAACATCAGTACATAATAATAAACCTTTATCGGCTGAACAAAAGTCATAATAAGTTTGCATTCTAGAAGTTTGTTTCTTCTTTCCATGTATTGATAAGCAAGTTAAATCTACATAATTAAACAATTCTTCATGAAACTTGGTTGACATACAACTACTAAAGAAGACCATAACTTTTTTATCTCTATTCTTCTTAAGGAATGTATATAATAGCAAGAATCTTTGATTAGCCTGAGCTATAACATATCCTTGCTCAAGTCCTGAAACTGTTGCTGCAGAAGAAGTATTCTTAGATTCAACAAGAACTGGATTTTTAAGTGAAAGTCTAACAAGATCAGCAACTTTAGTTGTCTGAGTAGCAGAAAAAAGAGAGGTTTGTCTTTCTTTTGGAAGTAATTTAATAATTTGATTCATTTCTTCTTCAAAACCAATTTCTAGAATTCGATCAGCTTCATCTATAACTAGATTCAATAAATTTTTAAATAAGAATTGTTTTGTATTCTGTAAATGATCTAAAAGTCTTCCAGGAGTAGCCACTAGTATATTAATACCTTTAGCAAGCTTTTCTGCTTCAGTTCTCCTATTTGCTCCTCCCATAACCAAACCATGAGTTTGCGGTAAATATTTACAAAGTTCTCTGCATACTTCATAAATTTGGAGGCTTAATTCTCTAGTTGGTGAAATCACAATAACACCAGTTCCATTTCTAGGTAAGAATTCTACATTGTATAGTAGATTTGCTGCAGGAATTAGGAACGCTAAAGTCTTACCTGAGCCAGTTTTTGCAGCTCCTAAAACATCCTTACCATTTAAAATTCGAGGAATTGCTTTTGCTTGAATTTCCGTCATAGTTTCCATTCCCATTTCTTTAAGAGCTTTTTTTAGTTGGTCACAAATATTTGATGATTCAAATTTTACATCACTGAAATATCCTGATGACTTTTCATTTTCATTTGTATTGTTTTCGTTCTTTTTTTGTTCCTCCCCAGACATCTTGACAATTTTAAGTAATTTAAAATATTTCTTCTTTTCTTATTTTGTTTCCAAGAAAATACGAATTCTAGATTATCTTTTTTTCTTCAATTGTCAAAATCTGACGATCTTTTACTTAATGACTTATTTGGAAATATTTATTCTCCAATGGCGCCAATGTTACAATCTTATAGAGAAATATTTACTACTAAAGAAAGAAAAAAAGATAAGGAACTTTTTCTTAGATGATTTTGGTGTGGAAAATAGGTAATCTCGACATATTACAGAATTTAACATAAAAATAAAC
The DNA here is from genome assembly GCA_039657295.1 of Cryptosporidium meleagridis. NCBI lineage: Eukaryota > Apicomplexa > Conoidasida > Eucoccidiorida > Cryptosporidiidae > Cryptosporidium > Cryptosporidium meleagridis. The sequence continues at coordinate 971,331 of CM077709.1, forward strand.
ACAAACATTTAGATATACCATGTTTCATATAATGTGAAATTGGAAATTTTTAAAATGTTAGACCTTTGGTTTCTAATTAAATAAGAAAGATCACACTATTTCTGTAAGATAAATTTTTAACTTTAATATAAAGGTATAAATAAGTGAGAATTAATTTTAAGAATATTATTATTAAATCATTTTCTCTTTCAACTGGCACTTTTACATGAATATTGCAAAAAAAAAATCATTAGTTAGATTTACCCGCCTGGGCGCCAATTTCAATTTGAAGTATTTTTGAGACAGCTGTCTCAAAAATTTTCTAATATTAAGTTACTCCATGATTAGATTATTAAATTAATTGTTAAGTGTGATTTTGCGGCATTAGCTAAATATTATAAGAATTGATAGTCTATATTGTATATTTATAAAGTAAAGTATGTGTCTCAGTATGATTAATATCAGTTAAAGTAAATTTATTAAGTTTGTTATATTAGAATAAGCTAAATTTAACTAGGGTAATTTATTTTTCAGACGTTAAATTTAAGAGGAAAAAAATAATAGAATTTGATTGAGCCGGAGTTTATCATAAAGATTCGTTTTTCAAGAGATTCTTTAAGAAATGACAACAAGGTAAGTAATTTAAAAATACAGACAAATTAACAATAGGATGCTTTGTTTAAGGATCAAGATTATGATCCCTTGCAAAATTTTTTAGTCTTTTACGTAACAATCTCCAATTGTTTGTTTGTTTGTTTTATAAATTAATTAAAAGTTTCTAACTAATATTTATCTTTATGACTCCAGATTCAAGAAGAACAGAAAGAAGAGAGGACACGTATCAGCCGGTCATGGTCGTGTAGGTAAACACAGAAAGCACCCTGGTGGTCGTGGTGCTTGTGGTGGCTTAACACATAAAAGAAACTGGTTTGACAAGTACCATCCAGGTTACTTTGGTAAAGTTGGTATGAGGTATTACCACAAGAGGCTGAACAAGATGTACTGCCCTACTGTCAATGTTGAGAAGTTATGGACTTTGGTGTCAAAGAATACTCTTGAACACTACAAGTACAATAACAAGACCGACAAGGCTCCAATCATTGACTGTACTAAGTCTGGTATCTTTAAAGTCTTAGGTGGAGGTAATCTACCCAATGTTCCAGTTGTTGTCAGAGCTAGACACTTCTCTAAAAAGGCTGAGAAGAAAATTAAAGAGGCCGGTGGTATCTGCGTATTAAGTGGATAAACATATAGGCTAGAATATGTAAAGGGTGGTTCATCAATAATCATCTTTGAATAACTTGTATTTAATCCAAAGTTTAAACATCTAGAGGCTACAATGTATAATTACTATAGCTCAGTCAGTTATAGTAATGTATTCATTCAGCTTGAAATATTCTGTCTTAACCACCCTTTTATTTCGGGATATTACTATATCTAGTCTTCTCTATTTTAAAGGAGTGAGATGTGCTTTACTATGGACAATACAGGTCTTTGAACATTATAACTAGTAGTGGTGCTGCTTTTATTTTCTACTATGAACTTAAAATCTAGTACATTATTTCTATATGTTTTTTATTCCTATCTTTCTTCACTCTTTTAATTAGCTAGCACTTCTGCTTGAGCTGTCCGTGAATTTAAAGAGAAATTAGGTTTCCCGCCCATAAATTCAACTAGGTGTGCATATTAATAAATTATTATTTGAAATATATACATGCATTATTTTAGAATTTCTTTCAAAAAATATCATTTTAATCTTTTGTTGACAATATAATTAATATAAGTCTTTATTAACTTGGTAATGTACATGTAATAATTCTTATTTGTCACTTTTACGAACATATTTAAACTCCTTGCATGATTTTTAGTGGTTTAGATCTATTTTTAAGGTATCTAGCGCCAACCTCTAATCCGAGAAGAGGACTTTAGGCGGACAAAAATAATTATGTTTTTTTGAATTAATTAACCAAAATTGTTAACGAAAAAAAGTTAAATCAGTATTGACTTTGGCTCTTATAAAATAACTTTTTTTTTGAAATTCAAGTTCATATATCAAGTATTCAACAAAAGTTTATATGGACAGTCTTTGTGAGTGTTATTTCAAAACTTACAAGTAATTAATAAACTTCAAGGGAATTAAAAGTTTGCATTACAATTTACATAATTAGAAAAACAGCTCTATAAACTATAAGGTATTTTTTATTAATATCTTAATAGAGGGATATAATTTAGATATATATATGTATGTACGTATATATATGTATATATATTACATATATATGCATAATATAAGAAGATTCAAAGAAATAGGTGGATAACCTGAATACAAATCACATTCTGACGAGATTTTTCCAACTTTAACTTTTTTTCCATAATTTGCTCGAATTTTTTTTGCCGTCCATTTCATTGTTGAATAAAATTTAACAAAAACAAAGAAAAATGCAAAGTGTTAATGTAAGTGTTTACAATAGACAAAAGTCCTATGGAACTACATCAGCCGGACATGCTTACGGTATGACATCAGGACTTTCCATGCAAACAGTACAAGATATGGCAGGAGTTTCTGGAAGTTATATGAATACTGATACATTTTCAACTAAAGATTATGGTGATCCAATTATATTTGACAGTAAGAAATCATTCTTTGATAGCGTTAAATTTAAAAGATTTAAAAAAAGATATGCAGGAGTTTTGGGGTTTGCTATTTTAATTTGTTTCTTGATTGGTTTTTACTTGATATTATTTTCAGCAAAACATTCAACTTCTAAGGTATCTAAAAATAAATCTGTTTTTGAAGATGAACATATACAATTTACTCATGATGATTTTGCTGGGCATAGTGGTGCTAGATATGGCTTAAATTCAAATGAAAAGGATTCTCATAGTAATGATTGGTCAGATTTTGAAGATGATTGGATTGATGAACATGATTTCTTAGAGGAAGAGATTGATGATGTTGAAGATTCTGAACATGGACATTCTCATTATGCTAAATTGATTAATGAAGCGGATAATCATCATCATGATAATGGTTCTCCAATAGAATCTTCATTTGATGCATCACCAAAGCCACTTAAAAGTACAGATGATTTGAATACTTATAAAAATAATGAGCAAATGATACAAACAACTGATAAACTTCCAAATGAAGTTCATGGAACAGTACCGCCAAAACCATTAACTGAGATACCTTCTCATGAAGAAAGCATTGTTTACTTTCCAAAAACAATTCATTTACTTGGAAGAATTGGTGATGACTCAGCAGTTAATGGCAAATACAATGTAATGATGCATCCTTATCATGAAGAAAGTCCTTGGATTCACGGTGGAAGACTAATTTGGTATAAGACAGGAAAGAACTCTTCTAGCAACCATTATATATTCTACGAAAAGAAGTTGCATAATTGGGTTTTGACAGACAAATTTGATCTTGATAACCCAAGCCCTATAGCCTTTTTACCAGATCATGGAGTAATGCCAGTTAAAGGAGTTGGCAAGCATGGATGCAAAGCTCAACATTATTGGTATTTCAGAGAAAAAACTTCAGATAATTCTCACAAACTTGTGATGGATAGATCAGTTTTAGTTACAGATAATGGAATTTTACTGGATTCACTTCCAGATCACGAACATGGAAAGGGATCATCTACAAATCAAGAAGTGATAGGACTCAAATTGCATAAGAACCAAATACATATAGATCACAAGTACTATAGTGACAAGTATTCTGGTAGACACCAAATTGATAATCCCTACTAATTGTATTGCAAAGGCAGTCGTCACTTATATACAAAACTATTACTAATCTATAAATAATGGTTAATAAGATTAAGAAGGTAACATTTCCTTTCTTCTATACTTGATCTTACTGAATTAATAATCCTTTCTTAATGATATAATTAGATTTCTTTTACTAATTGAAATTTTTTTATAACATGTTTTTTGTTTCTTCAAGTGGTAATTTTACAAATCTTTCCCATCTTTCTTGATCTTGTATCTCCTTTTCCTTTTGACTTGTAATTGTGTAATTCTAGTTGAATTTCAGTCCAATTTTAAAATGGGTTTTCGTCAGTTTTGTTAAACTAATTTTGAGTTAGCAAAGTTAGGAATTTGATAGCTTGACTACATACAAATGTATCAGGTATTTTTTCTGGTGGTATAACTAAAAATTCTTCATTACTGTCTTTAACAAAGCCACATGCCATTAAAATCTCCAATGATCCTTGGTATTTGAGTACTTTTGACTCAAATGTTGGATTCTTTAAACGAATCCTTTTATACTTTTCTTCATAAGGATGGCTATGGACATTGTTAATATATGTTTTAAGTAGATTAAAGCATGTCATTATACCCTGTAAATCTTTTGATCTATATTCCCTATTCATTCGATTACAATAATATGCAACCTTTTCTTTATTTCCTTTTGGGACTTCGCTAGTTTTTTCTTCAGGATAAGGACACCCAAATCTTTCTTCCCATTCTTCCTTAAGTAAGCTTAATTGGCGTTGTCTTTCAACTTCATGAGCATTCTTTTCTTTAGCTGCTTTTTCAATATTTCGAATCCTTTCTGCTTCTTCAAGCTTTCTTTGAGCTTCTAATAATTGCTTTGTAGAAGCGATTCTACGTTTTTCTTTCTCAATTTCTTCTTCTTTTTCTCTCTGCATACGTAATTCTCTAGCTCTTCTTTGCAATTCTTTTGCTTTTTCAAGAGCTTCCTCGTCTGTTAATTTTGGTGCTCCTGAAACGCTATCAGAACCAGAAATTTCAATTATAGGTTCCTTTATGGAATCATGCTTGGAATTTTCTTCAAGCCAAGTTATTGCATCTTCTAATCCTTTATTTCTAGTAAAGAAAATGGCTTTTTCTGATTCTACTTGGCCAAACCCCATTTCCAATAAAGAGTTAAGTAGGTTTTTATCAACATAATTTTTTATATCATCGCAATTTTCGCTATTATTTGTTGGTTTTTCAGTATCTGTCATTTTTGACTCTAATACTATTCTTTATATTATTAATAATTTTAAAAATCTTGTATAATTTTGTTTTTTAATTGTAAATAATTAATTCAAGATTATACCTTTTTTTTGCCAGGCCTAATAAATAAAACTTCAAACTTTTATTATCAATTCTTGAGCTTTATCTCTATTTTTATCAAATATAAATAAATATTATTTATATATAAAGTAAATAATATTTATTTATTTTTTTTATTAGATCGAGTTTATGACGTAATTTTTATTAATTTTTTTTTTTAATAATTATTGCCATTACGTGTCCCGTTTTACCGGCATGTAAATCTTAAACTAGTTTTCCCCCCACTTGCAAGGGAAAAAATTAATAACATATTAAACGTAATAAAAATATTATTAGTTTTGTGGGAAAAAAATTGGAAATTTTAACAAACACTAAGAATAATTAAATTCAGAATTATCTATGATGTACTGAGTTTTTATTTTTTTATCAAGAAAACTTTCTGTTTGAAGTTGTGAATTAAGTTATTCTTTTCAATAGTGCATTTTGGAGGGATTTACTTACCCATATTAAATATATATATTAATCAATTAATGTATATCAGTCTATTACTAATATTTATTAACAACTAGATATTAAAGCTTCGAAAGTAAATGGCAAGATTATCACTACATCCAAGAATTTTTGAATCCGAGTATTCGGCAGAAACAGTAAGTTCAAAAGGAAGCTTTGATCATTAGATTTTTTTTCTATTGGTCCATCTTCTAAATACCTATTTTTCTTTTTTTTAACAAATTTACTTTCATTTAAAATTATTCAAATAGGATAATTGTGTAGAAGAAAACTTATCAAATTTGAATAAAAACGGATGGTCTGGAAGGAAAATACAAAAATCAGTTTTACCAAAAAAAAGATCTATTTCTATTGGACAAAGTAGAAATGATGACTCTGAAACTACCAGACTTTCAAGGACGTCTATCAATTTAAAGGGACAAATAGATCAAAGTAAATCATTTTTTTCAAAAAGCTCGTCAGATCAATTACCAAATGAGGAGCTTGATAAACTTTGTAATCAATGCCTGAATCTACTTAGACAAAATAAGATATCTTCAAAGAATGCATTTGATATTCTTCTGATTGATCATTTGAATGATATTGTGAATGTACAAGATTCTCAAATTAAAGAAGAAAAATCGAACATAATTAAGAAAGGAAATAAAGAGAATGTTTCTAAATTTAACAATAATTTGAAAGAAAAGAATGATAAAATAGACAAATCAAAGATGAATAAAGAGGAATTTCATAATGAGGTGATAAGCTCTGAAACAAACTCTCAGGACTCTAATTTTCAAAAATTCCAAAGAGCTGCAGTAACATTGGAAGCATCAGCTAGAATATATGGATATAGAGTAGATTCTACATTCGACAACGCTTATAGGATTTTATCTAACATAAAAAGTGGACAAATTTTAGCTAGAAATGATTCAGATTGTGAAGATGAAAATGATCAACAAGAAGGTGATAATTCTTCTAGTAATATATTAGAAGAATCAAGTAAGAAGAGAAAATACAAAAGAAATTTGATTTTTTCTGGAGAAAATAATACTATAGTAAGCAATCCAGAATCTATCACAATAAAAGAGTTTGAAAGAACTAAAGAAATGAATGAGAAGCCATTTTTTGTTAATTTTTTGAATGATAAGGTTAAAATAGATAATATTAGATTTGGACTAGATAATAATAATATTGGCTCAATTTCATCGATGCTAATGAATAATTTGGAACTGAATGATTCATTAAATAGTGGAGACAAATCAGCTTCACTTACATTTAATATATCAGGAAGGAATAATTTGATAAATAGTAATACGTTTTCAAGTTTAATTTGTCAAAATGAATTATTTAAAGTAAATAAGAAAACATTGGATTTACTTCTTCCAAATCCAAATAAAAATTTTAGCAAGGATAGTAATATTGTTTGCCCAAACTTATCAAGGATTTTTGATTCAATTCAAGAAATCATAGAAAATTATGGTGATATTAAAAAAGTTAAAGATTCAACTTTTATTGAGGAATATAAACTAAGTGATCAAGTAAATAAAAGATTTTCCGAATTTTCGAATCCATCATTTGAGAATGATTCATTAGAATCTGAAAATAACTTTTCGAAGAAACATAACCAGAGCATTGACAATATTGAGTATGTGAATGAAAATGAAGATCTTGAAATTTTGAATAATGTTCAAGAGGAAAAGATGGAGCTTAATATGGGATTTCAAGATTTTCAAATACATGTTGAGAGAGTTATTAAAGATTTGAATAAGACTGAATCTTCCGAACATACTTTAGAGGACTTAGATCAAAAAAAAGACATTGAGGTTGAAAAAAAGTTTGGTGAATTTAAATTCAGTAAGATTGGTGATGTTCTTGACTTTCTAGCAAAAAAATCAACCAAAAATTTAGGATTTTTTAATGAAAGAAAAAAAGGGGAGAAAAATAATAGTATTTTTGGACAAAAGTTAAGATCAAAAACAGAAAATACGAATTTTGAAATTCCCTCTCCATTATTAACCAATAATGTATTTAATGGTATTGAATGGATGAATAATTTACCAAAGATTAATCAAACTCAAATAAACTCGAGCAGATCAAAAACTAAAAACTTATCAAGCAATAAGATATTTGTAGGAAAGAATAGCACTAGCTCAATATTTAACTATAACTTGAACCACTTATTTTGTCTGGCAAATCTAACTGGAGTTAAAATAAACTTAAGATCCATACATAAAGCTGAGAATTCAGAAGAAACTGTTGGGCAAAATTCCATTACAAATGATATACTGATAAAGACAAACAATTCGAAACATATTAACAATAATATCTTAAATAATTCTATGAATGAGCAAACAGATCTTATGGCAAGTCATTCTGAAATTGAAGATCTTATGCAAGTTGAACATGATTTCCAATCATTAAGCCAAGGGGAATTCTTCATAGATAATGGTAAAGATATTCTTATTCAAAGTAAATTATTATTGCCATTTGATGAAGATAAGATTTCCGATACAGATATCCTTCTTGAAAAAAGTTCAAAATCTCTTCATGTTAGAGATGAATACAACAGCTCATTGAAATTCTCCAAGTCATCAAATCATGTTGATATCGATTTAATCAAGAGTGTCTTAAAGAATTCGATTCAGACTCTACAATCAGACAATTCCAATTCTTTGACATTATATAATATTATAAATCAATCAGTAAGTTTTTTTAATAGTAATTTGTGCAACATGCCAAGTGTATTTATTTCACAAATTGCTATTCTTATATATTAATTCAAATTTGACCACTTTCTTTCTTTTTTATAGAGAAAATTATTACAAAAAGATGGTTTAAACTCCGTTTCAACTGGAATATTTTTCATTTGTATTTTACATATCTGCAATGAAAATAATTATTCTCTAAACTTATCAGATCAAAACGCAAACTCTGACTCACCTATTGAATTAAATTCAGAAAATTGTGTTAATATTATCCTTAATTTAAATTCATCCGTGGATTCACAGAAATAAGTCAATCATTTTTTTTTCAACATTTCTATAATTAAATGTTACATATATGAAAATATATAAAACAAATCATTAAAGACTTTAAACTCTGAATTATATCAATTCAACTAATGCTTGATATTTATATTCTATTTTTTTCTGCATACAAACTCCACATGTACACATATATTTTAATATATATAAAATATTTAATTAATTTCGAAATTCTTCCTTCTATTTCCTATTATTAAAATTATAATCTTGAGAAAAAAAAATCAGTTATTTTCTCATAATATCAATAGATATGGAGAATTAAAGAGAAAAAGAAGTTTATGTTTAGAATATATTAATTTCGTGAAAATTAATGTTTGCTAGAAGTGGAAAAAATTGCATGAATAGGCGGTAACAAACATGTAATTTTTCTTTATAAATATATTATAATTTAAATCTTTTAGTTGATCTTCTTTATTAGCTATTAATATAAATAAAAAAGATACAGTTGTGTTTTAATAGTTATAGTTCATTTTTAAAAGATTACTTAATTAATCGATAATTTTAGAAATTGGAATATAATCTCACCAAATGACTTTATTCATTCCCCTCCTCATTTTCTATTTATTGTTATAAGTAAAATAATGTAAATTGAGGCTTTTGGCGGCAAATTATTAAAATTTTACATATTTTATTAAAGACGCAAATTAATAGCAATAAAGCAAGTTTAAGGGAAAATTCTTAGGATATTTGGATAATCTAGAAATTCGTTTTAAAGTGTTAAAGCTGTGTTTTTAACAATTTTTGAAGAATTGTGAATATATTTATATAAATACATATATATATAAATATATATATATGTATTTTTTTTTTTTAATTTTTAATAGGTTGAGTGGTTTAATGAGTAAAGCAAGGAATTTTTAAAATGCTTAAGAAATTTTCAACTGAAAATATATCATCTCAAAATCAGGTAAAATCATCTGTACAAAGATCAATTAAAGCTAACATTCTTGCTTTATATCCTTTATTGGAACAAGTTATTGATGATATTTTACCAAAAAAAGAAAATATTATTTTATCCAAATGTTCTGGACATTTTCAATTTATTGTTTTAGATTCTATTCCATTATTCTTTCAACAAAGAGATGGTCCATGGTTTCCAACTTTACGTCTTCTTCATAAATATCCCGATATGATGCCTACTATGCAGGTTGATAAGGGTGCAATTAAACATGTATTAAAAGGGTCTAATATAATGTGTCCAGGTCTAACTTCACCAGGAGGAAGAATGGAACAAGTTGAACAAAAACAAGTCGTAAAAATTGTTGGAGAAGGGTGCCAAAATGCATGTGCTATTGGCATAACAACTATGAGTACCGAAGAGATTAGACAAATAAATAAAGGAGTATGTATTGAAAATGTTCATTATTTAAATGATGGACTTTGGAATGTTCAGAAATTTTAATTTATTATAATTGTCTCCTACTTATTTTTCCTCCAAAATATATTTGATTTCATGTTATTTAATTTATATAAACTTATTATTTCTAGTTTAATTTTTTTTTAATTTTGAATTAAATTTTCTAAATTGTTATTTTCCGAATTTGTGGGGTTTAAATTTTAATATTATTAAAATAAAAAAAGCTTTGTGCAATTAAATAAATACGTACTGAGGGGGCTCAAAATAGCATCAAAATATTAAACTATTAACTACCAATTCTATAAAGAAAAAATGGATCTTCAATAAATGAAATTAGAATTTCTAAATCAAATTAACGAAAATGAGTGGTTCCGAACTACTCGAAAGTTTGAATAATCTCCAAACCGAAAATTCCCTCTCTTATTTAATTGAAAATGACCAAGATTACGGAAGTAAATTATCAAAATTATTATCTTACAATTCTATGGGTGTTCCTATGTTGGGTATAAATAATATTAGATTTAATGAAAAAACTGATGTGGAAATTACCAAATTTGGATCTTGTATTCAAGATTTTATTTCAAAATCCAAAATAATAGATGCTTCTAAAGTGCAGCTTAATGCATGCAGCAACATTGAGAGTATATTAGAATGTGAGGAGCCTAAGAAATATGAAGATGATTTGGACAACAATAAAATTACAGAATTTGACGAAGATGTGCTCACGATAAAAAGGATTGATAAATATGATCAAATTAGTAACAAAAATGCGAACGAAACTTCTTATTCAAATGAAATTAATGTTATTATTAAGAATGAAAATATAGATGAGGAATATAATGAGGAACCAACTGAAGAAAAAGATCAAGAATTAGAGGAATGCTTACAAATTTTAGACACTAATCAGGTATCAAAAACAAATACAATGGAAGAACAAACTATAAGTAGAAGTTCTGAAATGGCTTCAAATCCTTTTAATTTGTACTTTGAAAATATATATGAAAAGAGTCTTAAAACATTGTCCAACGCATTAGCTTTTGAACAATTCGATGCTGACCTTCAAGGTAGAGAATTTTTAGATTTGAATCTGGACTATTCTTTCGAGTCTAATAGTGTGAGCAAGGAAAATCCGAATGATAAGGCGGATTCAGCGTTAGATGCAACTTTCTTTTTGGACCCTGAGTTTGAAATAAAACCCAAATTTGAGCCTGAGCCTGAGCCTGAGCTTGAGCCTGAGCCTGAGCCTGAGCCTGAGCCTGAGCTTGAGCCTGAGCCTGAGCCTGAGCCTGAGCTTGAGCCTGAGCCTGAGCTTGAGCCTGAGCCTGAGCTTGAGCCTGAGCCTGAGCCTGAGCCTGAGCTTGAGCCTGAGCCTGAGCCTGAGCTTGAGCCTGAGCCTGAGCCTGAGCCTGAGCATGAGCCCGAGCATGAGCCTGAGCATGAGCTTGAAGAACGGTGCATCAATATTGAGAATGAAGCTGCTGAAATAGAAACAGAAAACTACTTGCTCGAGAACAATGTTACTTTGAAACTTACAGACAAATCCCCAGTAATAATAAAGGAAAGTAGGGATATAGCACTTATTGAAGATCAAAAAGAGATTAATGGGTTTGGTTTAAGTAGCGAAAAGAAATGGAGAATGAAAATCGAGAACATTATGAAAAACAATGACAAAAGCTCTCAAAATATCAATTACGCTATTAATACAGGAGAAAATTATAACAAAAATAGCAGCTTCTATCTCAAAGACAATACTACAATATATAGCATTAATAACAATAGTACCACTTCTACCATTGCCACTACGAATACCACTGGTATTACCAACGCTATTAATGATGTAAATGAATATATTTTATTAAACAAAGACCTAAAAATAGGCGTAATTAAAGAAATTGAGCAAGAACTTAGAAAATGCAAGCTTTCTTTGAATACTAGTAAAGAACATTCAAATATATTAAAAGGAATTAGTAATAAAGATTTGAACAATAAAGAATTCGATTCCAGCTTATATATGAACCTTGATCTTAATTTAGAACTTGATATAAACCTTCAATCAGATCTAGAATATGAATTTGGTTCAGAATCTGAACATGAAAATAAACAAGACTTTATTAATAATTTTGTTTACAAAAATGATACTGAAAATGACTTCGATATGCCAATAAAGTCACATAAATACTCTCCTACTGAGAAAAAAATTCAGCCAAGTATCTTCTCATTTGATGTTTCACTAGATAATAAAAAATCTAGCCTTGATAATTCATACATAAATAAAGAAATTAATCAAAAAAACAGAAACTTTAACAAGACACTTATCAATAATTTTGATACTCGATCATTTGAAATAAAACTATCTGATAAAAAAAATGAGGCGCCAAATAAAGAAATTAATCTCTTGGAATTAAATAATTATTTCAAAGGTCATGAGGAATACGCAAGAGTTAAACAAGATTCGAATGACTTAGCAAAAACATTGAATTTATCGTGTGGGGTAGATGAGAAAATTCATCCATCTGATGTATCAAAGACCCCTGAAAATATTGTCACAGCTATTAAATTGCTAGCTATTGTTAGAGATATTAAAAGGCAAATCAATATTATTAAAAGTCAACATAATAAATTTGACCAAGCACATTCACCCAGAATGGACTTTGCGCGCGCAAGGCAAAATCTGACAAATTAGTAATTGCTAAAATAATGAACAACTATGGAATTTTTGAGTTAAATGAACATGCTGATAGGGTTGTAGTTTATCTTTATCTGGATAAAGATTTATCTATACAATTTGGTTCTTATATGGATTCTTTTAATACACTTGATTCTAAAGATAAATGTTTAGAAACAAGCATAATATTTAATAATGGCAAATTGTGGTTAGAGGTAAAGGGAGCTTTAGATAAACAACACTCGAATTCTAAGTTTGCTGGATCTATGGAAGACATAGCAATTTCAAATAATAATCATTCTAATTTAGAAAACCAATTATCATTTTCAAATTTTAAAATTTTTTTAAAACTTCCAAATCGTCTTCAAATACAAGATGTTTTGTCTGTTAGTTATTACCATGACAATATTTCAAATCAGATTTCCACAGAATCCAAAATTAAAATTCAAGAGGCTAGTCCCATCCTGTTTTCAAGAATTGTTTTGAGTTTGAAGAATAAACTTTCTCTATTCACCTTTTCCACTCTAGTTACCGATCAAAGCTGGGACCAGCCGAATGAATTAACTTTTATTGAAAAAGATGAATCTGTTTGTTTGGATCTTGAAACATCATTATTGAATTATCTGTTGGTTAAAAAGCCTGATGGTCATGAAGATTTAGCAAACAAATTAAATCTAAACTGTAAAAAATGTGGCTTTTTGCTTTCAGAATACCATGAAAATTGGGTAACTGCTCCTCTTCCAAGTGAAATGTTTATTCATGGTTCAGAAATGCTTACGTGTGATAACTGTCATCCTATACTTTCATCAAATTCTACAACTTATTGCCATCATGATTTTGGAGCAAGACCGAATTGGATATGCCTAGGAAACTATCATATTTCTATTCATACAAATAACGCTTTGCTTGATCACCTACTTTTTCAGAGAGAGAGTGATTCAACCCCAGACCAAACTATTGAGGCTTTTTTCATTAATGATATCAATAATATTTACTACTCTGGGAAAAAAGTTCTCTATTCACTGTTTTGTCAAAACTGTGGTGATAAACTCGGTTGGAAAAATTATCAAGACAATCACATTCATTTTTGGAAATCAAAAGTTCTACTTAATCTTATCTCTAATCAAAAAGTTGTCTCAACTCTTTTTGCAAACTACTCCATCACTTCTCTAGCTATACATTATATTGAAAGGTACTTAAAACAATACTCAAAGTTATATATTACAAATTCAAATGAAATAGACGATATGAAAAATAAAGACGCCATTTCTATATATATTATTAAAAAGAATGTTATTAAACTAAAGACTCAACTCTTTATTGGCTGTTTATTTGAACATATTGAGTCGCAAGCTCAAATACATAACAAAAGATCTATTATATATAATTCCATCAAAATATCCTATAATTTAGATACTAGTGACGTCATTAAGTCTAATGAACATCAAATTAAACTTGAAAAAGAACAATTCTGTCAAATTGTGAGAAATATTCAAGAAAACACCTTATTTAACAAAAATTCATATCTTAGTATTCCTATTTTATCCAGTGATTTAGTATAAATTCCCTCTTATTACTAATATTAACATAAATATATATTTTTAATTTTCCATGTAAATCTTTAATTAATTCCTGCTATTTGCCTCTAAGTTGATACAGGTCCCGTTATGTCTCTATTTCAAATTAATTTTGGGGGAAGGAGAAATTGCACACAAAAATGCAGATCTGAAAATATCCAGAATAAATGAAAACACTAAGTTGACCAGCCTTTCATACATTTTTTTCTCCTAGAAGAGACAATAAATGAAAGAAAAAGAAGATTCAAGCATTTCAGAAAAAGAGAAAATTAATAATTGGCTTGAGAAACAAATTCTAATATGGAATGGGATTCCAGTTAATAAGTTATCAGGGAAAAATAGAGTTTCTCAACTCAGCTCAAATATTAAAGTTAAGAATGAAGATAATTTGATTATTGAAAAATATAAAGAAACAAAAAAGCCTAATTTGGATGTGAAAAAGAAAGAAAATTTAAGGCAGGAAATCTCATGTAATAATACGAATAAAGTGGAAAGGAACAAGAATCAAAATGGTGATATGAGACTAAGATTCAAGGATTGGTCGGATTTACATAATTACTTATTAGTATCAATGAAACAAGGATAGAAATTAAAGTAATGCTATTATTAATATATACATGTAAAATTGTAGTTTTAGTGGTTGTAATAAAATGATCAAGTTATCAATTCATAAAGACATTCTCATTAAGTAACTATTTTGAGCGATTATTAGTGATAATAGCAAATTTTGAGTTTGAATAACTTTGATAAATGTTTAAGTTGTTAAAATTAATTAGACTTGTAATTAAGGCATTTTCAAATTCTTACTTTGTGCTTCAGTCCAAGCCTTAGCAATAGTTCTCTTCATCTCATCATCTCCTTCTTCATACATTTTTTTCATAAGGTCTTGAATTCCAGCCATAGGATCCTTCATTCCAGCTCCGCCCATATCACCAAAGTTACCAATACCTGAACTTGGATCAGAGGTTGCAGAAGTCTTCTTAAGAGGGCTGTCCTTATAGGATAATCTTGGCCATTTACTTGAACTATTAGTTTTTTTAAGAGTAATGACAATCATATCCTTTTTAACCTTATGAGAGCACTCCTCGGGAGAAATAGTATCATGTAATTTGACAGTAAAAGAGTAGAATTTGTTATCCAAATTTTTGACATACATTTCAACATTGTCTTTTCCAAATTTGATTTCAATGGAATCAGGTTTTTCTTGAACTCCAACTAAATCAATATAAATTTTGACACTTTTATCAGATTGATCCCAGCTATATTTCGTTATAGAAGTATAAGCTTCTAGTGGAAGATTTTCATTTTGTTTCTTTGAAATGTTTTCAGGCACATTATTAACATTCAATTGATTATAATCCAAATTCTTTCTTCCTGCATCAGAAATACACATATTCCTTTGCTTCTCCTCTAACAATCTGATCTGATTACTTAAAATCATTTTAACTCCATCTCTTTTGCATTGTGTTTTCAATGCTTTCAATTCATTCAAGTCGCCCTGTATTATGCTTAGATTGCTCATCCTTTCAATGTACACTTTTTTTAAGAAATTTACTTTTTTGAAAATATTAACACAAACTTTTTATTAGAACTTGACTATTTTTTAATTTCTTTTTCTACTTTTGACTTGTAATTATATTTACATATTTTCGTGAGACGTAAACTGTTTTGGCGCCAACTAATTTTTGAGTAAAATTTTTAAAAAATTATGCAAGAAGCGAAAATGTAATGTGAAAAAAATTATTCGCCAAACACTGATTAAGTGGCTTAT
This sequence comes from Cryptosporidium meleagridis, assembly GCA_039657295.1. NCBI lineage: Eukaryota > Apicomplexa > Conoidasida > Eucoccidiorida > Cryptosporidiidae > Cryptosporidium > Cryptosporidium meleagridis. The sequence continues at coordinate 987,250 of CM077709.1, forward strand.
AATAATGCAAAACAGACACAGTACAGCAAACAACAATGTGTGGTTCGCTATTATTTAGAGATTTTAGGTAAAAATATCGAAAACACAAAGTAATAGTAAGAACAAAATCGTAAAAATAAAATTTGATAACTAAAGAAAGGATTTAAAGTTTCCGAATAATGAAACTAATTTTAAAGCCAAAAGTGATAATATAAAGCAAAATTGACTATAATAATTGAAAAAGTTTCAATTGAATTAATTAGTTATTGCTGAGTAAATTCAAATAATTTTTGAAAATAACTTCATTGCATCCCAATGATTTATTTTTATTTGCATTAGAATCAACGTTTTCAATTGGGTTTTCCGGTAATGGGATTCTAATGATTTCGCAAGCACTATCTAAAATCCATTTATTTTTTTCAATGATATTCTTAAGCTCAGTAGAATCTTTAGGGAAATCAAGTAACTCGCTCAAAACAGTAGTGCTAATGCAACTGTGAGAACAATTAACTGAATAGATAATAATGTCACGGATAGAATCGTAAAATCCTTGTATCTTCTCAACCTTGCTTCTGAGTTGATCATTTGTTTTTAATAAGTTCCACATATTTGCATATCTACAACTAGTTAATAAATCATTAAGTTGTATAATTTGCTTTATATTTGGGTCATTTTGAACTGACAATGGAATTTGATAAGTGCATGATAGAAAGTCGGATGATAATGGACCTCTTATTATTGAGAGCAATAAAATATCCTGTACAATCTCTATATTAGTTCTTTTAGGGTAAATTGAATACTGTAGTAAAACAACTAAATTATTTAAAATACTATATTGACCTTTATTAATTTGGTCTTTCACGCAATTCTCAAATATATCCAAATTTGAGACATCATATCTAGACGCTGAGTTAAGTAAACTCGTAATTTTTTGATCGACTTGTGCCATTTTGAGTAAAAATAGATTTATGATCAATTCCTCGTCTTGATCAATAGTTGACTTTTTAAAAATTTGTAATATTCTCAGGTTCAAACAAAACTGAAATCTAATACCTGGATATCTTCCGCAACTAGTTTTTTAAAAAATATAAATTTGGATATATTATAAAAACTTGACAAATTTCTATTTTTAAAAATGAATTTATTCTTGAGAAGTAATAATAAATTTCTTTAAATAACTATTTGTACTACCTTTTAATTCTAAAACTATCAAACATTTCAAAAGTTAACAAGTTGCAATAAGACCTATTTAATACGCCTAATTTGACTTTAAATAATTATTATTTACTAATCACTTTTTATTAATTAATAATTATTTGTCAATTTACATTGTGTTTTTGTGGGCGCCAATTAATTATTTGAAATTTGAATTTAAAACAACATGAAAGTGAATAAAAAGACAAGATTTGTCAACAAGCAATAATTAAACACTTGTTCTAATATAGCTTGTATATGGAATATTAAAGCTTTTGTTGATTTAATATATATTCTTGTTTTTTTAACTTTTTAATTAATTTTGAATATGTTGATACCGTCAATAAGTAACACCCACATAGTTGTTTTTTATTACTACTCTATAAAAACATTATTTTCTCTTTAACTAAAAATCGTAGAAAGCATTTAATCATGGTTTTTAGTTTAACAGAAATTTATAAACCATTTTGCTCCGCAGAAAAATAAGGAAAATTTTTTTGCTAATTAAAAACTAGATATGATTGGTATCATGTAAGTAACCCTACCAGCCTTCATGTAAGCGTTTCAAGATATAGTTTTAGATAACCCACTTGGAAAAAGCCATAAGGTTATATAATGAGTCTGAAAACTGTTCAAAATCATACTCATCCGATGAAATAATTAATATGATATAAGAAAATTGCTGCCTTTTTACTAAAAAAAAAATATGAATAAAAGCTTTGTCTAATCAAATATCTGTATATTAAACAAGTATTTTAAACTATAAGCAATGTTAGCTTGATAATAATATTCCTAATTCAATGAGACGAATGCTAGCTAGGTTACTATTATGAATACAACACAATAAATGTTGTGTGCGTGTGCTTTTTCAAAAAACTTATCCTAAATGACCAATATTTCCCGCCTATATGAAATTTTTAGAGGCTACATAAAGTTTGCGGGCAGGCGGTAGATATTATGAAAGTTAGTCAAATATACAAGATTAAATATATAATTTACCCCAAATTACCAGATAGAAAAAAATATAGAAATATATATAAATATAAACAAATATTTATTTATTTATATAATTCATAATTATAAAACATTTACGAGGTACATACTTTCCAAGTAATATATACTACTGAATTACTATTTACAGCTGGGAATTTACTTTCAGGTTGAGTGCAAGATCCGCAATGGTTTCAACTAATATACATAGCTGTCGCAATGATGACATAGATTTGGAAAGCCAAGAGTTTGAGTCCTTTTCTAAAAGTGTAAGACATGGCTTCATTCGCCGTGTGTACATGCTTGTAGCTCTACAAGTTTTGTTTGATTTGGCTTTATCATTAATGGTCATAAATGTCCCATCATTGAGATTTTTCATGCTCAAAAACTTATCAGTTATTAAAATGACTGCTTTTGCATTTGCATTAATTTCATCTTTGTTGTTCTTCTTCTTGTATAACTATTCAAACTTATTGCAAAATCATTCAAGCAAAATGGCATTTTTCTGTATAATGACAATTTCAGAAGGAGTACTTCTTTCGCTGCTAGCACTACTCGTTAATCCAAAATATTTGTTAATGGCGCTTGCTTTTACTTCAATCATAGTTATTTCATTAACGATTTTCTCATTCCAAACAAAGTACGACTTTACATCATATCAAGCATTCATATTTTACGGAACTATTGCATTTGCAGTATTCTCCACTATTTATATGTTCTTCCCAACTGTCAGAATTATTGAGTTGATTATATCACCGATCGCAGTATTTTTCTTTTCATTCGCACTTGTGCAAGCGACACAAAGCATTATTGGCAATGGAAAGCAAATGATTTACGAGGATGATTACGTTCTGGCAGCCTTATTGATTCACTCTTATATTATTGACATTTTCATTTATACTTTGAGGTTCATTCTAGCAGTTTTCGATAGAAACTGAGTTTCTAAAATTTTTAGAATATTAATGTGGAAATATATGTAACAAGACACCTGTGATCCTATTGGGATTGAATTTATTTAACTTTATTAGTTATTTTTCTGTTATTTTTGTTTGCTTTCTTCGATATTTTAAACCAGAATTATGAATTCAAAACGAAATTGTTCAAGCGCGCCAAATTTTACGTTGTGTGTCCCCGCCAATTTGCTTATTTTTGTTTTTTTTATTGTCCTTATGGGATTGTTATAATTACTTTAATATTACCATTAATAAGTTATTATTAAAAAAACATTTTTCTAGGCAATTATTGGTAAATTTCAGAAGACCAAAATCAAGCCAGAAAATTTTGTTTTGTATTCGAACATCGCTGCTTTTAATTTAAAGTAGCTAATCATCACTTTTGCTATTTTAGAAATAAAATGATAAATGGCTGATTCTGATTTGAATAATGATCTTCCCACTCTCAGTGGTGCAGATACAGATACGAACTTTGCTGAAACTGTAAGTTTTACCCTTTTTTCATTAAATAAGTTACATTATGGGGGGAATATTCGTTTCCATTGAGATCTTGTCTTAAAGATCATTGATGTAACTGATGTTTAATGCAAATTAACAATCGCCTTTGTTATTAAAAATTATTGACCAATTAACTTATTTTTAATGTAGAACAACGAAGTACCGTTATGGGCAATCGTTACTATTTCCATATTATCATGTATGCTAGTTTGTGCTGTAATTGCATTTCTAATTATATACTTCAGAGAAAGGGAAAGAACTAAAACTCGAGAAAGAATTGAAAGGCAATTTAGAATGGCAGAGACGAAGAAGCTGACCAGGTATTTGCAAACTTTAAGAGAAAGGATGATGTTTAGGAACCATAATGCTCAGATGAACCATCACCCTGCTTCCAATTTCCAAAATGGATTTCCAGTTAATGTTGGTTCCCCAAGCGCACAAATGCAGTTTAATCATCCTCCACCTGTCGGACCACCTCTGCCTATCGTGCCACCACCCGTTGGGCCACCTCCACCTCAAATGTTTAATCAAATGGGTCATCCTGTCAACTATCCACCTCAAATCCAACAGCCAGTGTTTACCAATGCCCCTCCATTCGCTCCCCCAGTGATTCCACCACAAAATTTTGCACCTAATTGCTCCGCTCAGCCAATTAATATACCACCGCCAAATTGTCCTCCAAATAACTCAAATATTACCCAAGGAACAATTTCTTTAACTGTTCATGATCCATCGTTAATACCAGAAGGACCGCCTCCAACTCCTCCTCCTGGATATGTGACCGTTCCGATTGTCTTGCAAAATGAAAATAAACAATAAGAGAAACTGCAATTAAAGTTAAAAAAGGTTTTTTAATTTAAGTTATAAAATAAATCTGATTTTAAAAAAAAATATTTTAACTTATTCTAAATTTTATACTTTTTTTCCGTTTGTATTTCTTTTTACCAATTCCTTAAATATTTTTGTCACTATTAATTTTTTTCTTGCATGTGGACAAATTATTAATCATAATTACCATACCGGTTTTGTAATATGTTACTAATGCCGTGCATAATTCATGCGGCAAATGTTTTTAAAAATAATAATGAAAAATTCGCATGTCACATATTAAAGAGCAACTGGAAGAATTTATTTGGAATTAATGGTGGAATTTTAATGAGAATTAGTTTGTGATTTGATGTGAGATATTGTTTTTTGTCTAATTAAAGAAGTGTTCAAATACTAAAATTTTTTAAAAAATATTATAAAATAATAATAAATTCTGCAAAAATTAGTGGAGATAAATTGGAAAAAGTGAAATAAGAAAAAATTTTTATTATTTAATATGGTAAAAAGGAGCGCAAAAGAAATAACTAGTAATTACCATGAATCATATGAGAATGGAATGTATTATAAGCAATTAAATAAACAAGATACTGTAAATTCGGATTTCGTAAGTGAATTTGAAACAAAGAATGTAACTATATTTCAAGAGGAAAAGAATAACTATAATAAAAAGTTGATTGAGAATGGACTGAACAACATTTGCAGAGTAATTGTATTGGATTGGCTTATAGGGGTGCATAGAAAGTTTCAATTCAGGCCTGCAACTATTCATATTGGGATAACTTTATTTGATAGATTTATCAGACTAAACAATAAGCACGGATTGATAAACTGTGATAATCTTCAATTAGTTGGAGCAACTTGTCTTCACATTGCATCCAAGTACGAAGATATGAACCCAGCAGTTCTATTAGATTATTGTATAATGAGTAATTCTGAATTCAACCCTAAAGACATGATAAATATGGAAGTTGAAATATTAAACACTTTGCAGTTCAGAATAGCAGATAATACTACACTTATTGACTATTTGGATTCATTTTTTGAATATGGAATTTTGAAAGGAGTAAATAAAAAAAAGCTACCAAAATATTTCTACTCAAGTGCTTTGTATATTTCAGAATTATCTTTACTTCACCAAGCAATGATATTTTATCGTCCAAAAGTGCTTTCAACATCAATTTTACTACTTCTATGTCTTCTATTTGAAAAAGATGAATCAGAAAGAAATAATTTGTCCATATTAAAAGATTTGAAGTATTCATTAAAAAGATTTTCAAAAATTAATAATATCACGAAGGAAATTCGAATATGTATTAAAACCTTATTAGGTATTATTAAAGAACAATTTTTTCTAGAGATAAAAATTAAAGAAGGATTTGAAAATTCTACCATTGGGGTTAATCCAGAAGAAGAAATACCATTTATATACTTAAAAGATTTAACAAGTAAGTGGAGAAATGCATATACAAACTTATATAAGAAAATTTCAAGTTTAAGAACTTGAATATTACTAAAAGTTAATGTAAATAAATCTGCTAAATTACTTTGATTACTGGACTCATTATTAAAATTATTATATTTGCATAAACTGGCAACTATAAAAACCAGCAATCATCTAAAATGTTGGCGGAAATAATGTAATTTTATTTATCCAAATTAATTAATATAATTAAATTTAATTAATAAAATAATAATAATGAAGTATTAAATCCACATTAACAAGAATCTCTAAAGTTTTTATTTTGAGTGTATATAGATGAAAGTAGAAAAAATTAAAGAAATTAAAGCACCAGGAGATGGAATACTTTCAGTTTCTTTCCAACCCCATCCAATCACTGAAAGATGGGATAAAGAGAGAGTTGCTATTTGCGGAGAAAAGGGGGTTCATATTTGGTCATTTGAATATAATGGAAACCACAAAAAATTAGCATTTATTGAAAGTTCAACATGTGCTTTAATTAAGATGTGCAGATGGAGTCAAGATGGTAAGTATCTTGCAATTGTGGATATGGAGCAAATCGCAATATATTATAAAGAGGCTGGAACCTGTTCAGGAACTCCAAAAAATTTGAATTCTGGTGGTCTTGGAGTTGAGGAAAAAGATAAAGATTCAAACGAAGTATTTGAGAATTGGACAGTATATACGACATTTTCAAGTAGTGATGTAAATGAATGTGCAGATATCTGCTGGCTTAAAGGGTCAAAAGTATTGGTAAATGGAACCATTTCTGGGCATTTAATTGTTTATAATATGGAAGAAAGATGTCAGTCATGCAATTTATTTATTAGAGATATTGTTGAAACAAGTATACGAAATAAAAATATTCCAAATAGTCATACAGAAATTGGGCATGTAAGTGGCCTTTGTTCAGATACCAGAGGATTCTTTTTGGCATGCCAAATGAGTAGTCGTCGATTACTTGTTTTTAAAGTAGAATACAATAAAGAATATGGAAAAGATACTTTATCAAAACGTAATTGTATTTCGTTATCATTCTTACTAGAAGAAGATCGATTAATAATTAATTCCCCTTGTATATTAACATTCATTAGAAGACCTGTTTTTGATCCATTAACATGCTTGGTTGGTTGCCCATATGGAGAAGTTGGTACATCATATTTTTCCTGTCTCTATCCATTTAGAGATATTTCAGATATCAAGCCATTCGGTTGGGAAGAGCTTTGTAAACTTGTAAATTATCAAGCAGAGAAACAAATTGACGATAATAAATCTGATATTTGGAATTTACACAATGAAGGAAAAACAAGTATCAAAGGTAAGCTCGAGCTTCCAAATGCATATAGATTACGGGGTCACCAAAGAAGAGTAAGATTATTTCAATTTTCGCAAACTGTTATTAAAGAAAAGGACGAGATATTTTCCATGTGTGCTCAAAGTTCTCAGGATGGTTCTTTAAGCTTTTGGAAGGTTATATATGACTTAAATTCTAAATCCAAAATTAAGTCTATAGAATGTTTTTTGGTTTTAACTAATTTTATGGATGAGCAGGCCAGTGTAACAGATATTTCATTCAATAATTTAAATAATACAGTGCTGATAGGATCAGATGACAACAAATTAACTTTATTATCTTTTGAATTGGAAGAATTTTCACTTGCAAAAAATTCATCAAAAAGTTCTCAAGAGTTTTACTATTCAAGTTGGAACTATTGGAACTTTGATTTTACACCTGAAAAGCCTATTTTACAAAAAATGGATATAGAATCGTCAACAGAAGAACCCAACTTATTCTCAAAACATGTTTCTTTACCTGTAATCACAGCAAATGAAATAAGAGAGCATCAAGAGCGAACACAAGAAGCAGTCATGAGTAGTAAAGGCACAAAGATTCGGAGAATACAACCTTTGAACCTTACAGAAATGTATAGTAATAAATCTGACAGCAAGAATGAAACTAGCATAAATGGAGTAAACTCTAGCATTAGTTCTAATATGCAAGAAGAAAAAAATCTGAATAAAGCTTTAAATCAAAGTCTTGAATATACAAATAAGAAATCTGTAAAAAGAAATCAGGAAAATAAAGAAAATAGTTCAAATGAAATTAAAGAAACTTTAAAAGATCAAACTAGAAGTGATGAAAGTAAATCTTTAAAGAAACTATCTCAGAATGAAGAATTTGAAAGGAATTGTGAACAAGAAAATGCTAATAATTCTATGAAAGGAGGAAGTCAAGTTCAAGTTCATCAAAATCTTTCTGATTATCAAAATAATCAATTCATTAAAGAATGGATAGATAGTACTATTATTCCACCAAGATTAGCAATTGAAGCTAATGTTTTAATTCATCAAAAAAAGTATAAAATGGTCATTTTTGCTGATAACAGACAAATTATTGAAAATATCAATAGAAATAGGTCTTCTTCAACTGAAATAATTTGTATGAGACAGGAAACTTTACAAGAAAACCAAATCTCAAATCTTTCAAAAGAAATGCTATGGTATAAACCTATAAGCATTAATCACGTAGTAACTCACATGATTCGTATTAAAGATGTTTTATTGATCATATATTCCGATATTTTAGAGAAGAAAAATTCTATTCCAAGCTCTAATTTGGATTTTTTAAATTTTAATACTGGATCCATTTTAATTGGAGGAATCACTTTACCTTTTGTATTAAAAGTTGTATTGAGTGAATCCCTTGATATGATTCTACTGGTTACAATTAATGGTAATATCAAAATTTTTCAAATGCATGGCTTATTGAATGATTATGAATCTTTTATACCTAACTCATCAACTAATTATTTGTCTTCTGGTTTTAGTATTAATTGGGTCTTAGATGCAGACTGGTCATTTTTAAATAATCATAAACTTGTTAGAGTTGATTTGTATTCAAATCATAAGTCTTATCCATACAAAGATAATGCTGATCTCCCCATCATAATTCTTTATTTTGATGATGGAAAGGTTTTTTCTTATTCATTCAATATCTCAAGCTTTGTCAGAATTGATGATTTAGACCATTGTAGGTCAGATTTTTGGTCTTTGGTTTTTCCAAAAACCTATATGCAAATTTTACAAAAGAGCCATCATCATTTCACTAAAGCTAAATTACTTGAACAAGTTTCTGAGGCTATATCGGCTGAGCATCAAGAATCTGAGATAGAATTTAGTAGTGTTTGTTTGGATCCAAGAGGATGGCTTGATATTGATTCTAACCTTCAGACTCAAAAATGCTTTTTTTTAAGAGAAATCCAGCAGAATTCTCGTCAAATATTGCTTAATCATCAGTACTCAAAAAAATCGGATAATCTTATTCAACAGAAAATGCAATCTATATTTGAAAACATTCTAAGTACTTCTTTGTTTGATGATTATAATGACGAAGAAGAGGAAAAAGAAGATGATGTTTTTGATGAAAAAAACAAACCAGAACTAGAGTTAGAATCAGAATTAGCAAATTTAAATCAAGATAAAATGGATGATTCCAATAATTTGCATAAACAACATCAATTTCAAAGCGAAACTAAATCTGATCAAAATCACTCTTCTAAGAAAAAAAAAGCCAAGATTAAAACATTTAAACAGGATCTAAATGGAAATATTCATCACACAAAAATGCATATTGAACACCAGATAGTATCTAGCATTATACTTAAATCCAAGTCAGAATTCAAGTATTGGCTAAAAATTTATATTAAATTTTCTCTGGATTCTTTCGATTTAGAATGTATTAAAGAAATCACAAACAAAGTCCTATCTTTAGTAAGAGAAAGCATTCTAACTAATAAGAATCGTCTACAAACACAGAAACAAGAACAAAGTCATGGCTACTGTCATTATGCACACACTTACACTCAAAACCAGTCAAATAGACAAGTTATTGCTCCTGTATGGTATAGTCTTTCAATGTTGGAATCTATTGACATTGACCCAGTGCAAATTCTTATTGATGATCTTGTTCCTGGAATAAATGACTTCATTAACCTTATGCAAAACCCGCAAAGTATTCTGAAAATTTGCTTTGCAAAAGGAGGAGATAAGGTTCAACCAAACATTGAAGAGTTTCTACACCAACTAAAAAACATTAAGGAAAGAATAGAAAGTCAAGTAAAGTCTATACAAGAAGAGTTCGAGACATATAAGAATACTATGCTAAATAATTCTCAATGCTTACATTCCTCTCAGAATTCAGACACAAACCATTCACTACGTCTTGACTTTCTCAATTCCATATTTTCTTAACTTTGAATTAAATTATCACAGTGTCTATAAAATTAATAAATTAGTAAATGTAAAATACGTTTATATACCACATAATTAATTTTTATATTATAATTAATTTTACTTCAACTATTTTTAGACAGCGGGAAATTCTAATTTTTCTATCTAAAATAATAAAAAGTAGAAAAAGTATTCAGATTCTTAATAGTTTCTCGGCAGGTAATAATATTCATTTTTCGAATATTTATTATCTTTCTATCAAGAACCTTAATATCTTAAGTTTACTTAATTATTAAAATAACAACAAGAAATATATTAAGCAGAAATGGCGAACTATAGTTTAAATTGTTGTTTAATAGCTCTAAGCGTTTCCTTGTTATTTGGGATAAACTTGTCCATATTAAACTTCACAGGTCCCTATGTTCTTTTGGATTATGAACTGTGTGGAAAAGAAGGAACCCTTTTAGAAAGATCAAACTGTGAAAATGGATCTTATGCAATGTATAAGATGACTTTGGCATTCTTTACAGCATCATTATTGAGTTGTTTTGCTGTTAAATATGTTGTCGGAAGAAGTCGAAGTTTTGGACTTAAGGTGGCTTTAATTCCTTTTGCTATTGGCGGAATTTTGTCCAGTTTTGCCCCTAATTTCAAGGTCTTTTGTATTGGAAGATTTATAAGTGGAGCCTCTTTGGGTCTTTCTGCTGCTTCTGTTACATATATTTCAGAGATTTCACCAAAACATAGAAGAGGTTTGTATACAACTCTTTTTGGTCTATTTATCCCTGCAGGGCAGACCATTTCATATATTTTGGGAGTATTTCTACCAATTATTAAATATTTGGATGAGTCTGATCTTGATTTCTATATTCTTTACTGCAGATTCCTTTTCTTGATTCCCACGATAATCTCATTAATAATGACTATTGCAGTCCGCTTTTATTGTAAAGACGAAACTCCTTGTTTCTTATTGTCAAAGGGAAGATTTTCAGAGGCAGAGGAGCTTCTTTATAAGATTTATCAAGATACTTCGGTTGTTTCAGGTGAAATGGAATCCTTATTAGCAAGTAATAGGAGAAGCATTGAAGAGGATAAAATGAGCCAAAATGTATCTTATTCAATGCTATTTAGTAGAAAGTACATTCTTCCAACATTTGTAACTCTTGTTATTACTGTTGGAGTGAGTGGAAGTGGGATTGGTATTTTTGCTCAAAAGATGAATTCATTAATTGAATCAGCTTCTGGTCTTCCTCAAGAAAAAGTTATTTACATTGTAATATTTACTTCAGCATTTGAGACGGTCTCTTGTTTCTTTGGAGGGCATTTAATTGAGAAATTTGGGAGAAGAAACGTTGCAATTATTGGCTCTGCAACCAATTCACTATCTCTACTTCTTCTTGGATTATTTACAATTTTTAAGAACCAAATTTCCAGCGTTGTTATTCCAGTTGTTTCAATTATTGTATTTTCTACCTTCCTTGCTTCATTCCAGTTAGCTCTTTCACCAGTATTATGGGCATATGTTCCAGAAGCACTTCCAACAGAAATCCGATCTACAGGAATGGGTCTATCATCAATTTTGAACTGGTTGGTCAGTTTGATTTACATACCTCTTTCTTATATTATTTCGGATTTGAGTGTGTATGCTTTATCATCTATTTGTTGTGGTATTCTTTCCATCATTTGCTTCTTCTTTATGAAAGAAACCAAGGGATGCTCAGTATCACCATATGAGGAAGTTTCAGTTAAGAATCCAGATCTCTGAGATCATCTTTATTAGAACTTAGTTTTTTTCCCAAGGCCAACTTTGTAGAATAAGGAAGGGACTAAAGGGAAGAAGGTGAAGGAAACAGTAATTCAGAGTGAGTGGATTAAATTTAAATTTTTAAGATCCGTTGTCATTTTTATATTGTGCCAAAGACGTTCAATTCAGGATGAGGGACAAGGAATTTTTAACCTTTGTTTCTACAAAGCTCACTTTTTTTTAACATCAAGAGAATTGGGAAGTTTTCAGAATATGTGTTGTGTTTTTTTATTTAAATAGGAGGGACTTTTTCTAAGAATTAACGACAATCCGAATATGATTTGGACTTGAAATAAATTTTGAGCTATTACTCTCTACACCACAGTTCGTTGTGTCTGTTTATTCTTTTTAATTAGGGATACTATTACGATTGCTATAACATTATTGCTGCTAGTAGTTATATTACTTATTTTCAGTAGTTGAATCTATATATATACATATATATATATATATACATATATATATATATATATATATATATATATATATATATATATATGTATAAATTTATGTGTATTTATATTTCTTTGTGTAGCTCCTCTTTCTTCTTCGTTTTTTTGTAACCTTGTGTTTTTGTGGGGATTTCTTGATTTTACTATTTTTTCTCAGAATTCTTCCTTCTCATTCTTTCCATATGAAGCATTGCTAGTTCAGAATTAATTGTTGGGACCTGTACTTGAGTGTTTGACTGAGATTGAAGTGAATTCTGACTCGGAAGAGTATCTTGAGGGGTTTGTGTAGTGTTAATACTGGTATTAGTAGCAAAAGAATCGGAAGTTTGGTTAGAAAGATTTGGAGGAATAGAATTAGTAGGTTCATGGCTTATACTGTTTGAATTGGTTGACATCCTATTAAAAGCTCTAAGTGTATTCTCAGACTCAAGAAATTCAATAATTTCGGAAGAGGCTGAAATAGAGTCAGAAAAGGATTTAGCAACATCCCAAACTTTAAGCTGTCTGCCTGTTCTAGGATCGACAACAGAAACATGTGGAAGTTTGGATATGTTATATAAATTCAACCATTCATTTCCTTCAGGAGTATTTGAACTTCTTTGCCAAAAAATGAAATGTTCTTGAATAAATTCAATGATCAAAGAGTCATTCCAAATATCTCTGTTTAAAACCATAGAGGAGAACTCATTTGGGCTCTGAATATTGACTAAAATTAACTTTTTCTGAGACTTGGCCTTTTCTTTGGCAATTTCAAATGGTTCACAAAACAAAATATTTTGAGGTGGAGAAAACATTTCAGTAGAGAAATCATCAACTGGAGGAAGAAGTTCATTAGTGTGAACAACTCTTCCATTTTGCATGAATTGAGAAGAATTTAAGGCATTGTGGTCGTCAGGAATAAGCTGGTCATTAAAAGAAGGTATTGGGGTTCTAACATCCTCTTCATCATGAAATAAATTGTTTCTAGAATTGTTGTTATTTATATTGTTTGTGATTTCATTACCTAAGTTCGAAAAATATTCATTAATTGCACTATTCATGTCTCCTGGATACATTTCCAAATACATTTTTGCAATTTGAGGATCAGTGCAACCCGAAATATTGATAAAATTTTCAATTTCTTCGTTTGAAGCCATATTTATAGTCTAATAAGATTTAATAATGATGAGGTTATTAGATCCAAATTAAGAATTACGTTGGGAATCAATTGTGTGTACTTTATTTTTTATTTCAATGATGTAATTTAAATTTCATAATTAATTAACGATTTTTTTTCTTTTCATTATACACGCAATTTTAAGCTTAAAAAAAATTTCCAGGTTGAAAACTTATAGGGTCGGAAAAATTTATTGCTATACTTAAAAGCGAGGGGGGGGGGAATTGTGAAAAATTAATCTAAAAATAATTAAAGCAAAAATATTAAAGAATAATAATAAAATATAGTTTTTTTAAATTATATATTAAAATATTTATATATTTAAACTAGAAATGATTAGTTCATTGATTGAAATTCAAAAGGTTGAAATGAACGCCAATTTAAATTTGTATTTCTTCTTATATTAATTTTTTGAATAATATTCTGTAATTTAGTCCAACGGTAAGGACATAAAATCATAGGCTTTCCTCTAATCAAATGTTTATCCTCCTCTCCATATTCGTCAACATAAAGAGTTGAAAATTCACATGCTCTTGCACCATATAAAAATTGTTTATCTAATTCAATCCAATTAAATAAATTGTTATTGGTTTCATTCTTGGTTGAAGTAATATCAATTCTGAATGATAGTATAATTGATGAAGAAACATGTAAGAAAAAAGATAATCCCTTTCCACATTTTGCAATATGATCTCTAATTGGTATTGATTTTAAAGAAATATTCAAACCTGAACCAAATGGAATTGAGTATGACAACATATTTTTATTCCCAGTTTTTTCTGTTTCTTTTGAATAACAGTAGAAATAAGAATTCAGAATTGAAGATGATAAATTCGTACTTGTTTCTGTCTCATTACAACAGTTATATTCCGTACATAATATACTTCCACATGAAATACAAATTAGTAAGTTATTAATATTATTAGAATATTTTCTACTCCAATGTTTTATTGGATTTGACAAAAGCTTATTATAAAGGTTGTGAAACATTTTAGGGGGTATTATTGTTGATTTATCAAAACCATTATATATAATAATATTTTGATCAGTTTCATGAATATTCAAAAACTTCTTTTCTAAACCTAGAAATGAGCTCTTAAATATTTCAAATTCTTCAATACTTAGAATTTTATAAAATGAATTAATATTACTATTAAATATTGGTCTCTTTGCATTATTCGTAATGTCGTTAATAACTGATACTTCCAAACAAGTTAAAGGAATTATTGCCTTCTTTTTTGAAATCAACTTTATGAAAAGGTTCTTTTCTAACATTATAGTCAATAAAGAGTTCATCATTCTATCACTTTGATTTATAAAGTTTTCATGTTTTTCAATGTCAGTATCAATATCAGTGTTAATATTAAATTCTGTTAATATTATCCAAGCAATCTCCAATAAATTTGTATTCATACAAAATCTACTAGAAATACATCGTAATAGTGTAGAGATTTGTTCTTCCAAATTATTGTCCTCTTGATTGCCATTTACTCCTGCACTAATATTAACTGAATTGTCTACTTTCTTGCTTTTTTCTTTCATATAAATATTTTGAAATCTAACTATCAACTTTAGCCAAACTAATATTCCAAGATTTACAATATCTTTAAGTTTTTTAATATCTCTAAGCTTAAATTCATCCACATAATCATCTTCTTGGTTTTGCTTATACTTTTTAAATTTGCTCCTAGTATTTAAATAACTTGAATTTCTATGTAATGTAAAGTTTGGATATTTACTCAAGTCAAATTCTCTCTTAATTTCACTTGATAATTTATTTAAAGAATTCTTAACTTTAAAAGAATATATTATATCGCATTTATTCTTTTTCTTAGAAATTGAGATGTCACTATTTACTGGATTAATTTGAATTGGTAAAGTGCCAAAAATATTAACATTAATTCTTGAATCTGATATATTATTTATCTTCTGAGCTTTGTACTCAATCTTTTCAGAACTTGAATCTAATTTCTTATATAAGTTAAATCCATTTCCATAAATCAATTCCTGGAAAAAGGACATTGCCTCGTTTTCATTTGATTGCTCTTCCTTCTGGCTATCATTTTCCTCATTAATATGAGATTTTCTGCATTTATTCAAATTTAATATTGTTTGGATTATTGGATTTCTTATTTCAGATACTTGTTCGTCCTCATCCCATTCTGGGTTCCAAAATGTCCAAACAATTGAAAACACTTCCAAAACAAGCATCGTCAACAAAATATACATAACTCTCAAATCCCCTTGTTCTAAATTCTCATAGCCTTGACTTTCTCTTCCAGAACTATCACTAATACTATTACTTGAGTTATATTTATTGTTTGATTTAAAGTAAAAACTATCAAAATGAGTCTCATTTTCCTTGACTTTTTGTCCCTTTAATGTTTTTGTACTATCAATCAGAATTATCAAACTAATAAGAATCTGAAATCTAGCTGAAGGTGATTGAAGCGAAATATAGTTCCAAATGTCAATCTTGTTTTCATCTCTAAGTACCGGAATTAAGTTAAAAATCATTGAAGTAGCCATGCACGGGAAATGATCAACAATACTTTTCAAAGATTTAATAACAATTTCATACATTAAATTTCTCGATGAAGAAAATAAATTGGTTGGAGCTAACGCTCTCTTATCATTTTCATAACTTGAAATTGTGTCAATTATTATATTGTCACTTATAATCTTAGTTAAGAAACCTAATGGATTAATACTAGGAATTCCATTTATGAACAAATTAGCGCTTGGAATGTTGAAAGGAAGTAAATTGTCAAATAAAGTCAGTAAAGAAAGAATTTGTTCAAGAATTGGAATACTTTCAACATCAATTTCTAAATTATTATCACAACTTTCTTCGTAATGATCACTAATCATATCACTTATTTCGTATTTTGTTTGGAGATCCAATAATAAATCCAAAATATCCATCAATTGATCATCTTTACAAGATTCGAAGTTGTTTTGTACTTTATGACAAATATCCATCATTAATTCCTCATTCTTGAAGTACCTGAATGGAAGTATAATGTTGGAGGGTGTGTTACAGTATGGACATGTTAAGTTAGTTAAATGGTAAATTTCTTTATCAATATCGTATTGTTTAACTCTACTAGTAAATTTTGATCCAGCATCATCGGGTATTGAAGATAATATATGAATTGAGTTATTAGAATTTGGCAAATTAAGCTCTTCAAAAGTCTCACCATTTTCTCTAATATTCATTTGCCTTACACTAACTCCTACTTTGTTTTTGTAGTAAGTTAATGGGAACCCTACATATTGAATTTCAGGTTTTTTCTCAAAATTACATTCTTCTGTCTGGAATTGTCTGGGTTCCTGGTCTGATCTCAAATTGTTATAATTTTGACCTGAAGAGCTTTGATTATTAAATAATTTATAATATTGTCCAACACATTTATAATGTATTAAATGTCCACATATTGTTAAATAGAATGAAGTATAACCAAAATTTGGTTGGAATCCGTCTAAACTTGTATCACTTTGAATATTTCTTTTTGAATCCAAACAGGAATTTTGCAAGTCTAAATATCCAAAAGTTACAATATAATTGCCATCATTTTCGCGATCTTGCTCGATTTGAATTGGCTCATGGCAAAATACACAAAAATCAGAATTTTCTTCACCACCTACAATTTGGTTACTAGCACAAGGCTTGTCTGACATAACATCACTCTTGTATTCATCAGAATTGATTTCTTCACTATTTAAAATCATAGGCTTCTTAAAAGTGTTCATAAAGCTTTTTTGCCTGTTCATATACTCCTGGAGAATGTTTTTTTGTTTCTCTTGTATCTTATCTTTGAGATTGATTGGATTCAATTTTGTAGCTTTTTCCTGCAATAAAAGTCTTCTCTCATTATACAACTCTTCCAAATAGTTGTTAAAATAGGATTCAATCTCTGGGCTTGTTTGATTGGCAATAGATAACCCCCATTCCAGAAAGAACGAAGATTCCATGGGAATTGCCTTTAAAACTTCTTTGCTAACAAACCTGAATTTACTTGAGTTTTTTCCTAAATGAATATCATTATCATTGATTCTCAAAGAATACATTACTTCTACTAATATATCCATCAGACAAAACGGTTTTTCATATCTTAAGTTATTGTCAAATCTTAGAATCAATGGAACCATTAATAGTTCAAATACAGTTTCTACGTTGCTTCTTCTAAGTAGATCACAAACATTAGCCATATATAAATCGTTTAACTCGATTAGATATTCATTCTGAGTTAATTTCTCTCCTTGTTTCTTCCTCAACTCTCGCTTAATTTGATTACATAGGCTTGGCTTTACTGCAAAGTACTGGTAATCGTCATTCTCGGAATCATAGTTTAAGCAGTAAAGTGAAATATTTAATGAACCATCAAAATCTGATTCATTATATGCTTTTGAATCTACATTTATAGTTTCCGTAAAAGGTATAGAAAAGAATTCAATATTTAAATCATTTTCAAATATTTTTTGTTCATTCTTAATCTGGTTCACATTTTCCAATGTTTCAGTACTAAAAGAAACTCTATTAAACGAAATCTTCAACTGAGATTCGCCTTTTATATTGTCTTTGAATGCATTATAAACATATTCCATGATTTCAATATTAATTAAGTTAAAGAGAAGAATGAAAGAGTGCTGTATTATTCTTACATCATCCATTAAAGTTTGGCCCATAGCGACTTGAAATAATTGAGGAAGAGCCAAATGAAGTATATTTGAGAGAAGAATCGACTTTATGTACATATTTTGGCTTGAGTTGAAGTGTATTATAGAAGAGAAATGCTCATTCAGTGGTATATGGCATAACTTAGTAGGAAATTTGACAAATTTATTACATATGAACTTTTTCTCAGAGTTTTCTGAAATTTCTTCTGGTATATTTTTATTCAAAATACCGTTTTGTTGCTCTTTATTTGCCTCTAAATTGTTCCTCTCGTCTATTCGTCTCTTCTTTGGAGTATTGTCTTCAGTACTTACCTTATCTCCGTACATTCCATTGCCTCTAATTAGAATATTTTGCCACCCATTAAAGTATGAACAAATGGATTCACAGTTGGTTTCATCTTCGCTTCCAAAGAATTTAATAGGTAATAGAGGATCATATAGCATCCAACCAATGGGCTGCTTAATTTTATATAGAATTGGCTTATTATCAGAAGCTGGGATCTTCTCACAAAATGAGTCCAAGATCTCATCAATTATATTATTAAGATTTGAAGATTTTATAGATTGAATGAAGTTCCCATAATATAAAGACGAAGATGACGATATTGGAAGCCCATCCTGAATTTCTGATCTAGATCTGTTTTTCCTTATTAGGTACTGAACAAGCAGATATCTATATATAGACTTATTAAAAGAGAGAGAATTAGGAAGGTCAAGAGATGTAACTTTGGCAAATATATCCATAATCAATAATAAAGCACAATTAACCTTCTTATCTATTGCTCTTGTCGAATGAATGACATTAAAATAAGAGCTTCTGGTTTCTTGTACATTTAAATTTGACTGAATGTTATCCATTATATCAGCCTTTTTTTTGGAATAGTTATCGCTATTTTCGCAGTTAATTTCATCTTTTAATAATTTGAAGTGGGATAATATTGAAAATATCATAAACAATAAGCTTTCTTCTTTCTTAAGAAGATTTAAAACCAATCTAATTGAGAATATATCTGGAAGTATATACATTGTTGACCAATGTGATTTCTTGTAGAATTGAGCCTCATTTATTGGACTTAATCCATTCCTAAGCCAAGAGCCGTCATTCAAATTAAAAGCTTGATGAACAAAACAATACGATCTTAATGGATGTTCTAATAATGCTATTTTTATTATGTCGTTTAAAATCCCAAGATTCTCTACTAAATCGAAAATATTGTTCAAATCCAAATAACATTTTTTTCTTGAAATGTAATCTAGATAAATGTAAATTAGTTGAATAGAGGTTCTATTTAGTGGAATATGTATAGAGGCTTGACTTTCTAAAATACTATGATTATGCAAAATATAATGTTCTCCGTATTTACTTGAATCATGTTCAAAAGTAATAAAGTACTTACAAAAATCCTGTTCTATATTAAAAGAGATGCTATCCACATAGTCATATATAATGTTCCATGATTCATTTATACTGGTAATGCGAATCCATTGAATTAATGATTGAACAGTATTTAGTACAAGACGAAAAATACAGAAAGTAGTTAAATCTTGGTTGGTATTATGCAAAGATATGGAAACCAAGTTTGAATCATCAGAATTTCTGATCAAAACAAAGATAATCTGAAGTAATATATCCACAGTGGATTGAATATCACAACAAAGAAGAAGACTTGAATGCCACTTCAAGTCTTCGTATGGTTCAATAGCCTTACTTTTATGAGGATTCATACACTGTACTAACTTAAGCAAAGCCAGCCAACCGTTGTGCCATAATTCCATGTACAACTTGTTAATCAAGCACTTTGCTTCTTCAAATGTTATTTTTCTACATGATAGTTCTTCCTGTAACATTTTGGTGCATTTGCTGAGAAAAATAAAGTAAATCAAATCTATACATTGAAGTAAATACTTAGAATCGTGCATTGAATATGTATATTTTCTGTTGATAATAGCACTACTTTGGGAACTTAGGGTTGGGATTGAAATCTTAGATATTAAGTTGTTATTAGTATTGTTTTCGTGATCCATTTTCTGATATATAACAGAACTTTGAAGGATTTGAAAGGTTGTAAAAAATATATTTTGAATTAAATTGTTATCGAGAGCCATAGAAATCAACATTCTATCAATTGTGAAAAGCTGTACAGCAATTCTAGTTAGAACTTTATCTTGCCTTTTTACCAATTCATTATAGTTTCTCATAAAAATATCGGGGAAAATCTCTTCTTTAAATACGGAGTCAAACATCATAACAAGTAAGAGGTCAGTTAGATCATTTTGTTTGTAAATCTTTGAAATCAGAGCCTGGTGAATAAAGGAATCATTTGTTTCACTAAGCTGTCTGGACCATTTCATCCAGAAGATATCCAAATATGTAAGGTCTTCAATTTTAAAATCCGTTTGCCCTGGGTTGGATTCAGTACTGTTTTCTAGATCTAACATGTAATTCTCGGAATTATTATTGATCATCATTTTATTTTGAGATTCAATGATGGTATATTTTGCCAAAGTAAATTGAAATTCAGAATGAATTGCTTTAAGAAGGTCCTTAACTTTATGAAATGATAAAGAGTGGATTTTTTTGTTAATATAGTCATCAATTAAAGGCTTAAGTAATTTACATGCAAAATTGTTGCTATGTTTAAGGTCACTGCTCATGTTTGACTCATTAGAAACTCCAAAAATCAATAGCTTATGTATTGGGGATCCAAAGATCTCACCCATTAAAGGTAAGAAGATCGATTGGTAATTTTCACATAAACTAATGAACCATTGAAAGAAGTATGAGTCCATTTGAAAATTCTTTTCCTGTTTAAATAAAAGTAATATTGGAATAGTACCATCACTTAAGTTTTGCCCCCTAATAGTTTGAAATTGAAGAATTGGCATTTCTTCAAAAGTATGGTTTCCTTGTGGAGGAGCAATTAATTCGTTGAATATGTTAGGATTATCTGGATTTGATTGCTGATCACTAAATTCAGCTTCATTTTCAATAGAAATATCTTGCATATTGTTGCCTACTGAATTCTCCATTCTAATGTCTTCAGAATTTAAAAATTCAGAAAACACATTAATTTCAGAATCATCTGAAAGATTTTCTTCTTGCATATAGAAGTCCAAAACATTAAAACTATCTTCTGATCTTTCTTCATTTCTTTTTTGTTCAACAATCTTTGATAATAACTTTGAATGAAATGGTAGGTATATTTCTTTTGTATTAGGAGCAGTACAATAGAGTCTAGATAAGCAAACAACATGGCAAAGAACTCCATGAAAGAATCCTTTCAAGTTAGATTTGAGTGTATTCCAATCAGAATTTACACATGTATAAGTACTGTTTGTATCCGAAATAGTGTGTTTTCTACAAAATCCATCCCTGTTCCAGGCCTGCTCATCCCCACAATCACAACAACCACCGTAGTCCGATTTATATATATAGTATTCATGATTTTCATGATTTCCATTTTGGAAACAATCTACACAAATACATGATGATGTTGAGGTCCCGCAAGTGATACATCTATAAGCAATATGCTGGCCACTCCAAATCTGAGAGCATCTACTTAATGTCCCCATTTCTTTTGGAAGCCTAAATCTTGAGAAGAATGTGGAATCAAGCTCACAACTTTTAAAAACACTGGTAAAATCATCAAGTTCAGGACTCATTAAGATTTCTAGAATAGAAATAATAACAAAGTCTAGGTTTTCATTAGTAGGGTTCAAGGAGTTACAGCTTTTAAATGAATATACTTTAGAATCAAGTTTCAATGCTTTTGCTTGATTTACCCATTTTTGTTTACTTGATTTTGGCAGCTTAAATTCAATATTCTTGTTAGTTTCACATATAGCAGCATACCAATATACTTTTTCATCATCCAGAGAGTATGCAGTAGAGAATAATTCAATAGCTAAAAGTGTGGCCCAATCACTAGTGGGATTGTATTTATCATTAACTAATTCACAAATTAAAAAAATAATTTCTCCAAGCAGTTCGCTTTGAAATTCATTTTCTTTATCATCAATAAATAATGAAACGTATTCGTCGTAAGATAAGTTCAAGTTAAAAGTAGATCCATTGTAAATTTTATTTGGTAATACTGGACCACACTTAATTAAGTGAGCCCTTAAACACAAAAGCCTAAATTTCAAAGCTTGAAGAGATGAATAGCATGCTTTATTGATTGAAAACCATTGTTTCATAATCGAATCTTTAAGCGCTATTTTAGGAACTTTAGTGAAATCAACAGAGTCATCATTTATCATTTGGTTACCATTTGTGTGCATTTCAGGAATTTTCATCATTAATTCATAAACTCCTTCTTATCACAATATCTCATTCTTATATAAAGCAAAAAAGAAATCTTCCTATTATTATTACACACAATTTACACTAGTTTTAATCAACCCCACTAATTCCCGAATATTTTTTATTTATTATATTTTTTTGATCGTGATGCTCGGCTTATAAAGACATTTTGCGGTATTAATTAGGTACCGAAAAAACTTTTGGCGCCCAATGTTTGGCGGTCAATGCACTTAGAGAGAAAATAAATGGTGAAAATATATATATTTAATGATTAATTAAATATTAGCGGAATAATAAAATCAAGATTGGACGGTAAAATTTATTGTTTGAAAAGGAGAATAAAATTCTTTCATATAGAATACAGGGAAAATTTTGTATTAGAGAAAGGTGGAAGGGCTTTTTCTTTTTTTTTTAGTATTGAAAGGTAGCATTGATACTTATTTAACCAAATATGCCTCAGAATGAATATATTGAATTACACAGAAAACGTCACGGATATAGGTTTGATCACTTTGAAAAGAAAAGAAAGTTTGAATCGCGTAAAGTTCACAAAGATTCTCAACATGCCCAAAAACTCAGAGGTATAAAGGCTAAACTTTACAATAAGAAGAGATATGCTGAAAAGGCTACTTTGAGAAAGTTAGTTAAAGCTAACGAGGAGAAAGATGCAGTTGAAAAGGACCCAGAAAATGTACAGAAAGGTGCAGTCCCATCGTACTTATTAGATCGTGAGGGAGTTAATCGAACAAAGATTCTAAGTAATATGATAAAGCAGAAAAGAAAGGAAAAATCTGCAAAGTGGCAAGTACCTATTCCAAAAATTAAGGCTTTGAATGAAGATGAAATGTTCAAGATCTTAAGAACTGGTAAGAGACAAAAGAAATCATGGAAGAGAGTTATCAATAAGGTTTGTTTTGTCGGAAATGACTTCACTAGAAAACCACCAAAGCTCGAGAGATACATTAGGCCAACTGGGTTGAGATTTAAAAAGGCTCATGTTACACATCCAGAACTTAAGACCACTTTTTACCTTGATATTGTTTCCATTAAGAAAAATCCACAAAGCCAGCTATATACTACATTAGGTGTAATTACTAAAGGTACTATAATTGAGGTAAATGTTAGCGAACTAGGTCTTGTTACACAAACTGGTAAAGTTGTATGGGCAAAGTATGCTCAGGTAACTAATAATCCAGAAATTGATGGTTGCATTAATGCTGTTTTATTAGTTTAATTTAATACTATGTAACGAGGCTTATTATTAGTTGGCAATACTAAGGTAAATTTGCAAAATATATGATTTAGTCATTTTAATTTATATTAATTTTCGGATTAATTTTTTTTTATTTTCATTTTTGACCGGTACCTTATAATTAATAAATTAAAAAAATACCGGCGATTTTAACCCCACTAATAATCAAAAAATACTCTGAAAAAACAATTTCTTTCTTTCAATCTAAATGGCTTATCCAATGAAATAAAATTCAAAAAAAATCTTTATCAATCAAAGAACATGAAGCCCAACTTAGAATGTAAGCTTCTTCTAAAAACTAACACATACTTACCAGAGATTCCTAATTACTGGCTGGACTCTACCAATTTTCCAACATTTGATGGCAATACGTACGAAATTAAATCCAAAGAGATTAATACCTTAGATGCAGTTATTGATTCTACACAGATAAGTAACGGGCCGTTCACTTCTGCATGTTATAGTGAAGATGGAGAGATCTTGGCAGTATCCAATTTAGAAGGGATTTACATACTAGGGTCTTATACTAGAACCTGTTTTGCAGCAATTCCATTTGGTCTACTCAAAAAAGAGCTTAAAATTGAAGATTCTGAGCCTCTTATTTGCAATGACATTTATATCTTCGGAAGAAACTACTTACTTGGAGCCTTATTTAGTGAATATATTATTTTCTGGGATTTATTCCCAAAGAAATTCAATAGCTACGAATGCTATCTCCCAAATTGTATTGGGTCGTTTAGTAATAAAGATCTTTTTCTGCACATTAATCAAAAGCAACAACTCTATAATTACCTACCACCTCAATACTTGAGTATGATTGATCCTGGAGACTTTGAAAGAAATAAATTTGTTTCAATTCAGGGAATTAAAATATTGAAAACAAATCATGAAAAGGATGTCACTAAAGCTGAAAGCCAAAATACGATCATTATTGAATTTGTACTTGAACTTTTCAACACTTTACCACTACTTGTACAAACAAAAATCAAATATATTACTCAAAATGAATTAAAAAATGAACTTTCCAATAAATCATCAATTCAACAAGAACTTAAAATCCATTCTGTATCTTCGATATTTCCAGATTATATGTTGAATAATATTTCAACAAAATATGTAGACTTTAAAAATAACAATAAATTGGTTTCTTTGACTGTTTTTGAGAAGGAAGACCGTAGGATTTATTCAAGTTTTGTTATAATTGGTGAAACAAATATATTACTTGTCTTTGATGAATTTAAAAACATTCTTTCGTTCAAAACGATTCCGAGCTATGGAAAAAGGCATAACAAGTATCTTTATAGCTGTAATTTACAGTTTAACAAAGATGGAGATATTTTAGTACTTCAGTACTCTGATAGATTTACTGTTTATTCATTGAGACAAATGGATGACTCGAATTATAGCATCGGTTTTGGAGGAGATTCTGACTTGAAGCAGGTAAATGATTCAACAGAAAATGAAAACTATGACGATACTGATGATGAAAATGATCCAGAATACTTAACAATTCTGGGAATTAAATCTGAAAAATATGTCCCAGCAATTAAGATTAAGCTACTCTACTCATATTCTCAAGTCATTCAAAAGGAATGGATCACTTCTATTTCTATATATAATGAAAAAGTGTATGACTCTCATCAAATTTGTACTGGCAAGCTTTACGGTCCAATTAGTCAATTATATCCATGTGGCGTTTTGGCTATAACTACAATATCTTCAAATGGTCAATCTTTCTATTACTTAATGAAGACTTGCTCTTACTCTGATGATAGAAGTTACGTCACAAACTCTTTAAATATCAAGTGTAATCATTATTGTAATGATAATACAGGATCAAATATGATAATTTGGAAGTTGGAACTAACAAAACTTAACGGAGTTAGGAAAATCATCTGGCAACCTGGTGATTCAATTTGTTTAGCAATTCAATTTTCTGAAAAGCTTAAGAATACAAAACTCATGTATGACGATTACTATGAAATGAATAGTAAAAATGCGAGTTTATTGACTGATATTGATAAAAATAATATCTTTGGAAAAATATTCTTTATAGAATCTAGACGCTCAAATGATGATTTACTACTTTGGTCGAGATTAATGGAGGATTTTATTGCAATTCATAAAAATAAAGAATATATAGAGAAAGAGGATGAATTTGACAAAGCGGATGAGAAACAAGACAATTCAAAACTTGAAAATATTAAGAAGACTTTTCTTGATGAGTATTATAAAGTAGTTTCAAAGCAAGACACATACCAGCACAGTAATAGTGAAATACTAATACAAGAATTCTCGGGAGACTTACATGAGTTTAATAAGAATTTAGATGAGAAAGTCTATTGGTTTGATATAAACAGAAAGATTTAAAGCAATGTAGCACCTAATTTGCTGTATATATATACATTTATACAGTCTTTGATAAATTTTTGTTAATTAATACAATTTACTATTTAAATTAAAAATTTACTCTTTTAGTAGTTCCTTATATCTTTGATTTGGCATTAAGAATAAATTAAAATCATTGTTGACTGCACAACTTGGATTCTCCATTTTAATCATATTTCTCAAGTTTTCATCTCTAATAACAAATCTACCATCTTCTGTTGTCTCTATACTCTTCTTCAAACACTCTTCGATAAATTTTTGTCCTAAAACTGAAACAATCGAAAACAAATTAGGGTCTGATGACTTTGCACCTTGTCTATTCATAATGTACTCAACACACTCCTTTGGGAAGATTGTGCTTTCTATCTTTGCCTCGTCCGATTCTGTACTTGCAGATTTTCCTGATAATGTCATTCCTCCCTTCGAATAAATTTATTATTTCTAAAAACAAAATGATGAGTAACCTTGGCAGAACAATTCTGACTATATGTAACAGTGCCCACTAATATTTACCCTGAACTGCAGAAGTTAATCTTGTGTTCCATTCCAAACATAAATTTCCCGCAATTAAAATTCTTAGTCCTTAGAAAATATATATTAATTTGTTGAACATTTCCCGCATTGCTCATTTTTTTTTAAATTAATAGAATTGCAAAAAATGTCACAGAAAATTGAGAATAATGGCGCCATTAGCGGCAACTTACTAATATGAGGGGTGTATAGTAGCAAACAACTAGTATAGGCTGTAAGTGGGAATTGAAGCAAGTATGGTGTGTGGAATAAGTATTAAAAAGATAATAGTTTATGAATAATTTCATTAAAAAATTAAATGGAATAGACTAAATTATCAAGAAAAGTCACTATCTAAGCCCAATTTGGACTTGAAGTAATGAAAATTGTAAGATGCCATGTATACATTATAGGAAAGAAAATGTAAGGTCGGGATTAATACATCCAAATGGCAAAATTATTGCACTGTTGGTTTCGTCTAAAATATATACAATCGAGTTGTACAGAATTGATGATCTTGATAAACCAATTAAACTGCTTTGGTCTTATCAGATTAAAGATAAGCCGAGCTGTATGGACTGGTGTAATAATGCAAAAAGTATCTGTATTGGCGATAAAAATGGTTCTGTTACTATTATTGATGTCAATGGTCAAGTAAATAGCTATAATAATCTTCATTCACAAAATAATGAGATCAAAGAAATGAGAAACTTTATGTTATCAGGTGAACTTCTAAATTTAAGAAAGGAAGGGATATTTCCAAGAAAATTGCAAGAACTAATAGTAATTGAGCCTTATTCCTTAAATATTAGGAATTCAAATGGTTCAGAAAGCATTGGATTAGATGAATTATTGAATGAATTAGTTTTAGATCAAGAAGAAAATGATCCTTTTGTTGATTTTCAAATTGAAAGCACTACAAATCAACTTGAAATATCAAAAAGCAAAGTAGAAATTCTTCCTGAAGATACTCAAAATGCAAATAGAGGTAACTATAGAGAAGCACCAAGGCTGCTCCCAGAATATTTGAACCTGGACGAAGATGTGTGCTTAATTGTGACTATTGACTCAAAAAATAATATGATTTGTTCTATTGGTGGCCACACGCCTGTTTGGGTTTATAATCTACATGATCTTGGTCAAGGCAAAGATAGAATATTGAAAGATATTAACGTTTGTAAGAACCATATATTTCTAACATATTTTCCTGAAAGTGAAAAAAAAGAAGACTTATTTATAGAAATGATTGATATGAAACAATTTATTGACTCTTTTACAATAGTATTCAATACATTTGGATTCTTGCAATATTTGAGGCAGTTGCTTAATTATCTTAAAAATGTTTTTCAACAGATATTGTATGTTTGGCTTACTGGGATTAAGCCATTTAGACAGTTTCTAAGTAATGATAAAACAGTTAAAAAAAGCAATTTTTCAATATTTTTACTTTCAATTATTTCAGAAGCTCCAATCAATATGTTTCAACCTGATAACTCTTCTACAGCTGAACTATCTGTTACAATTGATCAGCTAGTTATGCTTGGTCAGAATATTCATGATTCCATGGTTTATATTGAAAATATTATTTCACAGACTGTGGAGCCTGCAATGCAACAGATTTTTATTATTTGGAGTATTATTCAAAAAACAGAGATGATTGAGGATCAGGAAACTAACAAAGTTTCGGCGCAGATTCATCTTCTGAAAGAGTTTAACAAAAGCTTAAATTACGAGACTGAGCAAGTTAGACCAATTATCCACACATTTTTACATCTATTAAGCATAGCTAAAACCTATAAAAATGATGTAAAGAAAACTTCGACCGAGAATTTTTTACCACCAAAAATTATCTCTTCTATAAACTCCAATATTATCGCCTCTACTTTCAGAATTAGTTCAGATTCTTACTTGATGTTAAAAGATTTTATTAAGAGAAAGCGTCTTTTCACCGATGAGAATGTGGAGGAAATGGATGATGAATCTCAAATAAGCCGCTTTTTGAATGAAATAGAATTCAGGAAAATTGATAAGCTTCTGAATGAAGATGCAGAAGGTTGCACTTTATCTTGTATTTTTAATTTGAGCTCTGCAATTGAAGAACTCTATAGACTAGCTGTCAAGAAAGTCTCAAAGAACTTCATTTGCAGCTTTTCTTCCTTAAAGCTGAATTTAGATCCAGAATATTTTTCCACTCAAAAAATCTTCAATTGTACAAATGTTTCAATAGACGATTTCCAAAATATAATCGTTAAGTTAATTCACCCAATAAAAACTGAGAACAATAAATATGTTATTTCTAAGATTTGTATTAAGAATGATGAATTTTCAAGTCCTATTTCTACATTTGTAAACAATTGCACACTTAAGGATTCAACAGATTTGCCAAACGGAAGCATTCAAATTGAATATTGCTCCAAAGCATTTTCACCAAGTATTAACAAAATATCAATTGACTGCACAATTTTGTGTCTTCCAACTCATTTACAGAACTTTAAGATTTCTAGTGTGGTATGGACCCATACTAATGAACTTTTAATGCTTGTTGATGATGGCTTAAAGTCATCTTTTCTTTTTGGATTTAATTTAGATCTGATCAAATTACATGCTTTAACTCCAAGAACAAATAATGTATTGGACGATTCTTTGAAAAATAATAATCTTGCCCAAAATTCACTCAGACTAATGTTCAGCATAATTGATTCCGAAGCTGGACAGAGGGACAACGCCAAGTCTTGTACTAAATCTTGTCTGAATATTACAAACTTGTCAAATATATTTCATTACTCTCAAGACATTTCTCGAATTCATAGGCCTCAGAAGTTCAGAAACTTGTCAATGAACATTTCTGGAACCAATGAAAGTAACTCCTCTATTGAATTCAATGAATCACAAAAGGAATCTTGTACTAGTACAGTGATTCTTGACTTTCACTCAAAGTCTAGCCGGGTAAGTTTATCGTCATTAACAAAATAACCGTATATTTACTTTTTTAATTTAATTAATATTTCTTTTTAGAAATGTTTTGTGATTTCTGATCATAACGCTGGAAGGATTGCAGTAGGATATTTGGAATAGCTTCTATTTTGCTCAAATGTCTCACAAAACATTCTAAATTTAAATCTAATATCTATTAAAGCTACCTAAATCGTCTATTAGTAACATTCTAATCAATGAAAAAAAAGGATTTAAAATATCCAATGGTTAATTCAATATGACTTTTAGCCATATTTTCCTAAAACAAAATACAACAAATCACCCAACTAAATAGGAAGTTCAGTAATAAAAATAAAAAAATGCCTCTATCGTAACCTCGAATCCATTTAAAATAATCTATAATTATTCCCTTATCTTTCAAACATTTTAATTAATTCGCTTCTCCGTGTGCATCTTAAGCGATATCTGACTTAAGAAAGTGGCGGAAAAAAGGAGCTGACGGGACTCGAACCCGTGACCTCGAGGGTATGAATCTCGCGCACTAGCCAACTATGCGACAGCTCCTCATACTTGCCCTGGTGATAATTTGAGGTTAAGTTACTTAAAATTAAATTGAAAAATTAATGCAAATCTCGGATTGTCACCAATATTACAATTCGCCATTCACAAAACGAGCATAGAGATCAAAACAATAAATATGTGTAAACACTTAAAGAATATTATAAAACCTAGATGATAGTAGGACTCTAAAGTAGAATAAGCAATATTCATCAAAATAAATATTGAAAATACAACAAACTGGTCAATTGGACATTTAAAATAGGTTGTTAAAAATGATAACATTGCTTTAATTGCAAGTTCAAAAGTGAAAATAGGCATCTAATAATTAAGGATGCCCTAATTCACATATAAAAGAAATTAATTAAAACTGTCTATGAACAGAAGTTTTTCGCTCCTCCTTATGTTTTGTGATTAAAGAAAAAAGCGAAACCGTCGAGAACATAGTAGTGAGGCAAATTATCACGAACTCGATTCTCCAACTAAAAGGCATAATATTGGAGCCATTGGGTCCTGAAAAGGGTCTTGATGAAGGGTTAATCACGGTAATCCCAAATAACTTAAAAACTGAATTTTTGATATTTTCAGAGTCGCAGTTAACCCTAAACATGCATGTGAAACTATTAGGCCCAGTAAAAATTAGGGTTCCATAGACTAATGCGTTAATTATTACAGGAACTAATATAAACGGGTTCTTGAAGAAAGGATTTCTAAACTGGGATCCCATAGTATAACATAACGCAGTGGCAATAATCTGGACTGCAGTGTAGATCCAAGAGCATGTTGACTCAATATTATCCATGCGCATAAACCAATTCTGAGCGGGTAATTGGACATTAAAATCTTTAGAGGACTGGAACCAAGGTTTGGATCTAAGTCTATTAAACATTATTAAATAACCAGAAATGTAAGTAGTGATTGGAGTCAAAAAGGCTAAAGCAAAGCGGATGCTTGCAATACTGCCAAAAGGTCTGGCTGCTGCTAATCTTCTACATGGAGAGTTGAATAAAAGTCCAATTAGGAGAAGAGTCTGTGCGAAGAAAGCAACAAATGAGCTTGAAATATCTGGTATTGCTGCATATGCAAAGTGCGTTAATAATGTCTCACTTAGAGAAGTCATAATACCGTATGCAACGAGATACAGTAAGATTGACATGGCTGAAGCCAAGCTACTCCTTCCTTCACGAATAACTTCTAATACAGAGTTCAAATTTGAAGTGGAGGAATTGAATGGAGCTACCAAAGATGCATCTCCTCTTGAAAATGAAAGCCCTACATGGGAAATTCTAAGAGCTCCACAGTCGTTCCCACCATCCCCTACCATTCCAGTTATGACACCTCTCTTCATAAAAAGACTTATCACCTCAGACTTATTATTTGGAGACATTCTAGCATAAACGCAAACGCGGTTTAATATGTGATCAATCTTGGTTTTCCCTCTAAGTAAGCCACAGGAGGCCTCAACATCCAGTCTATCAAGATTCTTAGATTCACTTATATGCTCAAAGAAAAATATCGAGGAGTTGTGCTCTTTTAATAATATGTTAAAGCAGTCACCAGTCAAGATTAAGTTTCCAAATTTACTATCTTTAGTGTATATCTCGCTATTTGGAATCAGTTCTTTTGATTTTATACACCTCCATTGTACATATTCAGACCCCACTTGATCTGTTGAAAGTTCAGAGACTGCAATTTTTCCATAAGTCTCGTCAACTATTCTAAGTTTCAATGCAGCATTCAACCCTGTTAATGCAGAGTCCCCAGTAATCATGATAGGTAGTACATCAGAATCAACTAGTTGTTTTAGAACATGGGAGGCTTCTTTCCTCACAGTATTTTCAAACAGTAAAAGTCCAATTGGTGTTAAATCAGTTTCTATATCATTTCTATTCAACGTCAAATATAAGTTTAACAAACTCTTTTCTATTCTCTTGTAACCGGACATAATCAAATAATAACCTTTAGAAGAAAGCTCGTCAAGTTTCTGTTTAAATTCAGTTCCAATGGATCCGGTATAAATTTTTTGGATTGATTCAGGTGCTCCCTTGGTGAATAAATAATATTCGTCATTATCCTTACAATGTACAATGATACTCATTAGTCTTCTATTGTAATCAAACGGAAAAATTCGGAGTACCTCTAATGAGCTTTTTGAAATATCTGCTTTTTCCGAACCGTCATATTCTGAACCAACTGATCGAATATAAACGCTGTCATTCGTTGGATCCCTTTCAAAAAAGCTGTTTGTAACTGAAAAAAGCGCTTTATCGGTATCGTTTCCATTCATACTCTTATAGTATTTTCTTGGATTAGTAATTACATCTCGAGAGATTCCAAAGTTAGTTGGAGAGTGGCTTAGCGATGTACAACTTTTTATTGACAAAAATGCTAGTTTGAACTGATATTGAATCTCATCTATATTATAAATTCTGTCAGACAAAACATAATCAATGCTTTGGCTCCTCGTGTCGTGTTCAGATAAAACAATAGAGTAATCTGTACTCATTTCCGTTGGTGTAACATCAGCATTGAGTAAGTAGCTTTGATTATCACCACCACCAATGGTATTTATTGGAGACATACCAATGAAGTCAAGATGATCATTGGTCAAAGTTCCTGTTTTATCAAAACACATAATCCTAAGTTTCCCAGCGAGGATGATTCTAGTTGGAATAAGAGCCTTAATATTGAAGTTCTTAAAAAGTCTTTTTGACGAAATATTCTGAGATAAAGTATTCAATACACCAAGATAAAGAGGGAAGGTGGAATTCATAGATCCCAATGCAAAGAAGAATGTAAATAATCCCCAATTGAACGAATTACCTTGTTTGAAAATGATGAATGCCACGATAACACTTAAAAAGAGCCAGGCGATGGGAAGTTGGTCATATAGACCAAAACTATATTTGCTGGGATACAAAATTGACCGAATGATCCTTCCTCTAAGAGTAGAAACACCAATTCGAATAACTAATGCTGTGGTAGCAGATATTTCATCTGATACAAGCTTTTGATTTCCAGGTAGTTCAGATAGGTCTGTACTCAAGTTAATAATGGAATCAGTCGACCTTGTCGATGATGTTTGGATATTCAAAGATCCAATCGAACTACCAAGAGCCATTCCTTTACCAACATTATTATAAACAGCAGTAACTTGCGTACCTGCATATAAGAAATACCTCTTTCCTGAATATGGCCCATCTTCTGGAGAGATTTTTTCAGATTCACATTCAGAAATAGGCATTTTCAAGACCTCAGCGGATTCACCTGTCAACATTGACTCATTAACAACGGCTGATCCTGATAAGAGTAGAAGATCGCATGGCACTATAGAGTTCTCATATACATTTATAATATCACCAGGAACTAATTTTGAATAATGTAAAGAAACTAGTTTCCCATTCCTTATAACCTTAACATTATCACATCCTGTCATTTCTGCTAACTCTCTGATGTTTCTAATTTTAATAAAGTGAATTCTTATATTCGCAATGATGCTGATAATCATCATTGGGACCCATTTAATGGCAAAAAGCACGTATCCTTGGAATGTATATGAAGCGACAACAAGAAGTTGGAACACTGTTAGAGGATTAAGAATCTCATTTAAGAGACCCTCGATAAGAGAAGGCATTTCAATATTAATTTCATTTTTTCCATAAAATTGATATTGTTCATGCACCAGTTCACTGCTTAAACCTAAAATAGGACTGAGAATCACCTCTCCGTCTTTATCTTCCTTTTTCACATCTTCAGAATTTTCTAGTTTCTTTAAAGCTTTCAAATTCTCAAAGTTAGGTTTTAATTGTTCTAGCTCTGATATGTTTGGAATACTATAAATATCATTTTCCAAATAGGCTGTAAGATTAAAAAGTTCACCATTCGAATTTATTTGATCCTCTACACATATAAACTTTTTTAAATTTTCTGAATACCAATATCTGACACAGAAAAGTTCAAAGTATGCCTTGCAAATATTGTCATCAGTACGTTCTCTTTGAACAGATATAGTGGAAAGTAAATAGCCAGAAGTCTCATCATTCAGAATTCTTGAAAGTTTATTGAAAGGATCTAGAAAAAGAGAGAGGATTCTGTTAAGTTTTGTCCGTTTTTTACATGTGACATCCAAATTCATATCTATCTTTTGCCATATTGATACATAATCAGCGTCTTTTAAGTCACAAGGATAATAAAAGAATTGTTCAAAAGAAGATTTTGTTGATCTATAAAAGAAGCATAAAAAGAAGCACTCTAACCAAAGTGATATAAATACAAGAGCTCTATTGTTCCAGTAAGGCGCAAGCTCTCTTCTATTACAACCAGCTGTATCATATGTGTGAATAATAATAAATATAAATGGTAATGTCGTGGACAATGTAGTAATTAAACGTAGAAGAGAGCCAATAACAGAATGCTTATACCCAATTTGAAGACCATCGCATCGTTCTTGCCTTTTTGCATTCTTATTTCTGTACAAGTTCCAGCAGTATGCTAGAACTGCCGATGCCAAGAGGCCAATGAATGCAGTCCATCCCAATTTAGCACTAATAATGGGATTAGCAGGAGAGTGAAGAGTTAATCCAGAAAGATCTCTATAAATTCTAACAAATAATCCCTTGCGTTCACCTGAAGGTATTACATCAACTCCTCCATTATTGGCCATTATTAATTGCTAAAAATTAGAACAAAAAAAGGTACTTTAGCAAGAATCAACTCTCCTGTTCAATCAAAAAAATAACTAAATCCCAATCTTAAATCTTTAATAAATCTTCAATGGAGAATTTATTCTTTAATCAATCCAATTATTTTTTTCATCAAATATTTGGAGACATCTTAATATAAATAGTTAATTTTTAACTATATTAAAAACCTTTTATTACATTGTGGTCATCAGGCGCCAATGCACGATACTTAAAATTTGGGGTGACGCCAATGTCTTAATTTAATTTAATGGTTTGTTTTCGCAATATAGCTGCGAATAGTTAGGGTAAATAGTAATTTTATAAATCCCACACAAATCTCATTTAAGAATTGGCTAAAATCATTGATGAAATCATCTCAAGATGAAAGATTAGTGCGATCTTTTGATTAACGAATAGGTGCAATCATAAATTTGAGTGATCTCAAGAATTCGATTTTTTAAATATACAAAAATTTCAAGTTTAACTAATAATTAAAATAAAATCCTGAAACTAGTGTATCCTTTGTTTTAATATAAAATCCTTTAATATAGCTAATTATTAGACATTTTATTGATTAAAAATCAAATGATACAATATAAAATTCATTTAGTCACTATCATCAAATGTGGTACTTGTACCTTGGAAGGTTGTAGATGAGTTATTCTTTGCAGGTCTGTTATTAGCGCCTCCACGTCCTCCACCTGATCCTGCACCTCTTCCACCACCACTGTTCTTTCCTAAAGCAATTTCAATAGTTACCTCTCTTCCATTCATTGAAGTACCAGATAATTTAAGAGCATTTTGAATTTGTTCATCATTTTCGAATTCAACCATAGCGAAACCTCTCATTTTTCCAGTATCAGAATATCTAGGAATAGAAACTCTCTTGACTACACCACAACCATTGAAAAATGATTTAATTGATTCATCATCGCTTGAAAAGGGAATATTTCTAACGATGACTGAAGGACCATATCCTCCGCTTGATAGACTTCCTGGCTGAGGCTTGTCTGCTGACATGTTAATCCTTAACATTCTACCTTTATATTCTGTTTGATTCCATTGTATTGCCGACTTGGCTCCTTCTTCTTGTTCAAAAGTAATAAAAGCACATCCTTTATCAGAAAGAACTGATACTCTCTCAATAGATCCACATTCTTCAAACAAACCTCTAATTTCTTCCTCAGTGCAAGAATATGGAAGGTTACCGCAATATACTTCTCTAGAGTCTTTGTTATTTGTGTTCTGTCTCTTTCTTGGTTGATTATTATCATCATTTCCTTGATAAGAACGCTTTGGAGTATCATTCTTTGTAGATTTGTTGTCCTTGTTATTGTTTAGCTCGCTTTCTGCTTTTCTCTTCTTATTCATTTCAACTTCTGATTCCGATGAAGAATTTGATGAATTCGCAGCTTTCGATACCTTTTTGGCTTTTTCACTATCGCTATCAGAGTCTGATGAGCTTGATGAATCAGAAGAAGAAGAGCTATCAGACATTGCTTTCTTTGTTGTAGTTGCTGCTATTGCTTTGGTAGTCTTCTTTGGTTTCTCGTCTTCTGAAGAGTCTGAATCAGAAGATGAAGATGAAGAAGAGCTATTTGAGATATTCTTCTTCATTGGTGTTGTTGTCTTGGTATTCTTCTTTGGCTGTTCATCCTCAGAAGATGAAGAAGAGTCTGAATCAGAAGACGAAGACGAAGAAGAGCTGTTGGAGATATTTTTCTTCATTGGTGTTGTTGCCTTGACATTCTTCTTTGGTTGCTCATCCTCAGAAGATGAGTCTGAATCAGAAGACGAGGATGAAGAAGAGCTATTTGAGATATTCTTCTTCATTGCTGTTGCTGTCTTAGCATTCTTCTTTGGTTGCTCATCCTCAGAAGATGAGTCTGAATCAGAAGACGAAGATGAAGAAGAACTATTGGAGATATTCTTCTTCATTGGTGTTGTTGCCTTGACATTCTTCTTTGGCTGTTCATCCTCAGAAGATGAAGAAGAGTCTGAATCAGAAGACGAGGATGAAGAAGAGCTGTTGGAGATATTCTTCTTCATTGGTGCTGTTGCTTTGGTATTCTTCTTTGGCTGTTCATCCTCAGAAGATGAGTCTGAATCAGAAGACGAAGATGAAGAAGAGCTGTTGGAGATATTCTTCTTCATTGGTGTTGTTGCCTTGACATTCTTCTTTGGTTGCTCATCCTC
This sequence comes from Cryptosporidium meleagridis, assembly GCA_039657295.1. NCBI lineage: Eukaryota > Apicomplexa > Conoidasida > Eucoccidiorida > Cryptosporidiidae > Cryptosporidium > Cryptosporidium meleagridis. Next base: position 1,024,296 of record CM077709.1, read on the forward strand.
AGAAGATGAGTCTGAATCAGAAGACGAAGACGAAGAAGAGCTGTTGGAGATATTTTTCTTCATTGGTGTTGTTGCCTTGACATTCTTCTTTGGCTGTTCATCCTCAGAAGATGAAGAAGAGTCTGAATCAGAAGACGAGGATGAAGAAGAGCTATTGGAGATATTCTTCTTCATTGGTGTTGTTGCCTTAGCATTCTTCTTTGGTCGCTCATCCTCAGAAGATGAGTCTGAATCAGAAGACGAGGATGAAGAAGAGCTATTGGAGATATTCTTCTTCATTGGTGTTGTTGCCTTAGCATTCTTCTTTGGTCGCTCATCCTCAGAAGAAGAGTCTGATGACGAAGAAGAGCTATCAGACATTGCCTTCTTTGCTGGAGTTGCAGCTACTGCCTTGGCATTCTTCTTTGGTTTCTCATCTTCTGAAGATGAAGAAGAACCTGAAGAAGAATCAGTAGAATATTCTGGAATCTTAGTATTATTTATTTCAGACTTTTTAGAACCTTTTTTATTATCATTGCTCTTATTCTTAATGCTTGCAAGCTTCTTCTCAGCCTTCTTTACCATTACAAAGCTAGAAGTGTCAGAATCATCACTTGAAGTATCTGTTGAATTTTCAACAATTTTTGTTTCAATTGGTTTTTTGGCGATTTTAACTGATTTTGATTTCTAAAAATGATTAGTTAGATAAATAAGACTATATTTATAAAGATTATCGACTTACCGACATGGTGATAGTACACTAAAGTTTAGATATTAATATTTTTTTTTTGTTTTAATCAATATTGTCAAACCTGACACTATTCTTAGTCTTCTTTGACTTTAATTTTTTTCTCAGCCATTAAATATATTATCTCACCAAAGACAGTACGAGACGGATACATTGCCGGTATATTTTTTTTAAATAATTATTAAAATATTTTTGAAACCTTGAAAATAAAATTTTAGATTTATGTAAATTTTGACATTTGACGAACTAAATTTAAATTAATGAACTTTTTGCTACCGAAAAAATCACTTTTAAAATAGAGGACAATTATTTTAGTTGCTTGAATATATTGTATTATCTTTAATATACTAGAAAGAAAATTATATAAAAATACAATACTGGGACTAAAAGAATGAGTAAAATAAAGACAAATATTAAAGAGAAATCTGAAAAAAAGGAGAAACGATCTAAAGAGGCTGAAAAAAAATCTAAAAAGAAAGTATTGGAAACTTTTGCTGAGCCAGTAAATATTGAAAAGGCTGTTGAAAAAAAGAAAAAATCCAAGTCAAAACAATCAGATGAAAAATATGAAGAAAAAAGCATTTCTAATAGTGAAAAGCAAACTAAAGGAGAGGATTTGAAGGTGAAAAAAAAAACTAAAGGGTCAAAAAAGGCGAAGAAAATTAAGAGTGGATGTTGGACAACTGAAATGATAAATGAAAGTATCCAGAATTTGGAAAATAAGTTAAGTGATGAATCTGGAGAATTATCAAAATCCAAAAGGCGAAGAATAATAGCGAGACTCTCAAAACTAAAAAAAGGTCTTAGAGGAGAGATTGAAATTGGAGGACAAATCCAAAAAAGTATTAAAACAATTAAGAGGGAAATGAAACAAAAAAGCATGAATTCAAGTATATCACTCAGGAAGAATTCAAATGTGGTTTGTTTATGTTGTAGAAAGAAAGGCCATCAGATGTCTGATTGTAGGTATTATAAACAAACAAATGACGGAGCTGAAAATGGAGATAATGATACAAATAATATTAGTGAAAGAGATGTATCAGGGAAAGAAGTATTTAAATGCTTTTTATGTGGAGAATTAGGGCATACTCTTAAAGACTGTAAAAAACCAAGAAACGATAACTCAGTATTACCTTTTGCTAGCTGTTTTAGATGTGGGAAGTCTGGACATATAGTCGCTTTTTGTCCAAATAACGAAACGGGATCTATATATCCAAGAGGAGGAAGCTGTAATATATGTGGGTCAGTTAAACATTTAGCTAGAAACTGTGATCAACAAATATCAAAAACTAACAAAAATAGGAAATCTATTGGAGGTAATAATAAAGAAAAGATGAATATTGGGATGGATGATCCAGATTTAATGTGGAATGAAGCAATGCAATGAATAAGTGAATTATTGCTTTAGATATTAGAATAAAGAATTTATTGAAATTAAATAACTTAGATATAATTTATTTTTATTCTTGAATTACTAATTAGCCTATTTAAATTCTATATATTTATACATATATATATATTAACTCTTGATTATTTTAATTTTATTTCTTAAAATTCCTGGGATAAAATATTTCGTGAGATTGCAATTGGTAATTTGTATATACTTAGGTTATCTTGATTAAGCAAATCATCGGTGCTGTTAAGCATTGTAAAGCCTTTAGGGACGTACTTGTCAATTCTGTATGCTCTATTAGATGCTTTGGACTGTATTGCAATCATAATTTGAGGTGCCTTGTTTAAAAACTTGATAGATTTAATAAATCTATCATATGATAAATTCTCCAAAGTATGGACAACTTTTTCAATCCATTGGAATGGAAAATCAGTACCCTCTATAAATGTAAAGAATAAATTTGAAAAAAGCTCAATATTATTAGGAAGACTTTTGAATTTATTAATGCAGTCCCTTTTAACTTTGTAGAAGAAACCTTTATCAATAATAAATGGAGTCTCGAAAATCTCTTTTATAAATAAGATAAGAAACTCAGAAAGACTGATTACATCTTTCGAGTAAGATTCGACTTGGATGACTGAAAAAGCAAGAGTAGAGTAGTAAGATGTAGAAAAGACTGCAACAGAATAGTTTTCGTTTGAAATCTTCTTTAAAAATTTACTAGCCAGGTCTGAAAGTAGAATACTTAATAGAGTTACTAATGAAATAGTGAAAGGTGTCTTTGTTCCTATAAATAAGGCCAATGATGAAATCGATTTTTCTTCATCAATACTTGAGTATTCAAATCTATAACTTTTCCAAACTCTAGTTGGAAGGGTAGTCAAATCCAAAACCTCGTAGCTGTTAAAGTAACTTTCTCCTGCACGATAAATAGGAACAAGCATGTTCTTAATAGAGTATTCTTTAGATTCTTTCCTAAAAGCATTTTTAAGAAGCTCATGATCCACTATTTCTACACTATACTCATTAACTGACAAAGAAATAATACCTGAAGTTATGATATTCCTTCCAAGGCAATCCAGAAATTCATTAACAACTAATCCAGCTTCAAAAGGATCAATATTGTTCATAAATAATCCCTCAATTTGGCCTTGCTTTGCAAAAAATTCACTAAGCTCTGTAATATCCCGATAACTTATGTATTTGAGCTCATTCAATCTATCAAAAGGAGATAATGACTGGTTTTCTGTGACAGATCGTAAAATCGTTAAAGATTTTGTGATTGACGGGATAAAGTAAACATATTGATATAAATATCTATTTACATGTTTGAAAGCATCCTCAAATTGTTCAAGTGTGAAATATTTATTCGGATGGCTAAGATGTGTTGCAAATATTCTCAGAAACTTAGGAAGAACATCATAGAATCCTTTTAGTTGGATTTCAAACCCATTTGGGAGGCCATTATAAGTGTAATCGTTAAAACTTGAAATCTTAAATTCATTCCTTGCAATTCTAATGTCAAATATTTCATCCTCAAGAGAATTCTTTAATAAAACACAAAGGATTTCAATTGCCACGACTAGTCTTGGTAATACTTGGAGTACTTTTGGATGTTTTCCTATTTTTGAATTGATATTTGGGGTTAGAATCCTAATTAAAATTGAAACCTCGGGGTAGGACTGCTTAACTGAATTCTTATAATAGAAGTAGACTATGTTTGAGTAAAAGTCAAAACGTTTAATACTCGCATTATTTGATTCTTGTTCAATATTGTCACCAACAATATTTTTTAGCATAACATTACTATGCGTAGTTTCAATATCCGTCAAATTTTGGTAAATGCTTTTCGCGAGCTCTGAATTATTGTAGAGCTTATTTATTAGTGCCCCTTTCTGATTTAAATCTGAATAATGACTTGGATCACCTTCGTACCAAAAACTATATTTATTAATTTTATCATTTTCCATAGAACTAAAACTTTTTATGTTCTTATTCATGAATCTCTTAATACTCAGTATTAAAGGCTGAGGAACTATCTTTGTATCGTTATCGCTTGGTCTTAATGATAAGTCAAAAGGAGTGTATGGGTTAAGAGTAGAAATATCCAAATTATAAGTACTTTTAATTACAGAAAGTGATAAATTGTAGATATCTTTAAAGAATTCGCTTGGAAATCGATTAACACAATAATCTGTGAGTAGATTCTTCGACTTGTAAACCACGTTACATTCAACAAAGAAATTTTCCTTATTAATTTCATCCGAGTCTTGATCAGAGTTTCCTTTGCCCATATCTCTTTTAATACTAGTATCTTCAGTCTGGTATTCTTTCTGGAAAATAAACGTTAAAACTTTTATCAAATACTGCTTAATTGTATTGTAAATCCATAGGATAATTTGAGTTCCATCTCTTTTATTATTTTTAAGAGGCTCAATACCAGCTGGAGTAACATTCGAGTTTAGAACATTAAATCCTCTAGAATAAAAACTTGATCTAAATACTTTATGGCTACCTGGAATTTGTTTAACTAATAATACCGGGGTAAAGAAGAATATAGAAACTTGATCAATTTTTATTGAGCTAATAAAAGCTTTAATAAACGAAATATCGACAATTTCCATAACTTCATCTGCATATATAATTTCCTGTGGTTTAACTCTGTACTTGCTAGCTTTGTAAACTAAATTATATGCAAGGTCTCTATTAAATTCGGTCTCTCTATAATTGAAAATAATATCTGTTACATTTTTTGCCTCTTCAACGATTTTTTCTGATACTGGCATTTCAATGATATACCTTACTGTTGATACGATTGCTTTAACTAAATTCCATGAATGTCTCAATTGACTATTGTAGAGATCTATTGATATATCCAATGTTGAAAACCCTTCATAATTTACTACTCCTACCTTAATTGGGTTAGAAATTCCAATAGACTTTAAGTATTTACGCAATATTCCCTTATAATTTCCATCTAGAAGATATTTAATATACATAGTGGGGGTCCTTTTCCAATTATCAACTTGTATTTCAATTGGAAATCTGAGATTGATTGTGTTAATCCCAGTTTTTTTAAATCTCCGTATAGTAACAATGTTCTTTGAGATTCTAATGAAAGAGTTTACAACATATTTATAGCTATCATCAATTCTCACTATATTAAAACCGTTGCTTTTTATATGAGCAAAGTTTTGAATTACATACTTTTCTAATTTGTCAAGAGGTTCTCTTCCAACCACAGCAAGTTTCATGTTATTAGGTGAATAGAATTTTGAGAAATAGTGGTTAACTTTTTCATAGATCTCCCCTTCTGATAGATGTGGGTTATTTAATAGAGTATTCTTATTTCCATAATAAAATGTGTCAAAGTTAGCATTTAAGCCAATAATTTCTCTTTCAATTTCTCTTCTTGCCCAGAATTCACTTCTTTTCATTCTATTTAACTGGCTAAATATTGTTAAAATTGCTTTGTTAATAGTATCATTATTCAACAAAGGACTGTGAAAATAACTACTAAATCTGAATATGCTTTCACTAAGGTACTCAGTGCCTATTGTAAATGAATATACTGTAGACTTCTCATGAAGGTCCAAATACATTCTTCCATTCAACATCTTTATAAAGTTATGGAACTCATATATATTTGGATATTGATAAGAAGCTAATAAAAGGCTATACTGTACTAAATTTGATAATCCAATAATTTTTGGAGGGTCGTAAAGAAACCCGACATCAACTAAAATTGCAACTTCTGACTTTTCTGCATCTTCCTTGCTTACTAAAAAAGCCTTCAGACCATTTTTCAATTTAATATAGCGATATTTCGCTTTATCGATTTTGGATTTTATAAATTTATTGTCATCAATCACTACTTTAATGTGTGGGCTCTTAAAGTCGTAATTTTGAGTCTGGCTTGAGAATGAAAAGCTTTTCACACAGTTTTCAGAACTATAGTAATTAAAGTTAAATGACAATAAAGAAACTGAAAGAAAAAAAAATAGAAACTTCAAGCTCATTAACATTTTATTTCTTATTTTTCATTGATTTCTACGGCTCATGCACCTTTTTTCCCACTTATTTTTTTTAATTATACGGTACCGGTAAATGTATTAATACCGGTATCAATTTTTTTTAAAAAAATATAAAATTTAATTATTTCATGTATAAGAGAAAAAGTGATTGAGAAATTCAACAGGCATAAAAATACTTATTCACAAGTAATTATAAATAAATGTTTTGAGCTTTACTTTAGTGAAAACCTAAATTCGCAAATTTAAGTATTTGCATCACTATAAATCGTGCTAAATATATAAAAAGTAGTGATAAACGTCACTTATTAGTATTTTTGTGCATCAATCAGCCTAATAGGGATCCTAATAAACTTGCAAACACCAGAACTAGTTACATGGTCTAAGTCTTTAATACTAACAAATTCTGAAGGAATATAATTTTGTATCTCTTCCCATTTCAAATTTTCTGAATTTTGTTGAGTTGCAATCAAGAACTTTTGCGAATTTAGAATTAAATAACATGTATTAATAAATGTTTGAAAATCCAATGTCTTCAAAGATGGATTTATCTCTCGTAAAACATTAAATATGCTTATCCTAGAAGTTATTTGAAATAATAGTCTTGATTCGTAAGACCCAGGCTCAGATCCTAAATCTTCAATCAAGAGTATTTTATTTTTTGCTTGATAAAATATCTCTTTTTGAATATTTGTAATAAAAGTGATAAGATTATGAAAAACATCTAAAACCTTTTCAGAGAGAACCGCAACATTGTCTGGTCCTGATAATTGAATAGCCAGTCCAATATGAAAAGCTTCATTAACATTTGGGAAAAACTCAACTTCTACTCCATGTAAAGAATGCTTTTCTTTGAAAATGGCAAAAAGATACTCAAATAAGATTTGGAATACAACTGACTGCGAATTTAAGTATGAAAATGGAACGTATAATAGTGAATTTGAGTTAATGGAATTATTTAAGCTTATTTTATTCAAATAATAATAGTTTTGGTTAACTCTACAGCAAAGCGGATCAATAACTTTCCAAGTTTGTATGGAGTTTTTAATGGGGCTAAGCTTCGGAGAAACTTGATTGTTCTTACCACTTCTATTACGTATTCCTAAAATGAATTGATTCAATATTGTATAAGCCTGAACCGGATTTGCGTTTCCGAGAAATGCACCTTCCAATGATCCATTATTACATAGCAGTAAGGATAGCTCCAAAATCTGTTCATAAGTAATTGAACTGTAGTCGCTTTCCAAAGATAAAATTGACGTTTTCTGCTCTTCAAAAATTGATTTCAAGAATAACCGAGATACTTCGCTAGAACTTCGATAAATATTCTCAGATTTGACTTTGTTTTGAATAGATTGTTTAATTTCTTCAAACTTCTCCTGAGAAACAATTCTATTCAAATGAAGAATTTTTTTAGATAATGATCTAATAGCTAAGAAGATTGAACCTAAGAATCCTTTGATTTTTATTTCAATTCCATAAGGAACTCCACCAAGCTCTGATTTCAGAATACTTGAAATCAAAAAGGTTCCTTCAATGCTTTGCATCTGCTTAATTATACCTCTAGCTGAATAATTAATACAGGAAACTAAAACTTCAAGTGATAAAATCAGTTCTTTGATGGACTTAGTATGTACCATATCAATCATAGGTCTGTTTAAAACACCTTTATTGTTATCAAGCTTTTTTGGTTCTGGAAGCATGATTCTAAGGAAGAATGTTGCAGAAGGAGCCTGGTAATTGATGTTATTGAAAAAAATAAAGCTGCTATATACTGGATAATCAATGTTGTCCTTAATCTTTTTATAAAAACTCCTAAATTTTGATGAACTTTCCGCTGATAAGTAATCTAAAACTGCATTTTTTAGAATGGTAGGTGTGTATATTCGATAGCTTGCACTGCTTGAAAAGTTTAGCAAAGGAGTATTACCCAGGAGTTTGTTTCTCCTCCTGATCTTGAACTCAATAGACCTTGCATGAATCTGACTAACTGCAGAATTTACTTGGGAAATGAAGTCGTCAGAGATCTTCTCTACAATGTACTTGTTATTGAATATTGGGCAAGTTCTAAACTCAATATCCTTGTCTTTAGAACCGATTATTCTGGAGCTTGGATTGGTCTCAATACTCTTTTCTTCCTGTACCTGTTCCTGTTCCTTTTCTTGTTCCTGTTCTTGTTCTTGTTCTTGTTCCTGTTCTTGTTCTTGTTCTTGTTCCTGTTCCTGTTCCTGTTCCTGTTCCTGTTCTTGTTCCTGTTCCTGTTCTTGTTCCTGTTCCTGTTCCTGTTCCTGTTCCTGTTCCTGTTCCTGTTCCTGTTCTTGTTCCTGTTCTTGTTCCTGTTCCTGTTCCTGTTCCTGTTCTTGTTCTTGTTCTTGTTTCTGTTCCTGTTTCTGTTCTTGATCCTGCATAAAATCAAGTTTAGGCTCTTGTATTAAATATGAATCTTTTTCAATTTGAGAATCAACGCTATTCTGGCCTTTGCTTGCCAATAAGGTTTTGTTATTTTGATTTGGAACTATAAGGTTATTATTAACAGGAGTATTTACATTCAATTCTGAAATAATACCCTCATCTCTGTTTAATATACTAAAATTATCTTTATGAAAATCCACAAGCTTTACAAAAACAACCAAATTTTCAATAGAAATTTTGTTCAAAAATGCAGAAATTTCTTCCAAACTTGAACTCCTTATAAGGTTTCCAGCAATAAGAACTTCCTCGGGAGAGCATCCCTTAATATCAAAAGAATCAATAATCTGTTTAGATATCTGTTTTGGAGAAACATCAAAATAGTAGTCAAATTTGTATTTGAGTATCTGTTTAATCTCAGCAAGTATCTCCTGATCTACAGGAGAAGATTTTATATGTTCTAAAGCAATAAAAGTTACCTGGATAATTGATTTAATCTTTTCTATTCCTTTAGATGTAAGTAAAAACCTGATTTCAAAATTTGAAAATGCGTACCTGTGAGAATTAGTTGCTACCTCCATTTTTAAAATCCATCCTTTTTTTATAAGAAAATTGCTCAAACTCTTCTCAGAATTATCTTTGAGTAAATATTCTAAATAGAAACTTGGAGAGGAATCCCAAAGAACTTCCTGATAATCTATGGGAAACTCTAGAATTAGCTCATCAATAGAACTAGCCTTAACATAAATAGCGTTTCCAACTACTCCAAGGTGAGGATGGCGAACTATTTTTGCTAAGTCAAATGGAAGTGGATTGGAAATATTCAAATTCTTAACCAAAGAAAAGTTCAAAACCACTTCTTTTGACAATTTAGCCAAGCTATGCTTACTGGCTACGACCAGAGTCATAATACTAGAGCTGTACTGTTGATCATAGAAATTCTTTACTTGTTCAAGCAAGTTAATCTCCGAAATCTCTCTAGCTTCTTTAATTGATTTATCAGTAAGAACATTTAATCTCTTAAATAGGTGATCATCCAAAGAAATGTCTCTAATAACGCATTGAAACAAAAACTCACTATTATTCAGTAGGCTCTCAAATGTACCAGAATATTCTGTAGTCTTTGCAAAAAATGATTTCTCAGGAAATGAAGGATTCCTAATCATGTCACTCAATCTGTCTAAGACTGTTGAAATATATTGGTTTCCAACCTTTATAGTAAATACTGAATTTCTCTCATATACTTTCATATCTATTTCCCCATTAATTGAAACAATAAAGTTACAAAGATTGGAATGATCAAAAAACCGATAGGTTCCTAAACAAAGTGATTCTTGTACCAAACTTACAAGACCCGGAAGCTCCTCAGGATCCATGACAGACCCAACTCCAACAGAGAGAGTAATTATTGAGTCTTCAAAGTCATTATTTGATACGAGAAAAACTGACATCTGGTTCTGTAGCTTCATGAACTTATATGTAGAACCATCTATCTTTGATTTTATAAATGATGAGCTTTCTACCTTGTTTACTGTCCTCCCAAGTTTTGTTATTATAGGCTTCGCCAAACACGAGCTAAACTTTGAGATAACATTGAGTTTTTTTCCATTCTTAAATTTATTCGCTGAAAATGCTAACACAATTTGAGTAAACAACCAAAATATATGCAATAGCCTCATTCTTTATTAGTAATAAACTGTTTTAAATCTGGCTGCTCTTATACTACTTTAATCTACGTGTAAATTTATTCCAACTTTCATTATCGCTCTGCAAAATATTTTTTTACAGAATTGCCAACCCAAATTGCAAATTTAAATTACTGGTATCGAAAATCTGGCGGGCTTTGCCTAAATATTTTAAGTTTAAAAATATTGCACAGGAATTTGCAAAGATTAACTCCAAATGCGTTCAGTAAACAAAATTATATTTTCCCCCATTGATTTTAGCCTCTTAGACTTTACTTTTATTAATCAGGTGTTGGAGCTATTTAGTGATTTTCTCTCCATGAGCAAATGATTCTACTTGTTCTAAATGCATTCATGCAAAATTATAAGTTGGATAAAATCCACCTAATAAATATCTAACTACTATTTTCATATTTTATTTGTTTTTAACTATATTCAAATCTATTTTTTCAGTGCTTGCAAGAGCACATTCCATTTACATTAACTATTCAAACCCTTAAACAAACAAAAATAAAGTATACAAATACATTACAAAATTAGCAATTTCAAAAAAACTTGTGTGAAAAAGACATTAAATTCATGGATCCAATCTACCCATATTCATTGTTACAAAACAGTGTAATACAATATCATATCATTATACGATTCTGTAGCTGTGAAATGGTTTTTTAATGACAAAAAAATAAATAAAAATTCTAAATCACATTCTATTGAAAACTGTGTTTGGATGTTCAAGAAGACATTTATAATTGCTTTCAATGTCTTTATAACCATCTGGAATGAAGTCCAGAGAAGTCTTGGAAGCTTTCAAATTAGATACTTTTTGAGTGGCAATCATTATACGCGGAATACTTTCTATATCAGATATTAAATCAGAGACTTCGGATAGCTTCATATTATTCAAGCGTTTCTCGGTACCAGTAACAAGATTCAAAATATTAATTTTTGATAAAAGAAACTTTGTTTCAAAGATATCCGAGATATGAACTTTCTCTAATATTTTACTAATATAACTCTTGGATTTACGGTTTTTAAAGACCTTGGAAATGGATTGATTTAATTCCTTGTCCAAAATTCTATTTAATGTTCCTGCCAAAAGTTCTTCACTCTTGATGGCCAGTAACACTACAACAAAGCCATTCGCAATAATCGACAAAGAAGAAGCGAATTTCATTTTGTTTTTTGAAACTCTAGATGAAATTTCATTGGATAAAGCTTCTTTGACAATAGATGCCTTAGTAAAGTTCAAAACAGATAATTGGCCAATAAACAATACAACTGTTGAGTAAGAAGCATCAGCGGTAAAGTCTATCTTCTGAGTATACATATTTTTATACTCGTCTGGAATGGTGGAAACATCCAAAATAGATGTATTAATTTCTAATGTTGAAACATATTTATTGAATTCATTCTCATCATCTATGTGAACTTCATTGTTAGACGAATTTAAACTGTTTTCTTCGTTAACTTCCATCGAGAAGAACTCGTGGCCAAGACCTTCAATAAACACATTCAAAATGTGGTTGGCATGGAAAGGAGTAAGGTTACCTTGAATAAGGCCATAAATAGATGGAGATGTGAATAAAGAAGAGTATACCGCTCTTATAAGCTCAATATCGAAATTTTTCTTGAGAGCGGCCCCGAGTCTTAAAAATGAACAATGCTGGGAAGAAACTATTTGAGTAACAATTTTTAGATCCTTTTCAAATTGTGTATAGCCTTCATACAACCTTAATAAAGTTTTTCTAGCAGCTCTCTTCGCGTGAATAACTATTTCCTCTGTTAAGTATTCGTCAAAGGATAAAATAGTTTCTAAAATATCGCTCATGATTAGAGTAAAATAGTCAATTGGAGCATTTACAACCAGAAATATTTCAAATGGATCTGAAACTATATCACTATATGACTGAGCTGGAACAAAGCCTATATCTGACTTCAATCTATTAGTATAGTATAAATTTTCACTCAGCTTAATGTTTAGAATCGCAGTCAAGATGTGAATTGTACCGAGAATTAAAAAAGATGAAATTTCACCGCCAATCTTTTCCAGTAAAGAACTCCATTTACTTACGCTAAATTTCAGCTCAAGACTAACGTTTTTGTTAAACGATCCGTTATTAGAGAACCATATTCCAGAAGTAGTAATCGATTTAAATGCCATTGTACGTGATATTATAGTCCCACTGCCCAATTGCTTAAGATAATTGTAATGGAAATCTAAGGATTTGTGTAAAGGAAATAACTTGTCGAAAATATGCGTTGAGTGGAAAAATGGTAAAGAAACATGACTGATTAAATCATTGTTCGGTAACTGCAGGCCAAATGTATCAATTGCATATTTTGGACTTAAGGAAGATAATTTATTGGAGAAAACATCTGCCATATTGAATATTAAAACTCTAATATTCGTGTGGGGCTCAATTGCTTTAACTGGGAATATTTCGAGCTTTTCGTTCTGTTTGGTAATAATTGGCAAAGGATCCAATTGATCAGGAATATAAAGAGTAACTTTAATAGAATCCAAGTTCATCTTTGAAACAAAATTCTCAATATTTTTGCGTGCGAACTGAGTGTTGATATTTGAATCGAGAATATTAGAAGAAGATCTGGACATCATGAAATGCGAACTTAAATAGTCCTCTATAGCCTCTGATAAAATTACTGTGGACTTGGTAAGGTGATAATTGAATAAATTCTGTGCTTCAGCGAAAAGTTTGTCGCTGGAAACAGTGTTCCTTATTAAACTGAGGTAAGAAACCACAGATTCAATTAGAATTGGAACATTTTTTAATCCTTCCTTAGTCAGATTTATTTCAAAATACAAAATAGTAGTGGTATATTCAAAATAGAAGTAACAATTCACATTATCAGCAAATCTATTCATAAAAATAAAGTTCAAAATACCACTTCTATGTCTGGAATTGAGAATACTTAATACAAAGGCTTGTCCATTGGATGCGAGGGACTCCAAATCATATGTTTCAAATGGTATATAAAGCCTCAATATATTTTTATGGAAGCCACTTCTAACAACAATATTACTTCCTGAGTTTTTGATGGCCAAGTTTGCCTTATTGATTCTATCATTGTCTAAATCTTCTGTTTTTCTGAGCTTACCTTTTGTCAATGAAGAAAGCGCTTTAATGAGACTTGAATTATTTAATTTACCAATAAATATTACGGACATGGAACTAGGCTTGAAGATATCATCGATGATTTCTCTTGAGTATTTTGGTAATTCAGCATCCAAATTAATAGAACTTTTGAAACAGTGTTGTGAGAACATACTCGAAATTTGTAAAGATTCGCAACCAAATGATGGCACACTACTGTAAATCATTCTAATAAAAAGTTTGTCAACCTCAATTGAACTTGGATCAACAACCATTCTATCAAATTCTTCCGAAGCTTGCAGGATTTCGATAAGATAAGAACTATTTTCTAAATAAGAATGGCTTTTAATAGTATGGATGAAACAGTCAAAGAATTTATTTGTTCTTTCGGTTAAAAATGTGAATATGAAAGTTGTTCTGGTCGCATCAATATTAATTTTAAAATGAGCATGAGTCTCCTCCTTGAAAATCTTGTTCATACAAGCATTCACTTGTTTGCCGAATAAAAATAGAGCAAAATATCTAATACCAGGTAAGTGTAATGGATCAGAAGAACTTCCACTATTAAAAGTTATTCTAAAATCAGAATGAGAACTTTCAAATGGCTGCTGAATGTTAAACAAGGTAAAGCCATTATTGAATGATTTTCTTGAAATTGAAACATCTTCGTTCAGATAAACGTCCCTGTATTTAAAAGTTTCAAGGCCATTTTCGCTACTAACTTTTTCTAGCTCTAATAAAGAATGGAAATGATGTGAGCTTTTTGAACCAATATAACTGCTAATTGGATTTTCATTTAATAAAAACAAGCATGTGACCGAAACCAAACAGATTAGTCGAAACATGCTTTTATTCAATATAAACTATCTTAATACTGGGTATAAAGATTTTTTCGGGAAAACTCAACTGACTTCTTATATTGGAGAGAACCTGCAAATAGGTCGAACTAATTTTTAAATTAGATATCGATAACTCTTACTAAAAATTAATTCCGCCTTTAACTCTATATATTGGTACCCTAGTACTAAGCTTAAATTAATGGAAAATGAAGTGTTGTCTCTAGGCGCCTAACCGCTAAAGAACAGAAAACTAATTCAAATTTTAACTAAAAAATGTAAATTGCAAATTGATTTGTACGTAAATTCAATTATTTCTTTTTATATTGAATTTTTTTCATTCTGATTTTTATACTTTGAATCAGCTATTATTAAATGTTTATTTCGCAACTACTATTGAAATTGAGCCATTTTCCCACTTTTTGTATCTGAAGAATGTACGAATTTGATCAAGTGGGCGGATTAATTGACAATTATCTTTTTTAAATATTTATTTGCTCTTTGGAATGCAGTTTTACTTGCATTAAATGGTAAATTAAGCTTCATTGGTCCGAAGTACTTGTTTTTTGTAGTGCTACTAGATATAAATTACAAATGTTTATGTGGTAGAATTAACAAACTTGAAATAATACGTTGAAAAACAACACTTAGTTTTTTTTCAATTCTAGAGGTTTTATAGAATTTTACGATTTACTACAGCTCCGATAAGGCTAGAATTGATTTTTTATGAGAAAAACATGTGAAAATTCTTTAATGAACAAGTGAATTTATTGTATACATTTCATTGTTTAGCGCTCAATAACACATAAAACATGTAGCTGTTATTTAAAGAAAATATATTTGAATACACCTTTACATCTATTAAGTAATAAAATTGTTTTCAATTGCGATCTTTTTTACAATACCTGTTGAGTTGATTTTGTTATACCCTTCTAGTTTGAATGAATTTGCTTCTGCCAATTCAATAGCTGATACGTGAGTCTTTACAATAGAAACAAGAACTTTAGCAGGTTTAACAAAAACTCCCCATTTGTTAAGGAATTCATTGTAGTTAAGATTTAGTAAATATGCAACTTGAATATACTTCCAGTTTGGATCTGATTTTCTATCAAGTAGAGAGCTAGAATACTGTTCAAGAAGCTCAACCATATTTATTTGAGGAATTTCAATACTAGCAACAGCACGATTTACCCCTTTTTTGAATTCATCTCTGGAAATGAGAGGAGTGACCAGAGTAAAGTACTTTTTATAGAATTGTACTGCCAAACTAGTTAACTTAATTATGCTATATTCTGGAGAAGAAATCATGATCTTGAGTAGCAAATAGCTTGTTCCTATACTATAGGGAGAAATTGCAAATTCAGTGTTTGGATACTCTGAAGATGTAAACTCTTTGAATGCGTTTTCAATGTTTAAGTTAACTACAAGCTGTAAAAATGCGAGCATTTCCTCTGAATATTTACCAACCTGGATTTCCATATATACAACAGAAAGATCTTCATTTACATTAGAGCATTGCTTAAGATAAAATATATCCTTATATTCAACAGGCAAAGAGTCCATATTTATCCTATTAATCCATTTTCCTTTATAGCTCCCCTCTGGTAAGAATGCTTTTTCCGAGTAGTCAGTAGTTGAGATTTTTCTTGTAAAGTTAATTTCAGAGTAGCTTTCATCATGATTCGTAACATACTGAATTGTGCTATTGTTAAACTCTAATAAATGACTTGAATTCGTTGAATTTAGCTTATTTGTTAAATTGAAATCAGTGTATTCAGTCATACCATTATCTTCTATATCACCAAAGTTAGTGGAAACATTCAAAAATCTAAGGTTGGTTACATCACTCACTGCTACAAAGTCTCTATTAAGTATTCTCCCAATCTTTAATAAGTAAGAGTTAACCTGCATAGGAGTGCAATTTCCAATAACTAATGATTCGATTGAACCCATTTTTATAACGTATGATGCAAAATTGACGACATCTTTAAATTTAATACTTTTTAGAGCTTGAAAGAACATCGAGGGTGTCATCATATAAAAATTGAGAATTTCAAAAGAAGTATATTCTGCCAGAGTTTTGCTTTTTAGAGAGGAAATTTTGTTTAGTATTTGCTGGAAATCTGACTTTGCATCATTAAAATGATTCTTATTGACAAAATTTCCATACTTTCTTAAGCCATTAAATACCGTTGAGAAGAAGTCATCAAAAAATAAAGTGTAATTTGTCCACTTAAATTCTATTCCCAAGAAGGAATTCTGAAGCTCTGAAATCGATTTAAAATTACTTTCAACAATCCATTCCCTGTACTCTGATGGAATTGCATATTTGAAGGACTTCATGAAAAGATAAGATAGGGTTACAAGCCTAGCATTTGTTTTTGGGAGAGATTGAAACCCATATACCACCAAAGATTTTGGTTGTATGAAAATTCTTGAGCTTATGGAAATCTTTGGAATCCCAACATTAATAGGGAAATAGAATGTGGAGTAAGCAATTGGTGAAACAAACTCATTAAATCCTGACAAAACATTATTCATCAGCGTCTCATCAATATCTTCTGTTGTATTTGATGTGTATTTGATATAAGATGCCAAAGATTCAACCAAAAGTTTTGGATGTGCTTGCGGAGGTATATCATATGTATAGATTTTATATTGTTTTGGATAATTTATTACAACTTCACTAATATTGAAACCCAATTGCGCTAATGCTAAATTTTGGTTACTACCTTCAAATACCTCTAAAGTCTTTGTCGGGATATCAGTAATTAAATAATTTGCATTCAAGTATTTTTCTATTTTGAAATTTGGATATTCTCCAGGTTTTGCTTTCATAAATGACCTACGAATTATTCTCATTAATGACATAAATTTTCTAGAGAACCATTGCCATCCTGATTCACCATAAACCTCACTAGATAACAAAAAGTCTTTAGAGTTTCTATTAAATGAGCTAGATGAAAATGTAACAATCATATTAAATGGATTTAAATACTCTAATATCATCCTTACATAGCCATGATTTATAGCTTCAAGCTCATAAGGCACTAAAAGAACATTTTCTGGAGAACAATCACTTTCAAAAAGTGATTTTACGATATTCTTTGAGTATCCGTAATATCCTGTGCTTTTATACTGCTTGAGTATTCCTTGCTCTACACGTCTTATTTGCTCATCTAAATATTTATTATATTTTGCAGTCTTTACGGCATCTAAAATTCCAAAAATAGCTTGTATTACTCTTACTAATTTATCTCTATCAGAATCCACCAAAATTACCTTTATAACCAAGTTAGAGAAACCTGTATCATAATTTACTATATCAACCTCAATTTCCCTAACCCAGCCTAGACTTGTCATCTTATCCAAGAATCCATCATGGAATCGTTGAGTTAAAAAGTATTTGGCATATGATCCCAACTTATATTTCCAAAGTTTACTCTGATTTGGTATTGGAAATTCCATAGTAATGTATGCCTCTGGAGTTCTAGATTTAACTTCTATAAATTTCCCAATTAATGTATCGTAAGGGTGAGTCACATTTCCAGAAAGCTCTACTGGCGATTCTGGAGTGATACCAGTACTGACTAAATCAGAAAACTCACTTCTTACTAGCTCTTCCACAGTATCTAGACTTAAACTAGTTGCGATACTTAACACCATCAAGTGAGGACTATAGTACTTTCTCTTAAATCTTATGGTTTCCTCGTGAACTGAGAGATTATTCTTTGAAGGAATCTCTCTCAATGTTTCATTTGTGCCATATGGAAATCTATGGAAGGAATGAGAAGAATTTGAAAGTTCTCGCTTCAATTGCAGTTCTTGCAAAGAATCTACACGTTTAAATAGCTCAGTTAGCTCTGTAACCTGAGAAATTGAGTCATCCAATGAGCTCCAGGTAATTTTTGTCTTTTCAAGTCTTTTTCTAAAAGCACTGACAGAAGCTTTGAAATACTTTGATTTAATATTATATGAGTAAATTGTAGAAAATTTGTTTGATTCAACATTAAAGTAGCCGTTGTTATCATCCAAAAGCTCCCTGAAATCTGTGTCGCTTGTAACATTCTGTTCTTTTTTAAACAGTTCTTGTGATAATAAATAAGATACGCCATCAATTCCTTTTGGATCATGAGCGCTTCCTACTTTTATTCCCAATGACAAAGAGGATGTGTAAAGTAAACTGTTTGATATCAAAAAAACTCGGAGTCCGTTATCTAGTTTTATGTACCTATACTTGTTTTCATCACCTAAATATTTAATAAATTGATCATTTTCAATTAACGTTTCGTTTCTTAAAGGACTCTGATTTTCTTGAAATTCTTCTTTATTTATCAATTCATCCATTGAATCTAGACCATATAAACAGTTCAATCCATAAAAGCATTTTTTCCCACTTTCTTTTAATTTCAAATATTCTTCTTCTGAATGAAGCTTCTCTTTAAGATTCTGTAAATCATTTATATCCGTTTGATTAAAAATGATGTTTTCTGCGATGTCATCTATATCCGTAACGTTAATAAATAACTTATCCAAATCGAATTGATCTATTGGGTTTCCCTTTTCATCTGTAATCACCTCTATAAGACTAATTTCAATAGGATGGCTTGATCCGGTTTTTTGGCTCAAGCAAGTTAGAACAAAAACAGCCCCTGCCAAGACGAAGAGCCTCTTTAAAAAACACATGTTTTGATAAAAAAGTTTAAATAATGAATGTTTACTCATTTGAAATGCCAAGGAAAATGTTTTGCCGTTTATTCTAATAATTGAACGCTCAACAATTTAAATGAACTTCTTCATTTCAATTAAATCCAAGCTTAGCACTTACTGCCTATGATTGGCCTGATTAAAACTTCATTTATTTATTAGCCTGTTGTTTTCGTGATTTTACTATTCATATCCCACACCCCCACAAATATTTACAACTTGATAAAATCTCAAGTTAATTCTCACAAGGATTTCTAATACAAATTCTGATACCCAGATGATTTTTTCTATTTTATCATTTTCCTATAAAAATTGAATTTTAATTAATTCATAAAATTTGTATCTTTCTATTCCTTTTTAGCCCTAGTTTAGGATTACTCGAATACTCATGTACCCCGCCAACATACAACTTAAAGATATTGAAGGAATCAAAAGGTGAAAAAATAAAAATTATTCGGAGAGAATTTCTAAATCATCAGGATTTGTATGCTTATCGCCTACTAAATTTAAGTTTTCTTATAGTTTTTGAACCTTTGAAAAAGAATTTATGAGTTAAATATATCTTGTTGCTCGTTAATATCGTAAAGACTTTCTGCAAATAAAAGTTTGGTAAACCCTTGAGGCAAATATGATTCAAGTGACTCAAAAAGTTCATAGTTTGTGTTTTGTGATTGATATGAAATGAATAATTTTGAGGAACTGCCTAAATATTGCCAGTATTTATAAAACTGGTCAAATGTTAAAGCGTCGATGAATTCTAAATAATCTTTTTTCCATGAACAAGAAAAGTGGGTATGTTTGGAAGCTCCCATGTGTGAAGATGCTAATGTAAATAAATCTTCTGACTCTGACCCTTCGTAGTAGATTTTGTTAGGTTTTGATGTGGTTTGGCTTCCAAGGTTGTTCTCTATTAATCTTGCGTTTCTGGAAAGTAACAGTAAAAATTCTTTAGCTTTATTAAACTCTGACCTAGAAATCATCTTTGAAGGCCTAGAATAATATGTTAGGAAGAAATTGTTAAGGAGCTCGCCAAGTTCTCTAATGTTTTTAGTTGGGGACTGTAGCTTGAACTCGAGAACCAAATATTTACCAAGTATTATTCTAGGGAGCACTTTTAAAGAACAATCTGGACAAACTTTATCCGAGAATTCTATAAAGTATTTATACGAATTGAGCTCTGAAACTATTTGAAGGAATGCCAAGTTCTGCTCGCTATAAAACCCATAATGAATTTGAAGGAAAACCATATTATCCTTGCTATATTTGTTGGAATTAAAGTAAAAGAAGTAAGAATTACTGTATTTGTATGGTAATCTACTCATATCGCTGAATGAATTTCTTTTGTATCCAAGATTCTCAATATTCATAGCATTATATGTGTTTGTGTTGGTAGCCCCATTTGGAATTTCGATTTGATCATCATTGTCATTTTTAAGATCTTTAGATGCTGATTTTTTGCTTCCAGATCTAAGCATCCTTCCTTTTTCTTCAAAGCTAAATTCTTTAAATTCGAGCGTATTAAAGTCTTCACTTATATTTGAATTAACTTGTTTTGTTGAATTGAATATATCTTCCACTGTGTCCAAAGAAAGCTCTAAAGATAAAATGTTCGTTCCTCGAACTGTATTTATAAAATTGGATAGGTGATATTTTATTTGTATTGGAGTTGCATTTCCAAGTACTGATCCTGAAATTGAAAAGTTTTTAATAAAAAAGTTAGCAAAATCAATCAAGTTTTGAATGGTTATTTTGGAAATTTCATCTTCTAGCCTGCTAATCTTCATAAATCCTGGGTCAAGCAACTGGTAGGAAAGCGAAAGAAGTCTGAGGTTATCATTTTCTGACTTGAACGAATTAATAATATCTTGGACATGCTTTTTGGCATTCTGAAAGCTGGCCTGCTTAATAGAAGTTGGGAACATGGATAGAATGTTAGCAATCTCATTCAAGCTGTCAGGAAAAATAGAGGGATAGCCTCTCCAACTAAATTCTATACCATAGAAGAATTCCTGCATTTCCCAATGGTGATAACTTCTTTCAAAAGAAAAGTTCTCATTTAGGTGGCTAGGTAAAACATCGTAAAGGGTATTTTGGAATAAAAACATTAGAACTGCTAACTTTTCTGGATAGCTGAATTCTTTTGGAGGATCGCTCGGGACCTGAAGTTTTACGGAAATCATTATATCTGGATTGAATGATGTTGGAAGGTAGCAAAAACTTCTTGAAATTGAATCCATTTTGTTTGAACTTAAAGCGACTACCAAATCTCTTGGATTTATTGGCGTTGATAAATTTAAATAAGAAAAGTCCGTAGAATTATTGGATGCTTCTGATAAGCTTATTTCAGTAAGATTTTTAACCTGTTTAAACTCCTTAACTGCATAGTAGAGAGAAACAGGAAACTCTTTTTTAGGAACATCTTCCGTATAAATAACGAAATTTCTCGGGAACTTTGGGTCTATTTCAGGCATTTGTAACTTTAAAATATCATTAGCCAGCGTGGAATTAACGGACTGTAGTACTTCAATGACTTTACTTGGGATGTCCTCTAGCAAGTATTCTCCACCTAGGTACTCCTCTTTCAAAAATTTCGGAAATGTGCCTACTTTCGTTCTTTGAAAAGCTGTGCTTACACTTCTAAAGAAGGAAGATATTGATTTTCTTGCGCTCCTCCACTTACTATCCAAGAAGAATTGGCTGGAAAGGAGAATATTGGAAGCACTTTTTTTGAATTCTCTCTTTTCAAGAACCAATATCAAATTATCATACTTCATATGGTCTATTATCTCCTTTACATGACTAAATTCTATCTTATTCATTGACACTCCTGCATGTAAAACTTCTGGAGGTGAACAGTTCGTTCTCAAAAATGTGTTGACAATTTTCCTGGATAGATCCGAGTAAAGAGCATCAACAGAAACCTCCAGGATTGATTGTCTTTTCTTTCTGATCTGATTTATTATTGTTTCTGAAATAGAAACTTCTTTAATCAGCTTTAGGAAAGATAAACTGATCTCTAGGATCTTTACAATAGCTTTTTCACCTTTAGAGTTTAACTTAAATCTAATAATAAAGTTTGAAAAACCATTGTCATTTACTTCAATCATAGTCTCCAAGCTTACTATTATTCCAATTCCTCTCAAATAACTGTAAAGGCTTTTATTTGAGTAATCTGTAAAGAAGAATGAAATATACTCAGCAGGCTTGTACTTCCAAAGTGGACTCTGGTGTGGAATAGGGAATATCACTGTAAAATAAGTATTTTCTTCAGCAGATTTTACTTGTATTATTTTATTATTTAAATTAACGTAAGGATGAATGATTTCATTTGAAAGATCGAATGGAGTAATTAGTTGTTTATTTTGGTTTGGAATCTCATCAAAAAATGTTCTTGCGAGACCTTCAAGTTCATCTATACTTTTATCTGAGACAATTGAAATGGTCATCAAATTTGAGCTGTAGTAAGAGCTGTAAAATTTGACAAGTTCAAAAAGAAGAGCTTCTGTATCGAAATCTATGTTTGCCATCAACCTTTTCATATTGCTCATATGAAAACCATGGTTAACATGGCCTTCAGCAGAAAGTTCCTTAAGAATTTGTTTAAGTTTTATAGAATTCATTTTCATTAAAGCTTCAAAGTCTGATTGTAATGCTTCCATTGCTGGATCTAAATGAATTCTTTTGGGGCTAAAGCCTTTCAAATAAGAACAAAATTTTATTAGTGCTTCAGAAAAATGCTCCTGTTTGATAGATAGATGATATTCCGTTAAAAACGGAGCAACTTTAGTCTTAAAAATCCCAGAGTTACTGGAAATAAAAAGATCATATGGTCCCTCCTTGCCAATATCTGGCCTCTTCCAATCGTAAAACAACAATTCACTTAATAAGGTTGCCAAGCCTGGGAATTTCTTAGGTTCCATCGAGCTACCCACTCTAACCCCTAAAGTAATTGAAGAAAATGAACTGGATCTTTGTGATACAAGAAAAACCTGAATATCATTTTTTAATCTAATAAAACTGTATTTGTTTGAATCCTTGACTGATTTGATAAAATCTTCATCATAGAAACGGCTATAAGCATCATTAATGTTCTTTTTAGCTCGATATTCTGATATTCTATTCATTCCCCCTATATAATATTGGCCATCCAGAGCTAATGTGTCGTTCTTTATCATTTTGGTGCTTGATTCTACCAAAACATCACGCATTGACGAATTGTTCGCATTTATGATAGCATCAGAAGCTATACATCTCTCTAAACTAAGAGAAAGCTGAACTAAAAGTCCGAATAAAAATATTTTTATGGTCATTTTTACCAACCTCTGATCAATTTCTTAGAAATTCCTAATTTATAATAAGATCTTGAAGTTATTTAAAAGTAATATACAGAATTGTGAATTCTAAATAGCTAATTCGCATTCAAATCTTTCTGAATAGTTTGCGTGGATGAACCAAAAATTGTTGCAGAAAACTGCTGAATTTTATTCAACCAAATTCACTAATACTTAATTACTTTTTCAAAATAATATTTTTTTCAAGGGCAATTTTTCTTGGTGCCTCTCTAATCCTATATTACCGCTGGAAAAACATTAAAGTTTCAAAAGAAAAAAATGCTAAGATTAGTAATAGATGTAAACTTAATATTATCTAATTAACCTAATTATAAGATGAAGTCTTTCTCATAAAAAAAAGAAAATAACATTATTCCCAGCATGTTATTGGGAGGAGCACGTCTTAACCAATTATGTTATTTACAAATAATTGGTGAATGCCCACACATTAACAAACTTCCCCCAGACAGGGGAGTGAAAAAAAATTTTTAAAAAACTCAATTTCAATAGCCATAACAGAATAATTGATAATATTTGACTATAATTTGCATCATATATAGTTGAAACATAAGAGTAGAACTTTTCCGCATTGACAACAGAAAATGGTAAGCATTATATTAATTTATATTTTTTCAATGTAAGCTGAAAGAATCTTTGAATTGATAAATAGACTTGAGCTTGGTATAACCCTTAGGAACAAATTCTGATAGCTGATTAGAATGATCATCTTGGTTTCTGTTCGATTGAATTGCGACTAAAATTGTGGGTGCGATTCTGAATGAGCTCCAAAGTTCAAGAAAGCCTAAGTAACAGAGACTTCGAAGTAAAGCTATCTCTTTAATCTGCCAATCGCTAGCTAAATTTCCTCTAATGATCCTTTCGTAATGCATTTGAACGAGTTTGCTAGGCTTTAGTGAGACTTTCTGAAAATTACTAAGCAACATACTTTTCAAAGATAAGAAATCTCTTTTAGAAAAAACTTTTTCTGGGTTTAGGAAATAAATATCAAAAAACTCGAGAATAACATTTATCATGGGTACTATCTTATTAGAAAGAAATGTTACTTTAATTTGGAAGCTTGCAACATTGCGAGTAATAAATAATGATCCAATTTGAATCGAAGAGTAACGAAGAGATTTTTTGTTTGCAATGAAAGAGTTTAGGACTTTGTGGAAATCCACTAACTCTAAAAGATCCAAAAGGACCATATTTCTCTCGACATTTCCAAGGTAAACATATAGTAGTACTGTATTGAACGGATCAGAGCTTGAGGCTCTTTGCTTAAAAAAGTAGTTTTT
This sequence comes from Cryptosporidium meleagridis, assembly GCA_039657295.1. NCBI lineage: Eukaryota > Apicomplexa > Conoidasida > Eucoccidiorida > Cryptosporidiidae > Cryptosporidium > Cryptosporidium meleagridis. The sequence continues at coordinate 1,048,826 of CM077709.1, forward strand.
ACGATATATAGAAGGAAGTAATTCCATATTAATAAATTTGCTATTAAATAAATTCCCTTTGTTTTCAGCATTCATTAACATAGGACCCATATAGCTTCGCTTAATCATTTCATCTGTTAAATCTTTATCAGATATCCAACCACAGTTTTTAGTATCAAAAGTCATAATAAATTTTCCAGAATTTATCTGTTTAATTGAATTTAACAAACTAGCTGATGGTCTAATCATCTTTATGAATTTGTTAATTCGAGTATAAATTTGGGACGGGGTAGCGTTTCCAATGGCGAAGCCATGAACTTCACCGTACTTGAGAAGAATTTTACCAAAAAGTTTAACATCTTCAAGAGTTAAATGTTTGGCATCATTTTCTAACGACCATGATTTAACACTTTCTAGATGCGTTATTTGCAGCAAAAGCATCAGAGAGTAATCCTCGTTACTAGCATAGCTCAATCTTTCCAGTAACTTCTTAAGTGCAGTAATTGATTTTTGAAAATAATTATTTGTTATTATTGTTCTGTAATTGACTAAATTATCCGCAAAAACTATAAAGAAGTCATCAAAATATTTGGTATTACCATCCCAGCTCAATTGAATTCCAGGCAAAACGTCGATATTCATAAAATCTGTATAATTCTCAACTTTGATTACTCCATCAGAGTTCGAATCAGCCAATGACAAATTCATTGAATATTTAAAAAGGAACGAAAGCAATAGCAGCTTCTGCTTGTTCATTTTAAGCAATAATAAGTCCGTAGAATTATTTACATCAACAGGAATAGTTAAATCGAAGGTAATAGATAATGTTGGTAACTTGTTATGTAAAGGCATGTAGAATACTGAATCCATATCAAATTCAGGATACAAACTATCAATTTCTTTGCTTGTCTCATAATCTAATTCTTCTCTCTTATTTTCTTCCATAAATTCTTCATACTCATCTGTATAATCAATAGCAAGCTTATTGCTATATGTTTCATGGCTAGAGCTTCCTTGCTTAAAATCAACTATATCGTGATCAACATTTAATTTAAAATCATTTCCACGTAATTTCTTGTCATCAATATGCTGAGAAGATTTAGAATTCGCTTCATTTTTAGAATTGCAAAAAAAGTTATTAAGCATTTTCTCCTTTATTCCCTCCCTTAAAGTTATAGGAAAATCAATGGTTTTTAATTGATCATTGACATAAATTTGGTCATCGCTTTCAAGCGAAGGATCAAAAAGTTGAATTTTTAATTCCTCTAAAGCAACTCTTTCATCAATACTAGAAAGTCTCCTTTGTAAATATTGAGGCAGCTTCTCTTCAGAATAATGGAGTTTCTTATAAAATCTGTAATCACCAAATTCTGGACCAGTCTTGAACCATTTTAAAAAGAAAGAAGATAAATTGTAAAACAAATTAAAAACCATCTTCTCGAAATTGAATAAAAACGAGTTATTAAATGAGTCGCTTGACTTTAAGTAATAAGAAGCACCATTATTCAATGATTTTACGGGGTGTGATATAACCATATTATCAGCTCTGATGAAATTTAAGAGTTTACGTATATGCCTCCCTTCAACCTGGTCCATTTTAAAAGGAGCAACCAGTACATCTTTTGGGAAACACCCAGTCCCTAAGTAGGATCTTAAAATGAAGCTTGCTTGATCGGTATCAAGATCCAAGTATAAATTCTTTAATTCAATAGAAGATTCCTCCCTAATATGAAAAAGTGTTTCCTCAGAAAAATCTTGTTTTGAAATTAGTTTAATTGTTGAAAGCAATGCTTCAAGAATCTGCATTATATGTCGGACACCTTCTTTCTGTAAAGTAATAAGAACTACAAAATTTGAGTAACCGCTCTCATTAGTTTCACAGCCAGATGATAATGAAGTAATCCACCCTCTTGATCTTAAAACCCCAATTAATCCTTCCTCAGACTCATCATCTAAAAAGAATGAGATATACTCGGTAAATTTATATCTCCACAAATTTTTCTGATATGGTATAGGAAATATCAGCTTTAACTCGAGGTTAACTGAACTTTGTTTTACTGCAACTATATTTCCCACATGCTTTAAATACGGATTTTCATTAAAGTTATATAATTTTTCAAGATCATTCGCATTAAAATTAGAGCTCCGAATTTTCCCAAAAAATGTCTTGACTAAAGTCAATAGATAATGCATACTTTCATTTGATACAACGACCAAAGTCATTAAGTTACTACAATAATATCTGTTAAAATGTTCATTCAGTATACTATCCAAACTACTATACTCATCAGAAAATTCATCAACTTTTTTAGAATTTGCTCCAATTCTATATCCCCTTTTTAACTGATCTTTTGAATTTACATTAGAATCAGTAAATGCGTACAAATACTTATATCCCGATTTTTTGCAGAAATCATTTTCCACAAAAGCACTTCTTAAATTTTCCATTGAAATACATCTAGCCCTAATTTCGTCTCTCGTAACCTTTTTTAAGGATGATAACGTATGAAAATCTAACTCTAAAGGACTGGCTAAAACTTCACTAAAAGTGTGTAAAACATCCACAAAATCCTCATTAAAAACTTCAATATTAATTTCTGTGCCATGACCATGTACTCTACCTTCTACTGTATTTTCCAAATTTTTAAAATATAGAGGATTAGCTCTTTTGTTTGTCTTGAATTTTATTTTAGAAACAACTATATTCTTCAGTAAAATAGATAGTCCCTTCATATGGGGCGGCTCATTAAAATCACCATATCCTATTGACATTGCGATTGAAGACTTATAAAGTATATGTTTTGAAACTAGAAATACTTTTATCTTATTTTCCAAAGTAATAAATTTGTACTCACCAATTTCATTGGTCATTCTAACAAAGTCTTTATCATCAACTTCCTCGAAATCATTGACATTATAGTAAATTGATCGCATTTTTGAAAAGGAGTTCACCTCGCTGAATCCATCCAATATAAATGGGCTATATGAAGCTATATAACTGAATGTATCATTTGAAACAAATTCTGAAATGCCAACATATGTATCATTTGAGTCTAAATTTTGCTCATCTAAAAAACAGCTCGCAAAATTTAAGTACTGAGTAAATATAAATATGGCAAATAATAAACATAAAAAGCCATCCATTTTCAAAAACTTAAAATTTTTGCAATTAGTCAACATTAATTTAAAAAAACATAAGCACGTCTTCGTACACCAGGAATTAAAAATGGAAAACATAACTCACACATTATTTGTACAACTTTATATATTGACGATCAACAGATCATCAAATAAGATTTCTTGATTAGTCAGTTTGCTTATTATATTTTATTTTTTTATTTAATGTTTTAGTTTAATTAACAAAAATCTAGTTTTTTTCTAGCGCCAAAAAATTTAGACATTGTTTAATAATGCATATCCTATCATTCTATTATTTAATTTGAATCAATTAGTCTTAATTACTCGCTAATTAATAGACGTTAAATACATGGGTTTTATTTATTGTGTACATTTTTTCATAAACATTACATTTGTATATCCAAGTCCCCTCTTATCTTAGTATATTTATATAGGCAAAGACTATATTCTCTGCTGAAATGATTTTAGACTTTTCCTGTCGAAATTTGAATTAATACGTAAACTAATCAGTTCTGGAGTACTTCCATTGAAGATACCTAGTCAGGGAAGATGGAATGCTGTTATACACGTATTTGGTACTAAAATAATAGTCCTCCTTTTCCACCAAGTATTTAATTCCGAACATAGGCAGCAAGTCTCTACGTATTAGATATGAAATCGAGTATAATTTTCGAATAAAATGCCAGTATCTATCTTCATTTATCTTAGCACTTAAATTCAATATGTCTACACCTTTAATAGATATAGGCTCATTGCTGTAAATTATTATAACCATATTCTCAATACCTAAACTTTTGATCAGAATGCTTTCAAATTGTGAATCAAATTCCTCTGAGCTCAATATATTATTTTTGTTTCTCAAGCTTCCTGTGTTCAAATTTGAAACATTTAATATTTGAAGCCAGATCTCAATCACATTAGTAAGGTTAAATTTAAGTAATTCTTCTCTTGAATTTAATGGCCTATTAGAGATAAAGTTCAGCAATAGATTTGTGTATAAATTCTCATTATTGCTTTCAAACTCGTAGCTATACTCTAGAATCCACTTTTGATTCGTAAATAAGCTATCAATCAGTGTATTTTTAGTCAAAACTTTATCCAAAAATTTAGCAACCTCGGAAATTCTTTTTCTTAATTGATCTAGCATTGGGAACATAAGAGTAACTTTGTTATTCACTCTATTGCTGTTTATTTGAAGAATTCCCCCTGCCAATTCTGAAAAAGGGTTTATCTTTGTTAAAAATTTTAAATGGTCAAAACTTGTCATTGATGTGTGTATTTTTCTAAATGAATTACGGATAATATGCTCTAATTTGTGCATATTAATTCTTTCCTCGTTTAAGAAGATCTCCATTTTTTTAATTCTTCTTTTAAAATAGTGCCCATATTTATAAACAAAGCTCCTCGCATTCTTAATATTAGAACATATTTTCAAATCCCCATAAATATCCCTAAAGCCTTCAGGCTGGAAATAATCTCCCTTAAATTTGTCATTTAATACAGTCAAAAAAAGATTCCTCATGTAGTTATCGGGCATAAAAAACTTGTTGCCATTTTCTTGAAGATCTATAAGATAGTTCACAACAAAATTGCTTGAGTTTATGATATTTTTACTGAAGAATGCTGTAATATAATTAAGAATCAATTCAATCTCCTTTAAGTTGAACTTCTTAGACTTGAAAAAGTATTTTGTTCCTCCAAAATAAATATGTTTCTCTGGTAATATGAAGCTCGCTCTGGAAATGTAACTCTGAAAAACTTGTCTAAGGTAATTCCGAAAATGCCAGCCAAGCAGTAACAAACAACGATCCGAACTTGAAATTGAATTATAATATAAAGGGTTCAATTGATTACCAAATTCTACATCCAAAACTATTCTAGGAAAATTAATATTTTTTCTTGAAACAATCCTGATTTTAATATCTCCAACTATTAGTTCATTTAAATTGGGGTTATGTCTCTTTTTTTTTAACATGCTGAATAAGCTACTTAATCTTTCCTTTGAAATGAACTCCTCTCTTTTTCCCTCCATTCTTTCTTGCTGACCAAACTTCATTAAGTTTAGTTCGGTGGCAAATTTTTGTTGCTTCTCTACTAAACTTTTGTTGCAAAATCCATGGATTAATAAAAGCACTATGCTTAGTATTTGAAACCTTGTTTTTAGTTTATCTATTGATTTCATATTGAATTAACTCAACTTAGTAAAATTAGAAAATTTACTCATTTCAAACATTGTGCTCGCATTTTTGTAATAAATTATATCAATTTACGATCAAAATAATTAAAATAGCAATTTGTTCAAATTTAATTCAATAACTTCTATTAAAACAGCATTAAGATAATTTAAAATAAATAATTATGATTAAAACTTCTTCTATTGTGAAAAAAATTATATTAAACTAAATTAAAGCAATATTAATCAACTGTGTTGAATAATAAAAACAAAAAATTTTTATATATAAATATTAATACGTAATTCTTAGACATATTAATTGAAAATCCTATGTTGAATATAATATGATTTGACTTTGTAAATTTCAAAAAGCTCCATTGGTTTTTTGATTTTGGTGAAACCAGGGGGAACGAACTTTTTATTTATTTTTTTATCTGAACTGGTTGCGTTTTCTGAAATACAAGCAGTAATTAATATTGGAACATTTTTGAGCGAATCAGAAAACCAGCTCTGGAATTGAATAAAATTTAAAGATCGGAGATTTTCCAAAATTTCCTCTCTCAATTTATAGTTAAATGATCTATTAAAGCTATTTGTAATAAATGAATTTATTTCCATAAATATCGAATCCATTTGTTCTAAACACTCTATCTTTTCCAAAAGAGCAACTCTAAAAAGCTCTTCACTTAGAATAGCTGGCGACAATTCTTTTAAACACTCTAGCAATGTATTGATAGCACTCGTAATTGTTTGATTATCTGTCTGAATAACAAATGAGTAAGAAAGAATTTTTTCAGATACTTCACAAACTTCGGAGTTAAATTCATAAGCAATTTGTTTTTTTTGTCTTACATTTTCAAAGAGTATATCGAAAAATACTTGATTTATAATTTGAAGCTTGAAAAATATTATTGGATTTTCTCTTTTAAAGAAAACAGAAAGTCTGATCAAATTGTGTTTGCTTTTTATGCTTTTTGTCAAATAATAAAACTTATTTTTATTCGGAGGTATCGAAAATAAGTCAATTATATCAAAACCATTATATTGAATTTTCTTTTTTCTATATATATTGGAGTTTTCATTTTGTGCAAAAAAGATTTTGTGATAGTAAGGCTTAAAATAATTATCATTATTTGGATTATCTTTGACATAAAACAGAGGTTTGTCAATTTCAGAAAATTTTAAATTTTTTAAATTCGAAACAAAACCATCTAATATTGCCTTAAGGATATTTGCAGGAGTATCACCTACGAAAATTCCTTCAAAAATACAAATTCTTCTGAACAAATCTAAAAATTCAATGAACTCGGTCATTTTAACCTTATTAACTAATTTAATAAATTTTTTTGTGTTTATAAATCCCATATTTAAAACTTCATGTTCAGCTTCTCCAATCAAGTCCTTATATAAAAGCTGACTTTCAATAAGAAGCAATTTTCCTATTGTATTTTTTTTAATAAATTCAAACTCTTCACCTTTTATCTTCAAAATATTCTTCAATGTATGAGATAATTCATCTGTAAATCTGTAAAGATTGTCAAACTTTCCATACAAATAATATTCTATTCCTATAGCATAATTTGGAAATGGGCTACGAAATGTAGGGTAAATTTGTGCGGAAATTCCTTCTTTATATAGTTTTTCAAAGTCTAAATTTATTTTCAGCTTAATTAACTCAGAAAGCAATTGTGTTAGAACACAAGAGTGGTAACCATCTTCAATATAAAAACCACTTTCAGAAAACTGATTAAATGACTTTTTCCCAAATAACGGAGGAATTAACAATCTCAAAATGAAAAATGAATCAGGAAAAATATTCTTCGGAATATTCATATAGAACATTCCTCTCCAAGTACTTGAAATTTTTAGATTCCTGGAAAACACAAAGTCTTTTTCTCTAGAAAGTTTGAGTTTTTCAAATTCATATGCAATATCAAGCAATAAAGGAGGCTTAAGGCTAGTCTTTATTATGTTATTAATTATTTTTGATGATTCTAGCATGTTTATAGTTTGCATTGGTAAAGGAACATTACTAAAATCAATTCCCGATTCTATTTTAATTTCCAAAATCGATTGAAGGAACTTATTTGTAAAATCCCAAATGGAATAATTTGTATTAAAATATTTCTCTGATAATAAATATTTGTTTTCTATATTTCTATTGTGACCAGAGAGGATAAAAGTTGAAATGTATTCTTTAAAGTTATGTTTTTTATTTATATAATCCTTGTGATTTGACTTTTGGATAATTTCTTGCTTAATTAGGGTACCCAGATCAAAATTAGAGTCTATAATAATTGCCACCATATTTTCAACATTCAAATAGCTCATAAAGTCTTCAAAAACTTGTTGTGAAAATTGAGGTGCAAAATAAAAAGCAGAAAATAATTTTTCTGGGGTGCTTTTTGTTGAACAATATACCTTAAGCAATTCTAATATTTGTATCGATGGTAGACTATCTTCTATTTTAAGAAAGTTAAGATAATCTTTATTTGCAAGTCTTTGGATATATTCATCAATCAATCCCGTCTTTTTGATAATCTGAAATGCTGAAAATAGGGATAGTATAATTTCTCTAATATTAAAAACTCCTTCTTTAGTAAGAAACAGGTAAAATGTAATATAAGAAAATCCCAAATGAGAATAAGTTTCGTTCAATGATATTTTATGGCAAAGATTTTTTTGAATTATATCATTAATTAATCCTTCTCCTGATTTCGGACAAAAGAAAAATGATAGATATTGAGAAAAAATTCTTGATAGTCCATACTCTTTTTTAGGTAATGAAAACATAAGCATTAACTGACTTGCACTTATATTTAGGTGGATTTTTACCAGCTTCTTTGAAATCCCCAAATATGGAAGCTCTGGGAACAATGATAAAGATTCTGGCTTTGGAGATAATCTTGAACAAGATCTAATATTTGAAAAATATTTATATGAGATTTCGGATAATTCTTGAATAGTAATGTTACTCAAAATAAATAATACCATATTTTTAGAGCCATAGTATTCTTCAAAAAAGCGAATAGTTCTTTCTCTAAGAGATATTCCGTTTTTTTCAGGTATTTTCTTCAAAGTTTTTGAATTACCATAGAAAAACTTACTATAAATATGAGTTTCATCTGCAATCTGTTTCAATACATGTTCCAGTAACGTATAAAAGTTGTTTGTTTTAGATAGGAATTCATTTTCTACAATAGTTATTTCATTTTGAAGGTACTCTTCAGAAAATAAAGGGGATTTGAAAAATTCGCAGAACCTTTCTAAAGCTGGATCCAAAAATTGATTTGGAATAAAAAATGAGTAATGAGTCATTAAAATGTCTGTAGATGCATTTGTAGCTCCACCGTAAGCTCTTACAAATCTACCAAATTCATTTCGTCCTGGAAATTTTTCCGTTCCCAAAAATAATGAATGCTCTAAAAAATGAGCTAATCCATCAATTTCAGGCCCTTCATTTGCTGAACCAACTTTCACTACAAGATTAACTGAGGTACTTGTTAATTTTTCGCTTGAAATAAGAAATATTTCAAGGCCATTTTTCAGCCTTTCAAATTTGCATTCAAAACTAGATTCTTTTGGTTTAATAAATTCAGAGTCTTCAATTATTTCTAAATACTTGGAGCTATTTTCTTCAATTGCCATTTCTTTTTTCTCAAATTAAAACTATTATCATGAGCATATCTGTAAATTAATTGCCTTAATTTATTGCTATTGAGTAAATCAAATTTTAAGAATTTTTTCAAAAATTTAACGTTATCAATTTTCTATTTTCATTTTTAATTGTGCATTGGCGCCGCATGCATCATGCAAACAAAAGCAAGGTTATGAATTGAATGTACAAAAAAAAATTTAGATTAAAAAGTTTAATTCAAAGTAGCATTCAATAAAATACAAGTTAGATAACAAACAAACGTAAAAAGCTATTGTGGATTTGCACATCCAACTAATGCTAAATTAAAAAATTCGTGCTCATATTAGTCCACATTAAGTACATGATATTGACACACAGGTTTTATCTATTGACAGAACTTTATCTGTTCAGGTAGTTAGATTCAATGTTCAACAATTCGACAGATGTGAATTTATTAAATCAAACATGATAATAATAAAATTCACTTTACAACCAATCACTATTCCTTTAATGAAACGCAGTGAAATAAATAAAAATGCAGTGCTTAAGGAAGATTGTTAAGTTGCTTGTCAACTCTAGAATATGCCGGTTTAAATGTTTTAATTCCATAAAATGTGAACATATCGGTCGGATTACTTATGTACAAAAAACCATTTGGAACTATTGGCTGCGATTTATGAGACATTGAAAATAATATACAAAATGCTGACCTGTGTACTTTTGCAAGGTTTGACATGAAATTTTCAAAAGTGAGACGATCTAGGAGATCTACAATGGATCTGAACTTAGTGAAATCGAATCTTTTGTTAATGATTTCTTCAAATATATTTGCGAATAAGGAATCTAAATGATGCCCATTTTTCTTGTACTTTTTCAAAAGAAGTTCTTTTACTGAGTTAAACAGTTCTATATTAAAAACTGAAGATCTTGAAAGTAAGAATTTATTTATATAATTTAATAATAGTTCGTTTATTTTATTTAAATCTTCTTTAGTTGATGAGCCCTCTATTGAAATTAAATATGAGCTTGGTGATATATTATAATTTTTTATAGTAGTTTTTATGTTAATATTTGTTTGAAGGTAAGCCAGTCTATTTTCTATCATAGATTTAAGGAATAGAGTAAATACGAATGATTCTGGAGAAACTTTGTCTATGTATAACCATAAAATTGAAACATCTGTTTTTTCATTTGTGTTTTCATATAAGAAAAACTTTAAAGGTCTAATTGATGACATGTCTAAAATTTGCAAATTCTTACATTGCTCTGAATTTGATTTAGAAAAGGCTGAAGAGTAAAGCTTATAACACTTTGATTTAGAAGGCATTTCTCTATTAGTAGTTTTTGTTTTATTGGTCATTTTTGTTCTATTAGCAGTTTTTGTTTTTCGATCATTTTTTATCGAAGTTTTCTTTCTCTTAGTCAACATAATCTTTCTGGTTCTAGTTCGCTTCGACCCGACTTTAGTAATCATACGCGAGTATTTTAATCTCATTGATACTCCCGATTTTCTTCTTGATTTAAGCTTTGAAGTTTTTTTCTTTGGGGTACTACCAATTAAATCTAAAAATAATCGACTTAGATACTTCTCTGCGTCCAATGGAGTTAGGTTTCCATAAATAATTCCAGAAATTTCGCTTTGTCTAATTATTGTTCGAAAAACTTCTCTAAACTCTTCAACATTTAGAGTTTCTAATTCAATTAATATATTTTCAGCTGAAATTATATGATTAACATTGATCTGATTTACCTTTTCAATGAAATTTGGATTATTAGACTTTTCTATCTGGACTTTCCTAAAAAAAGAAACAAATTCATTAAATGTTTGATCATCCAAATCAATATAAGATTTTAAATTAGTTGAGATATTTGACAAAACTTGTGAAAATGCATTTGATACGCTTGCAACTGATATTGTTAATCCAAATGCATTAACTATTGAATCATATGGTAAATAGACTTTTGGAATAAATTCAATGTTGTAATTTGCAAAATTTGAAGAAAGATTTTCTGAATAAGAAATCAAAATCTCTTTAATAAAGAGTAGTATGGTAGCAACACGGCTTGATCGAATAGATGCCATTTTTTTGTTTTCGAAAGGAAAAAAGAAATTAAATCCAAAATAAATTCTGTTGGTTGGCATAGAGTGTGGAATGTAATAATAAAAATCTTTAAATTGTGAAAAATTTGTTGTTCTTTCTGAAGAATCTGATGATAGAAGATCACCCAGTTTCATTGGAACAACAAGACTCTCAACATTATTGTATTTCTCGAGATTTTCTTTTGTTTTTGGTTCTTTATCTGAATTGTATATATTTAATTCTTGAGTTAAAGATTCTGGGAAATGTGAAAAGTATCTTTTCAGACAAAAGTTTTGTTCTTCCAAAATGAATCTAAATTTATTGCTTGTTTTTATAACTCCTTTAAATTCTTCAGATAAGACATTTGTTAAAATAACACATCTAAACTTTTTATTTTGTTTTAGGAATTCCTCATACATAGTGCAATCTTTATTTAGAATACTCTGATCAAATAAAGTTAATTCACCAGTATCTCCGATTGTTTCTTTTTCACAGTCTATGTTGAAAGTGATGATCATATTTTGTGGATTAATTTCCATTAAGATTTGTCTATGTAGGTTAGGATCGAAATTGGAAAATTCATTAACACCTAGAATAATAGACTTAAATGATGAACTTTTTAACTTATAGTAGTTTTTTAAATTTGTTAGGGAGTTCAAATTCGTAAAATATCTGGTTGAAGATTCAATTTCTCTAAGAGTATTTTGGTTAGTTTTATTGTAAATATTTATATCCAATTTCAAATCTTTAATCTTGTTTATTGCAAGGAAGAATGCTCTAATAATGTTATGAGTGTTAAAAAGACCATTGTTAGTTAGGTTAAAATTGAATTCAATATTTGAAAAGCCAGACAAATCACTCGAAACATGACAATACACTTTATTAATATAATTTTTTTGTTTTAAAAATCTCATTAAAGTTCCTTCTTTATTCCCACAAATATAATAATTAATAAAAAATATGGGACCTGATTTCATATATGGCTGTATGTAGTTCTTCAAAGGGAAAAGCAACGTCAGAATTTGATTTGACTCACCAATATTATACAGTATCTTGCCAACGGAATAAGAAAGCGGATTAGTTATAAAATTGTTAACTGATTTAAATTCTTCATTTATTGGTAGATTTTTATTTATGATTCCATTAAAGTATTTTGCAACTAAATCTTGCATAACTTGTATTGGAAGGTTGCACTTCAAACTCAGTATTAATCTGTTTGAACTGTAGTGCTCATTAAAAAACTTTGTCAGGCTCTGTTTAACGTCAATTTTTTTTGATTGCGGAATTGTCTTTAAAGTATAACTGCTTCCAAACCTATCTCTGGCAAAAGTACTCTTTGGATCAGAAAGAGCTGACATGGTTGAAAAGATATTATAAATATGAATATCTGAAGCTGCATTCTTTTCCAATATATCGAGGGCCTTTTCCATGACTTCATCAGTAAAAACCGGATTTTTTAAAGCTTCAGAAATAAGCTTCAAAAGATTTTCAAGTAAAGTCATAGGTGTTGTAAAGTGGTATATTGAATATATTGAGTAAACTTGATAAAGTAGAGATATAGAATTATCAATGCAAAAGTCGTAAAGCCCAGAATCAATGTCATTATTCGGAGTAGAAAGCATGATATTCATCATATAATGTCCTAAACCATGTAAATCTTCTGGGTCATGCATAAAGCCTACTCTATTCAATATGGAGGTCGTACATTCGTCAACATTCGGAGCTGAATTCAAAATAACCTCAATTTCGTTATTTAACTTTAATAATTTAAATGACTGATCGCTTATTGGCTCCATTGACGGAATATAAAGCAAACTTTCGTAATTGAAATTAGGATTGGCATTTTTTTCTTCTTCCTTTTCAAAAATGTCATTAGAATCGGATACTTTATCTTCAGAACTTATATTTGTGAAACAAATGGGAAAAAGCACATTATTTAATGCCTGTTGAAAACAATTAATAAAGAAGAAGGAAAGAAGAACAATAATTAAATACGATAAATGTACCATATTTTATGTATTTAGATTAAAAAGTGACAATAATATTATCGCCCTTAAACATAAGGCGCGCGACAGGTGACCTGGAAAACAAAAGATAAATTCTATCTCGAAAATACAAATTAATTTCAAAAACTATCTCGTTTTACTATATATTTTAAATCTATAAAGTTGCATGAACTCTAACCTCAGGGTATGTATTTATATATTTTAACAATCTGAAGTGCCGAATTAGTTTTAATATAGATTCGTATTAGAGAATGCATAACAAGAAAAAAAAATATTTATTTCCTACTTTACAGATAAAAATAGTGAATAAGTGTGGCTACCGTATTAGGCTATCATAGTAATAAACCAAAAATAAAAAGAATTCAATATATTTTAGATATTAAAATAATAAACTTTATATTGCATTAAAAACATTCCATTGATTATATGTTCTGATGTTTTCAATGACTGAACAAAGCAAGCAGGGTGGAGATATTTTTGTAAAGTCTTGAGGAACGTAGTTAGATAAGCCATTTACAATATCACTTTCTTCAGAATTAGGTGATTGAACTGCAAATATGAATAAATTAGAATTGTAGTAAATCTGTTTAAACCAATCTAGAAAATGTTCATATGTAAGCTTTTCTGCATAATCCATGCATTTTTTTTTCCAGTCAAAGTTATAGGTCTTAATTGATATTTCTTGTGAAAATTGTGAAAATAGACTCATTGAATATTTGATAATGTTTGCGCTTCTAAGGTTTGAATATAATGATTCTTTAGCTTTAATAAATAGTGTTTCATTAATTTTGTTAGAATCTGGAGAAAACCAATCGTTCCAAAATTCAAGCATATTCTTCAGCTAATGTTTCTATATTGTGGTTATTGGAAGAAATAATAGTAAAACTGATTCCAGAGACATGATCAACAATATCTTCATATCTTGCTCCTACTACATATCCGAGCTGCTTTTCTATTTGCATTTCTGTAAAGAATTCTTCTGAAATAATTGAATTCAAAATATTTGTGAGAACATAATTCTTTAAGTGATTATATCCAACTGCAACTATCAATAAAACTGTATTATCAATCTTAATTTTTTGGTTCGAGGTATAATAAGAGTAAATCTTTGAACCTTTTTTCAAAGATAGTGGATCTAATTTTTGGAAATTTTTTATTGAATTAGATAACATTGGTAAAGGTGGTGAAGATCTCAGATGTTCTTGAACATTAAGATAGTCTTGATCTTCAAAATCCATATTTGTGAAAAAGGTATTAGTTGAAGAATAAAGTAATCTAAAAAGTTCTCTAGTTTTATTTATTCCAGCAGATAAAATTGAAAGTAAATTATAATATGAATTTGCACTTGAATTCCCATTTTCTAGTAAAGATGTAGACGAAATTATGTTAACTATGTTAACAGATTGTATTGGATTTAAATTACCTAGTATAAATCCTTCCAGTTTATAATTATTTAAATAAAACTCTGTAAATTTCATAAGTTCTTCAAAATTTATGGTTTCAAGTCGAGATAATTGAGTTTCAAGAGAATAGTCTTGATTAAAAAATAGCTTATTCTTCATTTCAATTAGATCAGAATAAATGGTTGGATTTAAAATATAGCCTTTAAGATTGATTGTGAGTTTCTCTTTTTGTAATTCAAAATCATTTTTTGTTGTATATGTAGAAAAATTCTGAATAAAAGATTTTAATTTAAAAGTAACTTCTTCAATATGATCTGAAAATCCATGTATTGTTAATGTTAATTGGTTTGATCTATTAGAATCATTTATAAACCTTAAATCGTCCACTTCAATTGAATATGTTGCAGATAAAATTTCAAAGAAATTTCTTGACAAAACAAGTGAAAATATATCTGTGAATATTAAGAATAATAAATTAAATGCGGTTGTGTCTGTTGAAAATTCTGAAAAATTATCAGTTAATTTGTCCAAAGGGAAAATAAATCTGAATTGAATTATTGATTTTGGTGAATCAATATCCTTATTAGGATAATAAAAGAAATTACTATATTTTTCCATTTCGTAATTGTTAATTTTGAAAGAACTATTTTTATATTGAACTTGATACTTTTTAATTACTTCGGAAAGTCTTAAAGGAACCTTTTCGTCAGTTACATTCTTTAAATGATCAGAAAAATCATTTGGTATGTAAGGATTTAAAGTAGGTAAATTTTGCCCATATTTTTCAATTGAAAAATTCTGGGTGATATTAGTAAGTAATAATAGCAAACAAGAGTTCAATGGATTTGTAAAGAATTTGGCTCCAGAGTACTTTTCAATTCGAATATCATTCATTACAATATTTGAATAAATTAAGTCTTCAATTCCATGTTTTGGATGATTGTAATAAACTGTTTCAAATTTCATAAAAGAAGTAGGGTTACAAGACTTATTGAAATTATTTTGATTCATATTAATTAAATCTTCAATGTCTGGCCTTTCCAAAGTTATAATTAGATTTTCTGGTGTTATTTGAGAATTAATTTCCTTATATATATTAGGATCGAATTCATCCATAAAGAAATCTGAATAAAGAACATCTTCAGGTTTGCATTCATATTTAATGTAGTTTGTAGTAATTTCTTTACACTGATCAAGAGTTGAGGTAGGGTCTTCATATTTGAAGCTAATATAAAGTAGTTTCTTCCATTCTTCATAGATTTCTTTAGAAAATACGTTATTAGATGCAAATTTTATTGCAGAGAAAAATGATAATAAAATATAACCAATATTTTTTTCTCCATCAGTAGTAAGATCAAAGATCAATACTCAAAATTGTGAAGCCCAAGTCATCATCAACCATTGACAAATACATATCTAATATCAGTTTTTTTGATTTTAAATGATGGTTCAAACTCCCAGGTCTGTCAAAACTAATAAGTTTCTCAATATACAAAGTTCTAGCTTTATTTTTATGTTTAACCATATACTCTTTCATTGGGAATATTAATTTTAAAGTTCTTGAATTATCCAAAGTCTCAATAACTACCAGTTGGTTAATCATTGTATTAAATGGATTTAAATTACCACTTTGAATTGGTATTTTGATTGAATGAACTGGTAGATTTTTATTTTCAATATCAGAAAAGTACTTGTAAACAAATTGTGTCAATTCATCCAATGTATGATTACTTGCTAAAGCTAAAACCATTCTATTAGAACTATATTCATTTTGATAGAATTTGATAACTTCGTCTCGAAGGTTAATTCCTTGTGACTCTGGGATTGTTTTTAAAGCCTCTATATTACCATATGAAAATCTACCAAAGAGACTCCTTTTATCTGATAGTTCATGAATCACATGAATTAAACGAAAGTATTGTGAATTTTTTCGAAAATTAAACTCGTTTTCTATTGACATAAGTTCTTTTTCGGTGTAACTTTGATCGAATAAAGGTGATTTGAAAAATTCAGAAAACATTGAAAGTGCGACTTCAAAAGAAGACGATTCAATATTAAACAAGTATGATGTACTGGTATCTTCAATGAATAAGCATTTCGTAATAACCGTTGTGCAATGAATATAAATTTATTAAATCCATCTAATTCTGGATATTTCTCAGTATTAATAAATAGCAAATGTTCCAGATAATGAGCCAAGCCAGGAAAGGAATCAGGCTCCATATAACTTCCTACCTTGACAACAATATTGGCAGATGAGACTTTTGCATCACTATGAGAAACTAAAAAGACTTCAAGTTCATTTTTCAACTTAATATATCTAAATTGTTTATTTGATGTTTCTGGCTTAGTAAATTTCTCGTCATCTATGACCTGAATAAAAAAAGAATCTCTGATTTTTCTTTTTGGCACAAAATTGTTAATTTTTCTTAATTTTCTAAATTTAGAAAAGCAAACATTTATTATTGTTGGTGAATTATATTTAGAATATAAAAACGAAACCAATAGAATTAAAATGGAAATAAATGCATTTTGGATTAGCATTTTTTTTTTGAATAATTAAGAAAAATGTCAGATTTCTAAGGCGCTTAAGTATTGTTTTGACAATGCAAACATGAATTTCTAGAAAAAATAATTTTTATTAATTAATAAATACTATTTAATCTCGAATAAGACAGTTTAAACACTAGTAGTTATTTTAGTCATATTAGAATTGTTGATATTAAACTCAAATTAATCAAAGTACTAGAAAGCGTCTTTAAATATATATTAGGTTCAAATCGAAGTGTCTAAAATAGATTATTTAAAAAAAAAGTGAAATAAAGTCATAAGTTTATTAAAATTTATGATTATATTATAAAATATCTAACTAAATATAGCTTTAATGACTCAATTATTTGTTCAGATCAGAATAATACAGTAAAAATAATACGTAAACTAATTAGCTAATAATCCCAAATTTTAATTATAATTGTATATTTGAGACGGATTGAATGATCTAGTATTTGGTTGCTTAAAGAAGTAGTCTGTTGAATTAACTTTCTTGAATTGAGGAGGAATTGTAATATATGCATTTGTAATTTCCTCTTGGCTCGAGTATGAAGCATGAATAATAAATAAAAACTTAATTACTTTTGTTGGTTGAGCAATCAACCAAATAAGGAAATCTGTATAACTTAATTGTGAGATGAATTCAATCCTTTCCTTTTTTCTATTAAACTGATATCTTTTTAGATGAATCTCTTCTTTAAAATCAATTATAGAATTTTTATTAGAGCTGGTTGAGAGAGATTCAATCATAAACTTTTTAATTAAAATAAAATTTTCATATGTAATTTCGGAATTAAGTAGAAGCCAATTATTATATAAACTGAGGATATATGAAATTAAATAGGGTAAGTTACTATTTGAAATGATTTTAATTTCAATGGAGATAATCCCATCTGAAAAAGTGCTTCTCCTTATTCCAACAAAAATTTCACTATTCTCGTTTTTTATTTGATTTTGATATTTTTTAAACATCATTTCTACAAGAATATCAACTAGTGACTCGATTTCAACTGTGAAATATCCAAAGCATATTTTCAGAACTAATGTATGAAATTGAAAAGAATCAAATTTAGACTTTTCAAAATAAACAAAATTAGTTCCTTCTTTAAATGAAAGCAAATCAATGACTTGAAGATCTTTCAGAGAATTTTGCGTTGTATTTTGTGTAGGAATTGACTTTAGATGTAATGGAGGTACACTTTGCAAAGTAGAACTTCCAGTAAATTTATCAATAAAAGATTTAATATGATTTAAACAACCAAAGACGAACTTCTTAACCGAATTAAATATTTTTAAAAAGATGCTTGATCTCTTTTTTATGTTTTTATCTTCAGCTGAAGTTCTACCAAGATTTATGAAAAATAACAATAAGAGTTCTCTTGCTTTAATTGGATTAATATTTCCATAGACTATACCTTCAAAGGTCCCATTTTTTACAAGGAAATCAATAGCGTTAGTAACTTCATTTAATTTAATTTCTTTAATTTCATTATTTACTGAATTAGCTGTAAAATTTTGATTAAACAATAAAATCTTTAATATAGATTGAAATTGAATTGCAGGTAAATGCTCAAAGTTAGTATTTCTTATGTGTCTTAAATAATAATCCTTTGCAACATTTAGATCAGAAGCTTTCACAGTATTTGGCAATTCTTTAATGCGAGATGCAATAGTTGATATTGCATGAGGAAGATTATCCGTAATTCCTGAAATTTCTAAAATTATACCATATGTATAGAAGGAAAAAATGGTTGGTGTGTTAATCGAGAAACTAAAGCTGGTTGACAACTTATTGTAATAATACTTGATATCTTCAAAAGACCTTAGAAACAAAAATGACATGATTGAAAAAATTACTTCAAGCTTTTTTGGAGAGTATGGAAATGATAGATCTTCAGGAAGTAAATTAGGTGGAAGACTCAATGTAATTGAGATGGATGACTTTGGAATATTTATTGAATGAATGGGCAAATAAAATATATTTTGATAGTCTTTTAGATAGTCCTGATGAATTATCTTGTTATATTTCTTTGATCTTAAGTTTTGGATTGCATCTACAAGTCTAATTGGTATATCTTGTTCTTGAATGCCAATGAGATAATTTTCAACCTCTTTCATTCTAAAGAATTTGTATTCTGGATCGGAAATTTCAAACTTGTTAATCGCTGTATATGGGTTAACTGAGTTAGCAAAATATGAAATAAAAAATGGATGGATATTTTTAATGATGTATTCTGTACGAGTAAAATTTGAAGTAATGATTTCACTTTTATTAAAGCCTCCTTCAAACAAGATACTGTAATCGAATCCTATTGAATTATCTAAGCTTTTTAAGCAATTTTTGCAAGAAAAAGAATTAATGTGATCGATTAAGTATTGTTTCTGACAAAATACGCATGAAGTTATATTCGCTTTTTTCGTTAGATTGATTGTTGAGTCGTTAGTTGATTTATTAATTATTTTTGTGTTATTGGCAATATTTTCGTTTAAGGTTTCATTATAGTAATCTGGTTCATTCGTTTTAAATGTTGTTACTATAAGCATATTTCCAGGCTTTAGATTTGATAAAATTTTGTAATGAAGTTCTAAATTATATTCAGTATATATCGAACGTGCAGAAAGCACCTTTTCTGGAGGGCATTTAAGTATGTTAAATGCATCTTGTATATTTTTACATTCATCATATATAAAACTATTTCCACTTTGTTTAAATTTTTTCATTTTAAGAGTTTTAGCTTGGTTGTATAACTCTAATTTTGGTTTGTTGCTTCTCATCATCTCAAATACCGAAAAAATACCTTGAATTATATGAATGATGCTAAGTTCTCCCAGGCTCTGTAAATTAATATCTATTACTAAGCTGTAGTATCCATATAATGAATTTGATAAGTAAATCTTCATTTCAGTAACCAATTCACGTTTATAAAAGTAGTAATAAAGACTACCTTTTCGTTTACTTGAAATATATATTGAGAAGAAAAACATCGGTTTTGAACTAAATTTTATCTTTGATATATTATTTAACGGGAATATCAATTTTAGTAATGAGGATCTTTGCGGGGAATTAAAAACTAAAATTTTCCCAATGGAGTTATAAAGAGGATGTTTTTTCCCAGATTCTGGAAGTCTTAACCTTGTAATAATATTAGAATCTCCTCTTCTAATCTTATTAAAGTATTTTCTTACAATTGAAGTCTGCTCATCCAGTGTTTTATTTGATAAAATTGTAAGAGTCATCCTATCAGCACGATAATATTGATTAAAAAATTCCCTTAATAACCCTTTTGATTTAAATTTGTCCAAAGAGTGAAGTTGCATATATTCTAATAAATTCCAGTCATTACTATTGTCTATTTTTGTTGGTGAGGAAATCTCTTGTAAAATATCTGAAAGTCTAAAACTATCAACATTTATATTATTAGCTAAGTTATTTACAAGTTTAGCAAAAATTTCTTCATGTACATTATCATTTGTATTCAGGTTTATAAACATATTTGCAAAAATTTTCAGTGCAATTTCAAATTCATATGAGAGGATATTAAAATCAAATCTAGAACTGTCTCTACTAATACTTGCTTTATAACTGCATTTATGTTTCTTGATTAACAATGCAAATTGCTTCATAAATTTTTTCTTTAATGATCCAAATAACAGTGTATAAAGAAGGTATCTAGATAGGCCAGGAATATTTTCCGGATCAGAAGCAAATCCAAAATCTAAATTCATGCTACCAAATGATATTTCTGTTTTCTTATCATAAACCATAAATACATTCAAAGAATTAGATAGCCTTAAATATCTATATTTCCTAGTACATCCAATTGGCTTTTCAAATGATTGATCATCAATCATTTCTTCCATCTGCTTAAACTTTTTTTCTGAATACATCATTTTAACTAAATCATCGTTCGAATCATTAAAATATTTTGATTTACTTTTGTAAATGCTTCTTTTATCATTGATTCTATGTTTTCTTTTATCATTTCTAACAGAATTTCTTTTGTTTTTTTGATTCTTTTTAGCTTTATTTTGAATAAAAGCAGACTCTTTCTTTTCAAACGCAAAACAAATATGACAGTAAAAAATAATAGTAAAAATTAAAAAGCATAATGTTAGATACCAATGCCTTTTAATCATGTTTTTATCTGCATTAATAAATATATTTATTAACGCTCAAATGTTGAATTTTACGGTACTTTTTGGAGTAAAAAATGATTATTTGACAATTTTGTTGGCGCCACACAAACTACCTTGATATCAATATTTTCTGAAAAAAATAAATTTTAGATAAAGAAGATAAAATAATAATTTAATACAAATAAAATGTAATTTTAAGGTTTTTAACAACTGGTGTATTCAATTCATAAGAAAATCTTGATGAATAGCAACATGGGGAGGAGAGTCAAATAATAATCAAATAAATACAGAAATATTTATCGAACATAATTCTAAAGAAGTCTCACAGGTTAGTCTCAATATTAAAGCTCTAGAAATGGTTTTAATAAAAATATAAAAAAAAAAATGACTTGGCGCCAGTTTGCTAGTAATAGCATGGGATAAATTCAAAATTTTATTGTGGGGAATATTGTTGCTAAAGTTTGCAATTTAAAGTCTAGCAATAAATATTTTGGAGGTTTCTTCTAACAATGAGGGATAGAAACCTTACAAGTGCTCAAGGAGCACTTTCAGAAATAAGAAAAATCAGAGAAGGAAAAATTAAGGCAAGTGATGCTTATACATTGAAGGATAATGACATTTTTGAGGAAGTTGATGAGGATGAGTACCAAAATATTATAAGAGAGAGGAGGTCTGGAAATTTTGTTGTAGATGACAATGGAATTGGATATGAGGATGATGGGAGGGATTTGATGGAAAATTATATTCCACATCCTTCGGAAAATAATTTGGCAAAAAGGAACGATCGGAAAAGGAGAAAAGAGCACATTAAAAAAGGCTTAAATGAAGGGGGCTCAATTTTAAAGCAGTTTCAATTTATTCCTGACGATTTAGTAGAGAAGAACGGGCTAAGAATTAAGCAAAAACAGGAAACAAGATTAAAAAGTATGGATATTTTATCTACACTTAAAGTATTTGATGATAGCTTGTTTGAAGAAATAGATATGGATGACCAAGAAAACGAAAAAAATGAGCCTAAAATCTTGGAGGCAAAAGAGGGTAATACGAGATTAGATGAAAAGATTCAGATTGATACTCTAAATACTAGTAAAAATTTAGGTCAATGCGAAGATACTTTTATCATAAATGAAAATGAATCTATGCCACAAAATCCGTCGCCTGTTCAAGATGAACAGCAGTTTATTTCTGATGTTACTCTTGAAAATCTGGATTTAATAGAGGAACAAAAGAAAGATACAGATGAAAAAGAAATTCTAGGTAAAGAATGTAAATATATGAAGCTTGGAGATGAAACAGCTAATGTTGATAGAAAACCTTCTGGAACTAGTCCTCAAGTATATACAAACGAAGAGAAGAGTCTAATTTTTTATTTGATAGAGGTTACAGAGGATTCTGGAACAGGTGAACTATATTTATTTGGTAAAATTATGACATTTAGTGGTATAGATGAAAAAATTCATTTCAGTACTGAAAGCTGTTGCCTTGTAATTAAAGAAACATGGAGATCCCTATATGTATATCCAAGAGAAAGCGTGCCTAATCACCCAGATCCAATTTCAGTTTCCCAGGATGTTGCAAAAGAGATTCTAGAGCTCAGAAAGGAATATCGAATTCCAAAGATACAGATGAAACCAGTAATTAGGAATTTTTGTTTTTCAGAAAAAGATGTAAAGTATGGTCCAAATCAACCATTTTTGAAGTTACTCTACTCCTCAAAGAATCCTTCGCTGCCTACAAACTTATCTGGAGAGACATTTTCTCGAATATTTGGGACAAATACAAGCTTAACAGAAAATTTTATTATTAAAAGGGGCATAAAAGGACCTTCTTGGCTTGTAATATCGAAACCATATCAAATTGTACCAATAGGAGGAGGTAGAAAATCTCAATGCAAGGTTGAAGTGCACGTTCCAAACTGGAAATCCATTCGACCATGGGCATTGGTTAACTCTAACAATAGTAGAATGGATGATTGTAGCAAAATACAAAGATTGGAAGAAAATAGCTTAGAAAAGACGCTAACAAGCTCACCTTTAATATCCATTGCCTGCATAAATGTATGTTCAAGATTGCCTTCTAACGGCTCCAGAAACCCAGAAATATACAGCATTTCAATGGTAACAATAAAGAACATGAATATTGATGATGCTCAGTGGGACGAAATAAACTCTTATGAAATTCTACAAAAGAAAAGAGTACCAGGGAATGGGGAAATTCATACATGGACTGGAATTAGAAGGTTTGGTTCTTCTCCTTTTCCAATTGGCTCGGAAGAAAAAATGGAAAAATCAGGGATTAAATATTTCTCAAATGAAAGGTCCTTATTATTGGCATTTGTAACTTCATTTTCTCAATTAGATCCAGATATTGTTATTGGCCATAGCGTTTGGACAGATCATTTAGATGTTTTGGTTAGTAGAATGGTAAATATAGGCCTCCCAAATATTTGGAAATTGGGGAAAATTTGTATTTCAGTACAAAACCAAAAACAAACCATTAAATCGCTATCAAGCACTAAACGAATTCAGTCAGTTTTTCAGGGACGTATAATTTGTGATACGTGCCTTTCAGCAAGAGAGTTTATGAAAAGCAGGACTGATTATCAATTAAATTCTATATTTTCTGAAGTTTTCCCCCGAGATTTGGAATTACAGAAAGCTTCAGTCATAAAATCAGCTTCTGCGGAGGCATATAATTTAGAGACTTACAAGAGCTTTGAAACTATCAGCAAATCTCTCACAAGGGATTTAATAGTTTCTGTAGGGATATTTAAACTTCTATTCCATCTACAGGTATTACCTTTAACTAGAGAGCTGACTAATTTAGCAGGCTTCCTTTGGTCAAAAAGTTTACTTTTCTTAAGAGCAGAGAGGAACGAATACTTACTTCTTCATGAATTTCATAAAGGAAAATTTGTAACACCAGATTGCATCCAACGTAGCCAAAAATATAAGATTAGAGCAGAGGACTCGTTATTATCTGAAATTGATAAAGATGATAATAATTCAAAAAAAGAAGAAACTTATTCAGGAGGTTTGGTATTGGAACCTATAACAGGACTATATGACTCATTTGTACTTTTACTAGATTTCAACTCACTTTATCCATCAATTATCCAGGAGTTTAATATTTGCTTCACTACACGAGAGCCCAGTGAATTGGGGTCAGATACAACAGAAACCGTTGAAAATAGTTCTTTTATTGATATGAACTCAAGCTCAAATCAATTTGATAACACCGTACTTCCTGGAATTTTGGAAAGCCTTGTAAAGAGAAGACGCCATATTAAGGAAATTCTAAAAAATATGACATCTGGTACAAGAAAGAGCCAACTTGAGATACGACAGCTTGCGTTAAAGCTGACTGCAAACTCTCTTTACGGTTGTTTAGGATACAAAAACTCTAGATTTTATGCAAAAGACCTTGCATCAATCATTACATTCTATGGACGCCAAATCCTACAGAAAACTAAGTTAAAGGTTGAAGATGAAACCAAGCTTCAGGTAATTTACGGAGACACTGATAGTATCATGGTCAACACAAATATATTCGATGATGGTAATGGCGAAGGATATTCTCATGTTTTAAAATTAGCTTCTCAAATCAAACAGATTGTGAACAAAGACTATACTAAATTAGAACTTGATCTAGATGGAGTTTTACAGAGGCTTTTGTTACTTAAAAAAAAGAAATACGCTTGCATTCAAATAGTTGATTTTCATCGTAAACAATTCAAGCTGGAATGCAAGGGGTTGGATTTGGTCAGACGTGACTGGTCAATTTTAACCAGAAATGTTTCAACACAATTACTAAATTTGCTGTTTTCTAAAGAGCCAATTGATGCGGTAATAACAAACATATTGAATAACTTAGAATCTTTAAATGAAGCCTTGAATTCTAATTCTATTCCGCTAGAGAGTTTCATAATAACAAAAACGCTAACAAAACTTCCTCAATTTTATTCAGACCCATATCTTCTCCCTCATGTAATTGTTGCAAAAAGAATGATTTCCTCCGGCTTACCTGTTTCTTCAGGTACAGAAATCCCATATATAATTTGCAAAGAAGTTAACTCACAGTCATCAGAAGAAGTTACCTCCAAAAGTTCAATGCTTTCAAAAAGAGCCTATTTTCCTGAAGAAGTAAAATTAAATGGGCTAAATATCGACATTGAATGGTATAAAACCCAACAATTACTACCACCGCTTTCAAGACTATGTGCTCCAATACCAGGTTTGGAAATTAGCAGAATTGGCCAATGTCTAGGTCTTGAATATAAACAATACAGCGAAATAATTCATAAAGAAGATTCTGAGCACCATGGGGATTCATTTTCAACATTCGAGTGGAAGAAAAGCCCAGAAACTTATGCTAGTGTTCCAATTACAGCTAATATTGATTGCATCCAGTGTATTAAAGAAGGAAATTCTGAATCAAGCTCTGTTTTTGATCTTCTTAAAGAAAATCGATGGGAGTGCCAAGTATGTAATAGCCAATTTCCACCAGAATTCCTTTCTAACTGGCTTCAGAACCACCTTAGAACGCTAACCCTCGGATGCTACTCTGCCTTTCATGGCGTCTGTAAAGAATGTAACATTCAAACTAGAAGAGTATCATTAAAAAATGGGTTCAACTGCCCACAATCTCATTGCAAAACTAAAAAATCGCTAATTAATGATCTTTCTCCACATAAAATTTGGCTCTATCTTGATCACTGGCTATTTTGGCTCTCTTTAACAAATGAAAATAGCAACTCTTCCAATCAAAAGTATCAGTCTGAGAAGGATATTATTATACAAACTCTATTAAAAGATATAATTCTCAATTTTATGAACATAAACAAGTACAATCACATCCAAATGAATGACTTATTTGTTCTTCTCAAAGGAAAGGATAAGGGAGTTACATCTAAATGTTCAAATGATTATTTATTGTCCAGTTTGTGGAACAAAAATATAACTTCTTTAGGTTCTTAAGATTTACTCAAGTTTTTAAATAATATTTTAGATAACTCAGATGATTAAATTGTTGCCCACTATTTTTTTTTGTAAAATCGAGTGTTTCATAATTATTGCTAAACTTAAAGAAAAATTGAACATGGAATATTTATTTTCAAATAAGATAGAAATTTATTAGAATTATATAGATCATTAAAGTAGAAATTATTCAGATTATTTATTTTTCCTGATACCGAGTACTATTAAAAGTATGATAATTATCAGCAAACAAATAGATAATATCCCGCACAACATTTGTACGCAAAAGTCTGTTGCAGTGTTTCTAGCAATAGCCTTCAAAGATATGTTAGCTTTATAAATATTATCTTTTACATTATCCAATTCATTCCGGATCCTGTCCAATTGTTCTTTTTGAGTATTCATTTTATTAAGAGAGTCATCTCCTAGTTTCTCAGTATACGTTAGAGATTGTTTCATTCTTATAATTGATTCGTCGGTTAGCTTTATTAAGGCATCGCCTTTTTTATAGTCTGTTAGGCCACTATCATTCAAAGATTGAATATCTTCGTTAAAACTTCGTTTCATATTAAATGTGGCTTGTTCTGCATGGATTAGTTCATTTTTCGTCCAATTTTCATTAATATTTCTAATACGGTCACTTCGAGAATTAAGAAATTTCTCAAATTTTTTTTTCTCGCTTGGTTCCTTTAATGATTTGAGTTCAATTTGAATAGATTCTATTGCATTGTTAATATTTTGGGAACAAAACGAAACAGTAGAGTCCCCAAATTTTTTAGTTTTCGAAAGATATTCATATCTTGAAATCAGAGAGTCCAGTTTTGAAAATTTAAACTGAAGCTCTTGCAAAAGCAT
Organism: Cryptosporidium meleagridis; assembly: GCA_039657295.1. Taxonomy (NCBI): domain Eukaryota; phylum Apicomplexa; class Conoidasida; order Eucoccidiorida; family Cryptosporidiidae; genus Cryptosporidium; species Cryptosporidium meleagridis. The sequence goes on from CM077709.1 coordinate 1,075,761, forward strand.
TTAATCTATATTTAAAATTAAATAAGCTTTTATTTAAAATAATTAAGGACCACTTAATAAACTTTTGCCGCTAACTGTTCTACTTAAATGCATGAAATTCAAACAGTTTTTGGAAAGCTAATTTTTGTGATTTTTCAATAATTTTTGATAGCTCACAAGAAATAAGCTCGAAAGATGGCCTCATTTTTCTATCTGGATTAAGAATTGATTTGATCAGCTTATTAAGTTCAAATGGTACATCAAGTTTTTTTTGAATAGTATCTATATTTGCAGCGTTTACTACCATAACAAGCCCAGGGCAAAAGCCATCAAAAACAAAAGACTTTGTTAGTACCTCTAGCATACTCATTCCAAATGACCACACATCGCTTTCTTTAAAAAATCCCTCTTTTCTTAGTACTTCAGGTGCGGCGTAATATGCATTCCCATAGTCGGTAAAAGGTGAATAACCAAGTTTTGAATCTATAGATATTGCAATTCCAAAATCCCCAACCTTTCCAATGGCATTTTTGCCAACTTTAGATACGAAAAAATTACTTAATTTTAAATCCCTGTGCAAAATACCCAGTTTGTGTGCATGTTCCATACCAATTGCAATATCCCTTAGCCAAGAGAGCATTTCTAGTCTGCTTGCTGAATATTTAGATCTGAGTTTTTGTAATTCACTATTATTGTTGCTAATAATATATTGATCCATACTTCCGCCTTCGCAGTCTTCCAACAATAGAGCTTCACATCCAATATATAGCTGAGTAACCCCTAGACATTGCACAATGTTTGGATGTGGCGAAAGATAACTTAAAATCCTTGCTTCCCAATTCCTCATTTTAACTGAAGTGGGAATATACTTGAATAAATTTTCTTTTGATATACTTTCTCGCCTATACTTATAAATATAACAAATTGGTAAATTATCTACGCTTTTCAAATCTTTGCTTTTGTTGTTGTAATTGTCAAAATGATACTTTAAATTATCATTATTACTATTTCTATACTTAATTCCCTCTTTAGAGCTCAACTCCTCATAATTTTCAGTATCAAACATGAGAACTTTACAGATAACTTTTTGAGATTTATACTTTCCACTTAATATAACGCAGTTATGATTACTTGAAATATAGCTTCCTAATTCTATTTCTGATTGATTAATGTAAGGCAGGATACTTAAGTTTTTAATATTAAGATTTTCATTGAGAGATAAATCCATGTAATCAAGGAACCCCCAAAATTGCCGAAACAACTTTAATATGAATCTTCTTGAATAATTATCTGAAATTCCGAGTTTTTCAATTAACTGATCGTTAAGAATAGGAATGTCGCACCCAGATAAGTTATAGTTTTGAAATATTATTGCTTCTTCTAATAATCCATTTGAAAGTAAGATAAGGGAAATAATTTCACTACTCCATTTATTACAATCGCAGGCATAAATGGAAGTCGAAATAAATTGTTTAAATATTAAGGGCTTGAAATCACTACATTTGTTGTCATTTGTATTAGTCCCATTCAATTTTATTGATTTTTTTTCATTAGTAAAATTTTCAGCGATTTTAAAGTGCTCACTTTCAGTCAAAATATCAACCTTTTGTCGGTGGTAATTATTGTAAATATCTTTTGAATTATTTAGAGCTATAGGTTGATAAATAGTTTGATTATTTATCTTACACAAGATTTCGAAGCTTCTAGTGAATACATTCTTTTCAGTGAATTTAAATTCCTCAATTTTATTTAGTAACGAATTATTTGAATTTTCCAAAGGCTTAGCTTGCTTTGAATTCGAAATTAAGCAATTCTCTAATTCTTGTCTGGAATTTTTAGTTTTACTAAAGTCATTAATGTTTAAGTTTTTAGAAAATTTGTTATTTTTCTGTGTTTTTTCGTCCAAAATGATTTCGGTTTCTTTTCCACAAATAATTCGTGATTGATACGAATTTGAATCTCTATAAAAGTAATCTTTATAACCAAATTCAATTGTAAAATTAGTTTGTAACATATATAATCCTATTGCTTGGTCTTTATACCACATTCCCTCATAAATAATTTTATTTTTATCAGCTAAAAAGCCCCATCCATGCCTCTGGCTTTCCAAGGTTTCGCCATAATAGAAAAATACTTCACTATCATCAATATCAAGCAATAAATACAAATTTTCGATGGAAATTATTATATTTTTTTTTTGAACTTTGTTTTTTTTGTGTGTTAATCCATCATTCCTTAATTTCTCAATAGCAGTGTTCTTTATTTCTTTGCCATATAATTCTAATCCACCGCTATTGAATACTACTAAACTTCTTATCTCTAAATATTCCGTCTTTGAGTATATATTATAAGACTTCTTGTGCATATTTTTTGTTTAATTGCATAAAAATCAGTTTAATTTTGGTCTACGATTTAAAAATAATATAAATATATTCATCTAAAGTGTTATTCTTCAACAGTAATTATTACATATTCTACTTTTAATATTTGGAAATATAAAAATTAGTTGCTTTAACTAAGTATTCTATTGTTGTTGCCATTTGCTTTCTCTTGATCATTTTATCCATTTGGCATGTTAATTACAATTAAAATGCAATTTATTGGCGGATGATTTTAGCGCTCATACGTGTCTTATTCTTAAGGTCAAATATCTCGGATTATTTATTGCTTCTTTTAAAAAGGTAAGTTTTCTATTTATTTAGAGTGGCAACGGGAATGATTAGAACTTTACTATAGTGTAAATAATGTTCGTTTTGAACTCCTTACGCTACAGTAAAACCTGGAAGTACATATACAATGCCAGCTGTCATAGTTACTCTGACCTTGCGGCCTCTCTACTTTTGAGTATATTAATTTTTACAGCTTTTATTGTAAATTAGAGAAAAAGTTGAAATTTTATCGGGTCTCAAGATGAATAAATAAAGTAAATTCTATTATATAGTTTTTATATAGGCATTAGTATTCCGCTATTTAATTCCTAATTATATTTTCTATGCCGAGTATGTCCTGTGGCTTTCCAAGTTTACTATTATACGCTCAATGTGGTCATTGGGTAGCCTTGAAAGTGATGGAATTAAACTCTGAGAAAGATTAGGCTTTTTTTATAAGCTGGAATGCTTCATACTTACCTTTGCTTCATCAGGGGTTCTGGGTAAAAGATTAACCAAGGATGCTATTTCGAATTCGTGTAGTTTTGTTGTTTCGTCAAGGGCCCTGAAATTAATATTCGTTAATTTAATTTAGATTATTTATATATATGACTTACTCTCTAATTAGTATAACAGATGCTCTATTTTTTATCTTTCCAAACTTATATGAATAGTCGTAGGCGGACTTAATTAACATGTGAGCTTCATCAGATCCAGATGGAAAAGTTCTCATTCTGTCTTCAAGTAGCAATCTAAGTTCACTCAAATTAAGGCATTTTATTCCGTTTAACTCTAAATTTTGAGTAAGAATCAGCTTGCAAGATAAAAGAATAAAGTTGCATTTGTAAATAAATCTTTAATATAATTATAATTAATATTCCTTATACGGAATTAAACCGAAAATAATAGGTAAATATATTGAAACCTTGCAACTTTATAACAAAATTACTGAACTTACCTTTTCCAAACTCTAATTTTTCGATATCAAAATTATCATCTGACATCCTTATTTATTATTTAAAAAAATAGATAAATCAATTTTTAATGTATTTTTCTTAAATATTTAGCGCTGAATAATAAATTATTTTTTTTTTTTTTCATTACAATCATTAATGTAACAAATTTTTGAATGTAAAAGAATGAAGGTAAGTTAATTGACATTTTTATTTTTAAATATTAAATGTTATTAGGTTGCAGTGATTGGATGTTGCCATGGAGAACTTAATCGATTATATACGGAAGTGGTGAAATATGAAAATGAAAAAAATGAAAAAATTGATTTAATATTATGCTGTGGTGATATGCAAACAATAAGAGACGAAAGTGACTTACAAGATATGGCAGTTAAATCGCATAGATCGAAAAAAGGAGATTTTTGGGAATATTATGAAGGATTAAAAAAAGCTCCCAAATTAACTATTTTCATAGGTGGAAATCATGAAACTCCAAATGTTTTGATTCCACTTTATTATGGAGGATGGGTGGCCCCAAACATTTTTTATCTGGGTAATTCTGGAGTTATTAGAGTTGGAGATGTTAGGGTTGCAGGCATTTCAGGCATTTATAAAAATTATGACTACTATAGGGGTTATTATGAATCAAAACCATTCACTGAAGAAAGCAAAAGGAGCTGGTATCATATTAGATGGTTTGAAATTCAGAAATTCTTACTTATTGAGAATATAAAATCTAATTTTTTAGGTTCTAGTGAGTCTAGAAAGGTAGATGTGATGATTTCTCACGACTGGCCAAATGGGATAGAAAGATTTGGGAACTTAAGTTATCTTTTAAGAAGGAAGCCATATCTCAAAGAAGATATTGAATCTGGCAGGCTTGGTATTCCTGGATGTATCGAACTAATTGAGCATTTAAGACCATCATTCTGGTTTTCGGGCCATCACCACTGTTTCTTTGACGCTTCAATAAAATTTGAGAATCAACTATATTCATCTGAATTTAGAGCAATTGACAAGTTTAAAAATTTAAGTTCTCCAGTAAGATATTTTGATATAAACAGTAATAAAAACGATGTTCGTATTTATTTAGATTTTGAATGGCTAACGATACTTAGATCTGTTAAAGCAAATATTCCAAAAGGAGATTATAAAATTGACAAAAATTCAATGCCAAAATTATTAAAACCAGCAAAGTCTGATATTGATGCTGTAAGTAAAAATCTTAAAGATGTAATTGGAGATTTTGATGAAAATCACTATGAATGGCCTCTATGGGACCAAGTAAATGGAAATTTTAAAAATTTACAAGATCAATATAACTTTATTAACAGAATTATTGAATAAATTTATTCATTCAATAAATTATCTAATCTATCATAAGCTTTCAAATTTAAACTATATTTTTTGAATTACAATATTCTGTATTAAAACTATTGCTCTTTCTAAATTGGGGTATTTATTATTATGATAATTCAAATAACCAAATTAATATCGATTTTCACACTAATAAAAGAAAGATTTTTCATAAATTACATTCAAAATAATTAAAAAATTGTTTTTGAAGTTAATGCTTTACTTTCACTAAGTTAAATTCGCAATTAATAAGAAATTTATGTATACAAAAAAACGACTTAAATTAAGTAATATCTGTTATAAAGAGCAGCTTTACTATTAGGGTTATTAAAATACTCAAAAATATGAATATATAGCTACTAAGATAAATTATTTTCAAATCACTAAAGTTTAAATGTGGGTAAAGCTTTGTATAAATGTTTTTAAAATGCAAGCTAAACTTTAAAGTCAATCAGTTGGGTTCTCCTTAATCGTTTGATTTTATGTATTAAACAAATATTGTCATAAACTATTTTAAAGCTTTTAAAACATGAACATCTAATGTTCAATTGTTTATGTCGTAGATTTACATATCTAAATTACGAAGCTCCGCTGTAGATTGCACCAAAAATGAAGCTTTGCGCACTTTAAACGACTATTATAAGAAATAAGGCAAGAATAACTTGCTCATGAGTGAACATTTTTTTTTTTTTACAAAAATTACTTAACTATTAGATATTTTACACTATCTGGAAAATTACTAATTGCAATAAATTATAAACCGTCAATTTAATTTTAAAACTGAATCGGCCAAATTAAAATTATTTTGTATGAAACACAATAAATCCAAAATGAATATTTAATGTTATCAACTTTTCTCTGCACTAACAATACCTGCATAAAAAAAATAATTAGATTCATTATTAACTACCCCACACTTGGCGGGAATGTCAGCCCACACATTTTGCATATTTTTTGATTGCAAGTGGCAACAATAAACAACATTAAATATCAAGAATAAATTTAGGTCAAAAATAACTATCAAGTTAAAGTCTATTTTTATTCTATACATTTGAAAATATTGTTAGATTGAGGTAACATGTATTACAAAATTTTCAGAGCAAAAACAGTAATAGACTAAATTCTTATTAGAAATCAATATATAGCCGTGAATAATTCAAGTAGGAAAAAGATGTCCTCAAAAATAATTGACAATTTTGATAATGCTTGTTTATCAACGCCTAGGCGCTCCAGAAATGTCGAAGATGAAACAATAGCATTGGCTCCTGATGCTCGAAGAGCAATACGTAAACAATTAAATATTGATTTTATTAATACTGGGGAGTGGCGTGAAGAAATAAACTTTAAAAATGAAAATTTTGTCGAGAATATGTATGAAAAAAGTATATCAGCTCCGTTATTAAAAGTGTTTAGCAGATCTTCTTTAAATACGAAGCATTTAGTTACCCCAAAAAGGGGATTTAACCGTGATAGTATTTTAAGCACAGGAACTCCCAGAGGAAAAGCTTCCCAATATTATCTTGACTTAACGTATGAATGCGTTAGTGTTTGTGGGAATGACAGCGATCCTGAAAGCTCTTATGAAAAGGATCAATCTCCAAATAGAAATGCTGATATAAATGAAAACATAAAAAATGTTTCAATGGAAAAATCAGAATATTATAATAGTCGTACACTTTCAATATGCAAGCGAGGCCGTGATTCACTAGAGTTTGATGCTGGAACTGATAGCCCGACTGAACTAGTTCAAATTATGAGCAAATCACTAAGACTAAGCTAGTAAATTATCTCTTGCCATCTAATTCTAAAGTTTTAATGATTAAATTTAATGGAATTTGTACCCGATTTCCTATTTTGTCACAAGATTTAGAAAAAAATTGAGTTTAATTAAAATAATTGAGAGTCATTTAACTTTTTTCCCCCTTCTTGATTACTTTCCAGCATTTCAATATTGTTGTAGACGTAAGCATGTGTATTTGTCCGCGCTGTATTGCAAATTTTAGTTGAAAGAGCGAGCAATGATAATTAGGTTTGAGAAAGGTAAATGACAAAAACAAAAAAAAGTAACTCTCTATGATATATGATCAGCGCATTTTTAGCTTAGAGTATTGTAATAAATAGGGTAATTTGTCACAATGAGTGACACTTCCTCGAGACAGGTCACGCTGAATGATATAAATCAAGTAATGGAAATAGGTTTAGGTAAAAATAAACAAAAAAATGAGAAAATACTAGGTAGCTTCTCAAAAAATGAACTAACACACATGGGAATAGGCTTCATTACTGTGTTTAAAGCAGCAATAGGAACTGGAATTTTGTTCTCACCAAAAGGAGTGGTTAATACGGGATATATTTTGAGCGCGCTAATCATGTTTTACTATTGGGTTTTGAACGTATTATCTACATTTCTTTTAATGCAATGTGCAGATAGAGTGAACGGGAATTACTCTTCCATTGCAATGCATGCAATGGGCAAATTTGGAAAGTTTTTATTAGAATTTTCATTGATTTCAACTGCAATTTCGTTCGGCTCTATATATGTAACATTTATCACAAACAATATACAAGATATTATTGCAGGAATCCACAATTGCTCGTCAGAATATTTAAACTATGGATCAGCTCTTATTACTTTTTCGCAATTGATTATATACATTCCATTGGTATCAGCTAGGAAAATACAATCCCTTGCTCCTGTAATTCTATTTTCGAACCTTGCCTTAATATCAGCCATTACTTTAGTTCTTGTACAATCATTTCACACATTAATCAGAGGCCACTCTCAAAGCTCCTTTCATAATATTCCTGCAATTTCGGATGCATCATATATTCCAGGATTTGTTGGAACCGCAGCATATTTATGGGTTTGTGCTCCAGTTACACTTTCATACTATTCTTCTATAAATAATCAAAGAGAAAAGAGATTTTTTACATGGATCTATTTACTTGCCATTTTTGTAGTTTTTATATTTGCTCTCACATTCACATATCTTTGTGCATTTGCATATGGTGAAAGTACTCTTTCTGCAATTACCTTAAACCTACCATTTACTCCAGTTGCTATGGGTGGTAAAATTCTCTATTCAGCAAGTGTATTACTATCATTGCCACTAATGGTTTATCCAATGAAAGAAATTTTTTCAAAATATTCGTCTGGTTTATCTCAAAAAATTCTTCCAAAATCAGAAATTGAATTGAAGGAAGAAAATCCAACTAATCAAGAGTCACTAAATAAAAGTAGCTCTACCATTTCAATGGAAAACTCTAGTTTAAATGAACACGTAATTGTATCTTGCGAAAAGCCAGTTACAGATTCCTTAGAAAAGGATCGCCCATCCTCACCAAATTTTGATTATACTTACAGTTGTGATTCAAAAAAAGCCAAAAACATTAAACTTAAAAAACTCAAAACCAAAATATTCAAGGTTCAAAAAGAAAATATACTGCCATCTTTTTGGATGATGATATCTTGCATATTTATTACTTTTTTGGGTTATATTTTGCATGATTCGCTTAGCAATCTAATTAATTTAATTGGAGGACTGTTTTGTGTTCCATTAAATATTTTGCTTCCTGCATTATTTCATTTCATTATTTTTAGAAAGGAAATTGGAATTAAATTAATCATAATCGATTTTCTACTTATTATTTCTGGCATATTTACTTCAATTCTAGTAATTTGGTACTCTATACTGAATTGGAGTAATGAAAATCCAACCATTTGTACAATGAGGAATTCCGAAGGGTTTAAATAGCCTTTTTATCATTATTATTTATTCAACTATTGTGATATATCAAAGACATATGAGTTGTTGAAAATACCTTAATGCATTTTGTAATATTTATTTCGGATAATTATAAAGATTCATTTCTTTGTTTTGAAAGAATGTATTTAATTTTTTAAAACTGTACAGGGTTTAAAATTTATATTAACTAGTACTTATTGTTTTTGGAAATAGCAAAACTGATGATTGATGGTAGTTAGTTTCATTTTAGAAAAAATTCAAGTAATTATATATTTTATTCATTATTTACATTTATAATTTGTTTGAGCAATAGTACAAATAATTTTTTTATAAAATTTTTTTAAATTCATTATATTCAAATTTAAGGCAGTTGGTGTTGCACACAAAAATAATCACCCATTTCACTTAAATAATTTGAAATGAAAAACAAAATATTTTTATCGGCATTAATACTAGTATATTTAAGCACTTCAGCAGAATCTGCATCTAACAATTCACCTGGGAATGCTGAGGGAGCCCTAGAAAGCAATATTGGCATTAGCACACAGAACGAAAATAAAGGTGCGCATTCGCAAGCAACAACTTCGTTAGAAACAGAATTATCTAATACAGCTGCTGTTTTTCAAAGTGAAGTTATTCAATTAATAGTTAGGAAAAAGCCTTTGGGAATTTCTGAATCTCTAGCAAATTTTATAGCTAAATTTTTGGTTCAAAATGCTGTATTATTAGTTATTTTAGAATTTGAGGTAAGATCATTATGCTTAAATAGTATATACTTATCTAAATTTTGGTCAAACCTGAACAATATTTCTTCAAGTGAACATACACTTGTTAAAGGAATGGTAAATTTTTGGGATGATGAAAGTGATGCTGATCCAAATAGCATTGTCGAACTTATGATTGGAAGCAGTAAAATTTATAAAAGAGTTATTTTGAAAGATTATAGAACGACCAAAGTTTCGAGACATAAGCTAATGTTAAATCATTTAAATATTTTTAAATGTTCAAATTTGAAAAACGCATTTGCATTAATATTATTAATTTTTGAAGGGAGTAATGAAGATATTTTTTCTGTTTTGTTATTATTTTTACTGATTTGTTCAGCACGTTTTGTTGAAGGTAATAGTTTTAAAGAAAAATTTGAATATGTTATAAGAAATGAAAATGGTAGTGGCTCTTTAATTAGTATTATTGGAGGTAGAAGAATTGAAAGCCGGATCAAAAAGTTTCATGAGGCTATGACGTCTTCAAGAATATCACTTTCTAGAGTTGATCAAGTTTTATTTCCATTAGAGACATCTAGAATTTCAATTGAAGAGTTTGGCTCCAGGTTTTGTATTTCACTATTGGAATTAGCGTTACTTGATACACTGGAATTTTCCAGCAAATATTTATTATTTTTCTTTACCTCTAGAATGACTCAAGCTTCCGAGGTACTTTTGTCGCTTGATCTTTATAATATAATTACAAAAAAAAATACAGATCCCAAAATAACTTTAGCATTGTTTCTTTATGATGATAATGTGTTCAGCGAGGCTAAAAAAAAAACATTGACTTTTCATAACTTGGATTTAAGTAATTTGAAAAATAATCTTCATGAATGTTTTAAATTGAAGGAGGAAAATTCTATGTTAAAAGAGATAAAAATCGAAACAGATTATCAAAGAAAAACAAGAAAAAAAAGGGATGTAATGTAAATATAATAATTGTTAAATGCTATTTACGGTCATTTTGTATTCAAAATGATTCATATTAAATGGTTCTAGTAGCTCATAGGATTATTTAATTAATTTAATACACTAATGGTTAGTTAAAGATATTTAATATATTTTTTTTAAATATTAAATTTCAAAATTAGTTCAGAAATATGTCAGTAAATTCATTATTACAGAAAATTAGTGAATAGATCAAGTATGTCAAAAAAATTAATATTTATGTTTTAACTATGCCAAAATTTATAGTTCTCATTTTTCTATTTAAGACCACAGATAAATTATGGTATAAAATGGTGTGTAGTTAGCAAATAAAACTATATACTAGATAAAGTTAATTCATTTAATATTATTCCAAGCTAAATTAAATACCAAGTTAATTGAAATATTTATGCATTAAATTTTTGTGTTAACTATTAGTTTTAATAATTATAGTTGATTCTATGGATTAATTAGTGTTTTTGTTTATATAAAAAATCCATTTTACAATAATAAGTTCGAGTAATAATTCGTATCAATTTTGATACTTTATGAATTCCAATGATACAATAAAACACCTTGAGAGTGAGCAAAATACCGTAAAAATATAAATAGTTTTAATATGTTCTAGCTCCAATATTAACAACAATTCAATTGCACATTTATTAAATTGATGAAAATTTATATACAAAACAGTTTATTAAATAGATAAATTATATTTTTTCATAATGATTAATAGCTTGAAGCGGCGCACGAAAACGCGAAACACCCGAAGGAGGTAAATCGAACCGGAAGCAATTGAGTTTTTTTATAATCCCGAAAATATAAAACATTTTCAATTTAATAAAAAAAAAAAAAAAAAAAAAAAAAAAAAAAAATATCGCCTAAACATATTTCGTACAAATGTTAAATGGTGTTACGCATGGAAAGCAAATTGATAAAAAAAAAAAATAGCATGCATGTAACGCTTTTGCGCCTGTTCACCGTC